>JAUMJL010000044.1:0-387500 GCA_033558185.1 Dromococcyx pavoninus | reverse complement strand
CCAAGGGCTATAAGAACTACTGTGTATTTCTCTGTGGTAAAGAAACATTTCTGTTCCTGTTCCTAAAACCATCTTATATCTCTAGCATCAGTTAGTCACTGTAAGACTGGTGTCAAGAATAACATATCCCAGCTGCATTTGAGAATGAATTGAGCTGGGACAAGGGGTCCTTGGAGCTTACTGAATGGGTGAAAACTTTTAAGGGGAGAAATCAATACTACAGCAGGATTCAACTTAACAAAATATATCAGACAGAACTTTGGTCAAAGAATAACTACATCAGCAAGTTAACCCATGGAGTTCCTGAAGTACAGTCTATAGCATTTCACTTACTTAAATTCTTATTTGAAAAATAGAACCTTACTCTGGAAGGGGACTGAAAGTATCCCATTCAGTAAAGGCTGCAAATCCATTTCCCTTAAAGACCTCATCCTCACGTGTGTTCTTCAAAATTTCATTGACTGTAATTTTTCACATCTAAGCTCAGGTTAGACACGAACAATCAAAGAATTGCTCAATAAGTAGAATTGCTCAAATGTAAAGAAGATTTATATTCTTTTCTGAGTTACTACCTTGTAGAAGAGGTGCTTTTCTTATGGTCGGAATGAGTAAGCAATACTAAAAAAGACTAAAAGACTTTCTTGGGAAAGGCCCTCGTAGAGATGAATGTCTGTACTTTGTTAGGGAAGAAGAGAATTAGCATTTGAAAGGTCTGTCACTGCAAGTGTGTTTGCTCAGATCTTAGCAGAACATACTTTTAGTAACTGCATTTCCTGTTAATAGATTGACATCAGACACAAGGACAGCTTCCCACAGGTTAGTGCTGAGCTTGTATGAGGAAGACTATAACTTCCTTACAACATATTCTGTAAAGAAATGTCAGAAGATTAAAAAAATAAAACAAACACACAAACAAAACCAACAACAACAAACAAAAACAACCCACCACCAAACTCAAGAAATGTCTCAGGCAGAACTGAAGAATGATTCTGTTAATTTTAGATTTCTAGATTTTCACTTTAAAACTCTTTTTCCTATTGAAATGACATAGAAATAGTAAAAGCCTGTAAAAAGACTAAGTAAATGGCAAGTAAAATAATGCTGTTACCAATCAAATGCTACAAGTTAATTGTAGAGGAGATACACTCCTTTCCTATCCTGTCCATTTCAGTGAAGTGTGAATTTAAGAAGCTCAGTTGGAAGAATTCAAACAACAGTATGCATAGTAGTTAAATTGTTTCTTTGGGTGGTTTCAAAGCTAAGGAAATTAAAAACATAAAACTACATTAACTGATCACTGAACTTCCTTCCAGTAATCTCAAACAGAGCTAGGCTGTGGGAAATGTATTTCTTATAAAGTTTTAAAGTCCCATCTGTCTTCGGTTGTGGTGCAAGATTTCCAAATGCACTCCTTTGGCATTCCTTGTGGCCCTCAGCAAAAGCATACAGGAAGAAAATCTCTCTTTAAAGTATTTTGTTATTGTTTTTATGATCATATTCAAGTCATAAAATATGAACAGTTCACTTTGTAGCTGCAATAAATACTGGAAAATTGCTGGAAGCTTGTGTTTTCTGGCTTTTCTGGAATCTTCATGTGTGCCCAGGTGCCAGGTACCTCCCAAGCTGCAGCACCTGTTGATCTGCCCAAACCAGTTTTAGAATTGTTGATTTGGGTATTGCCGGCAGTGGTGTTAAAGCAGCATGTATCTCACCTCTATTGCAAAATTCACCTCAAATCTGGGTAAATATTCAGAGGAACCTGCTGGAAACAGCTAATATTGCTCAGAGCTGACTGTGGCTGAAAAAGACACTCTTTCATATGTTGTGGTACTGCTTTCAGCACGGAAAAGGTTTGTCATGCGTACATATAATAAAACCCAAAAGAGTAGGATAGGGCCCAAAACCTCAGAGATCTCCACCTCAATTTGTGCTTTAATTTTTTCTTTAATCACATATTCAGACAAGAATGGTTTATTAGGACTATGATTCTGGTTAAAGACAGTTAAGAGTTTACTGCTGGCCTTACGCACCATGACCTCTGCCAGAGATTAATGCCACCAAAGGTGAGGGCAGAGCATGGACAGTTCGTTCACGTGTCAGTTGTCACTTTCACCACCAGGATATTAATATATACTGAAATCGGTGGTGGTTTCAATAGTGGCCAAGCTGAACTGTGAATTGTAGCTGCTGAGAAGCAAACACACTATGTTTGGCAGCCCCAGGCAGAAAGATGGCAGAGACCAAGCGAGCAGATGCCTTTTAAAACATCTCGTCAGGAATCTTGAGAGTTTTTTGGTCAGAGTCTCCTATCTATAAAACCAACAGGGAAGGCAAACCCCATACTATGCCAAAGGGAAATGATGCTGCAACCTTGCTATGTGTTAGTGTTAGTCCCATTACAAGGATGGCTGCCTCCCATGACAGCAAGGTTTAATCAGAAAAGCTTCACTTCTTGTGAAGGCACAGCAGGTGAGGACATGATACGTAACCTGTTGTTCCTGTTGCCTCATTTTCTCTTATTAAGCAAAGTTCTTTCCTAAACTCAGTGTCAGAAGCTGCCGTGAGGTCAAAGAGCATTCTGCTGAGCTACTGTTTCTCCAACTAGTGCCACTAGCTTCTGTTTCTTTCATTTACATTTGCAGAGCTTACAGTTTCCTTCTGTCTGCAGTTTTCAATTGTACAGATGCTGGAAATGTAGTTAGAAGACTCATCTACAGCAAATGCAAACAGGCTACTGGAATTTACAGTGTCAGAGAGTCTTAGCACTAACTGAACCTGAGGTAAAAAGCACACCAGCCCACAGCTGCGACATCTATTTTCTATCCATTCTTGTGCACCAGTGAGGACAGTCTAAAAGTAGAATTTTAAATTTCTTTTTGGCTGATTTTCTGGTTCCTATAACAGTCATCCCTGAACATCTTAGGTTCACAGCTTCTGCTGTTAGAAGTACAGCCAGAAGAGGATTCAAGTTAAAATAGCGCTGCTCGGTGAGCTGCTGTAAGCTGCTGTTAAGTACTTACAAACAGGCAATGTGAAGGTATCCTAGACATAGCTTCCCATGTCACATTCTATCCTGAGTGTAGCTCAGGCAGAACATAAGAGGGAATTCCACAGCAAGTGGGTATGAAGTAGAGGCTGAGGAATTAAACATAGGTATAAGCTATGCCAGTGTAACACCCTGAGATTTGCCAGTTAATTTGACCCACAATTATTGTTCAGGCTGATCAGGCTATATTGTTGCATGGTTTCTACAGTGTATAAGGCCTGCCTTAAAAAACTTATTGTGAAAGTTAAAACTACAACCCAAGCAACTGTGTACTGTCTTGTTCCAACATCATTCACTTGTAAAGCATTCATTCGGAAACACTGTGATGTGTGTTATGATACCTATTAAATTCTGTAAATGTGATAACAATAAGGAATGTCAAATATTTTTTGGAGACCCTTTGGAAATGTATTGCAAAACCAGCATGAAAGTGATTTCCCCCCCACCCCCCCACCCCCCCGCTTTGACAGGTGAATTATTTACTGCCTAGTGTAGATTTCTGAATAGCTGAAGTTTTCTATCAATGAGATGAATTTAGAGTCAGGCAAGGGAAGCCATCTCACTAACCCTGCATCCAACCCCATTCCCAAGGCTGTTTGACTGTATCTACAGCACTTTCTGCTGTACTGCAAATGTCAAACAGAAGGTATAATGGATTTAATATTAGTGCTGGCCAAGGTGTTGAGGGAGCTGTTAATAATGTCACTCCAGTTATTGATCTGAAGCCTTTAGAAATCAAAGAAAAGTGAGAGATTCCCAACTGGGGAAAAGCACAACAGTGACTGGGTTTTATTACCAATATATTTCTACATATATAGTGCTGACTTTCTGGAATTATGTGATCATCATTAATCTTGGAGAGATTTTTGGGGTCATTATGTGATAGGATAATATCTGGATGACTTGTATGGAAGCTAATGTTATCACTTGCTTTCATTGCAGCCACAAGTCAGCTTTAAAATCTACAGTAGCGATGGCAACAACATTAAGACAAATATTCAGATGAAAGGAAGTTTTGTTTCTCTGAAGCCATTTGCTGCTGATGTTGAGATGTCTGGATTTGAGTATTCCTAAGAGCACTGTCATTTCATCTGTCTGTTAACACAGGATGCGTGTAACTGCCTTTGCAGGAGGCTGATTTTTCCCTCATTATAATGATCATGGCGCAACTGCCTCTGTTTACCACGGAGCTAAATTTCACTCTGACTTTATATTCTTTTAGGTTCCTTTGCCATAGTTATTTCTGAAGGATTAACTTGTAGTATTTTATTCTAAAATATAAATTGGTTCTTAGTATAAGTGCATGTTTTCTTCCTTCAACAAAATTTTTCGATCTTACAGCAGTCTATGCAAGGGGAACTTCTGTCACATTTTGTCAGTAATTAATAAATGAAAGTAAAATGTAGAATTCACGTCAAACATATGTCAAGTAAACATATAGTTTCTTTCCATGTATATGCAAGGTAGACAGAGATAAACTCAGTAGATAACTTGCAATAGCTACATGCTGGATTGCATACAAAATTAGTCTTTACCACAACTATGCTATAAAGTATGTACATAAGTACGTGTATGTGTGTGTATATATTCATAAGTATATATGAGCATACAAGACATGCATGGTAAATCCTGAAAATAGCTATTGCACTATTTGTTATATTCAAAAATTAGGCATTCTAAATCAGTATAAATGGGAAAAAAAAGCTACCTTTGCTTTTGTCTGATGATCCCCAGGTACAATGATAAATGCGTACTTTAAAAGAATTGATTTTTTTATGTACAAATTCTATTGACTCTTCTGTAACTCATAGAATCGCTGTTGCACTGTGGACAGACCAGTATTTAGAGTGGTCCTGTAAGTTCTTTGGGAACAGGCAAGAAGAAATTAAAGATATGGCTGCAGAATTGGAGTCTGTATGGATCTTCTACTGCACTCCTTCTCTCCTTAATAAAGAGAAAGGTGCAGTCAAAGTAGGCTGAAGAATCTCTACTTGCCCCTATTGATTTCCACAACTGCTTTCCTCAGATCTATTTGATCTGGGCTCTGAGGTCAAGATTTTTGTTTCATTCTTCACGTGTCTCTAGCAGTACTAATTGAGGGTGTTCCTGTATCAGCTGAAGGGTTGTGGGAAATAAGACTTAACTTGTCTTCCTGAATATCCCCAGTCTTACCTGGGATTGTTCTCAATCATACAGCTTAGTCTGGAAGAATCACAATAATTGTGTTTGCAACTTCTCATGGAGATAATTTCATACAGTTACTTGTGCTATTCAGTCTCCTTGTTTTTCTTCATTTCATTTGCTCGTTTAAGTAATTTTAAGTAACTTGTTAGTGCATTTAGATTACATTCCATTCATTTGTGGACACAGCCATAATGTCGATTTCAGCGTTCTCTCACAAGTGGTTTGTTCTGAAGTCTTCCACAGTTTTTATTTTGTGTCCTTCCCTCAACTATTTTAGTTTTGTCTCTCAGTTTCAGATGAAGGCACATTTTCCCAAACAAAAGAATCATTTTAGTCTGTCACCACATTCACCTATATAGCCTTAAATCAACTTTGCTTTTTTCTCCATCTGTTGTTAAAAATTCACATCCCATTAGCTGTTACCCCTACCCCTATAAACCTCTTTTTATTTCTTCCTCCTAAGTTTGTCCTGTGTGCCTTTGTATATCTTTCCAAATTAATTACCATTCATCTATTCATCTATTTTCTAACTATAGTGGGTTGGTTTTTTTTCATGTGACAAACTCATTGATGGCTTCTTTAAATGAAATGGAGGTCACGCAATTATTTTGTGATTTAAAAATTTTGTTTATTCCTCCTTTTAAATTTTGAGTCATAAAATCAGAAATTATTATATTAAACAAATATTTTTAAGAGGTTGTGTTCCTCTACAATGTAAAATTGCATTACAGACTTTATTTCCCCAATCTATGGGGATATTAACTTCTCTTTCAAGTGTTATTACTTCTAATTGCAGCTGGATAGGCTGTTTCTTTTGCATATTAGGGTAGAACAGTACCAGCACTTTAATAATCTAAGATTTCTTGCAGATCACACCTGGCTGCTTGAAGCTCTTGGCTTGTTGTAAGTCAGTTATGTTTAATTCATCATACTACAGACTAAAACCTTGTTCTTGTCAAAATTACACAATTCTATCTTCTTATATACACAAAACTGCAGAGATACAAAGGATGATATTACTTGGTATCGATTCAGCTCTGCAGGGGGCAGAGATCAGAAAAGGCAGAACTGGCCAAAAGGAATGTCCGCCTCCAGTGAACAATTTCATTCATAGTCACACTGGGAAAGCCTGAAAATATTGCTTCTGTGTGAAAGGTTTGCTGCTTCCAGCTCTCAGGGCTTTTCCCAGGCAGTTTGTCTCAGATAGTCTTTGCTTTTCAGCTGTGACCACTCTGAATAACTTGCCTAATTTATCATCAGTTTATGGTCTCTATTTGTTTATCACTAGATAAAGCAGATACAGTGTCTCTCTAATTTTGTTACATTGCATGTTTTTTGCTGGAGCAAATTGTTCAACCAGCTGCAGGACAATTAAAAAATCCAGTCTTGTTTGTTTGCTGAGTCTTCTGTGCTCCTGAATCCTGATGTTTCCAATCTGAATTTGCCACCCCTCCAGCAACAGCAGGTCAGCTATCAGGGGTCTGTCATTCTGTGTCTGTACAGTGCCCAGCACAGTGAAGCCGTAGTCAGGGGCTCGGCAGTGCCACCTGTAATGGTGGTGGTGATACTCATCTACACCAGTCAGAAAGATAAGACATTTTACAGTCAGGCTATTGTGCAGGTCCACAAGGTGTGGGGGGCAATGCTGCTGTGCAGCCAATGTCCATACTGGTTATTCCTTCCCAAGACCAGACACTTAATGGGTGATAATGCAGCAGGACTGAAACACGGTATTAATCCAGTCCAGTGCAGGTGATTAGGATTAATTATTTCATTAAATGTAGTTTATCAAAGTGTATTACACTTAAAGGTTTTGTAGAACTTTGCATGGAAACGTGTAGTTGTGCTATCATCAGTAACATAGAGCTTCCTCTTTTTTCTTTTTTTTTTTTATTTAAGTGAATTTCATTTTGATGATAGGTGCCATATGGAGACAGCCCTGGGGAATGAAATTGTTTGTTTATCCACAGAACACGTACTGCATGGGCAGCAGCAGTGTAGTTTTCATTGCTGTTTCATTGCTGTTCTCCAGCCTTGCCTTCCAGTGACAACATATAGAGGTGTAAAAGCAGTTCACAGACCATGTCCTGCCCGAACTCTGAGTGCTTTCCTGTGAATATGTGCAGTAGTGCCAATTAGTATCCATTTTCATGAACTTTTTGACATGAAAAGTGTGACGGTCCCTCAATCCAGTCCAAATAGACTGCCAAATGGTGATACTAATTAACTGCTTACCTAAATCAAATTTGAATCAGTGACCAAGACACAAAAGATCAAGGCTTTAGTTTTGTATTTTCCGTTCTATTTCTCCTGAGGCATCTATTTTCTTATAATAAAGGTTTTCCTCCTAGTGAGAACATCGGAATAATGATAGTACTATTTTAAAAGCCTAAACAAAAATTTAAAAAAGCCAAGTAAAATAATCTATTTAATAAAATTATTTGCAAAGGAGTGAGAAATCTCATTCTCCCACCCTGCACCACGCCAATCTTCAGCCAAGAATAAATATTATTCAGAGAAATTTCAACCGGGGGAAAAAAAAAAACCACAAGAGAAAAAGGTAGAAAATAGTATCTTGAACATTATCATCAATTGTACTTAAATCATATATCTTAGAAACGTGTTTTTAATGATGTGATAGATTTCGTAATTCTGCATAAAAACAACTAGTTTTAGTTTAGGGTTTATGTTTGAGAGAGGTTGGCTAAAACCTGTGCTTTTTGTTATTATTTTACAGCTTGTTTGAAAGTGTCGTAAACAAATGACTTGTGTCCCACAAGACTAATGTTCTTTAATCATCTAATGCACTCATTTATCCTCAGCCTTAACCCTAGTCCTAAATTAAGTCTCTTGCAAAAACATAACTTCATCTAAAAACACCCATCAATCCTATGAGATTTTGATAAGCACATTTAAAAAACATAAACAATCAGACAGTTGTCAATCCAGTTGAAGTTCTGTACCATTTAAAAGTTATTCATTAGGCTATGTTCCTAATGCATTTGCTGCTAATAAAATTTTAAAGTAGAATGAACCGTGTTTTCAAGTTTTTACTAGACTTATTATTTTCAGCCATTCACTGGGACTCACTAAGAATAAAAATCAAAATGCATATCAGGAAAATATCAACTTCAGCTTAAAATGAGTAAATTCTAGCCTAATGGGATGCATTTTTCTGAAAATATTAATATAAGTTATATTTTAATTTGCTTTCCAGTTTCACAGTAGCACTAGTAAACTATGTGTAAAACCTTTGTTTTAAGTTTGTTTGGTCATTACCTTCATTATCTGCCCAGGAATCTGATCTACATGGAAACATCACACAAGAAAAAATTAATAACAGATACAGGTTACACATTCAAAGCAAGATATTTTGCAGAAGCTGTTATTTGAACTGGATAGATAAATAAAGTAACCGTGGAGGCATATGGAAGACTTTTAGTGGCTGATATTCACTGTAATTCAAAATTAGTTCAATTTCTCTTTAGTTTAAGCAATACTTAGCCATAGCGATGGCTAATACAGCTTTTTCAATATATATTTTTTCTCACTGTCCTCTTTAGGACCTGGAAAAACACCACTGTTGAGCTCTTTGGGATTCTTTCTCACTGGGGCTTTAAAAATTCTAAAGAACAGATAAGAGCAAACAGCAAATAACTGGATTTAGAATAAACTCAGAAATTATCACTAAGGCTTTTCCTCTGCCACAATTTGTCAAATCTTCTGATAGGAAACAAATTCTATTCATAAAGATTTTATTTTTTGGGGCCCTCTTGTGATTTGGTAGCAATTCAATTATAGTTTTGTGAGATAGTGAGCCCAGAGAGGGAATCCAGACTGACAAGAAATATGACAGGACAGTTACAGAGTGTTTATGCAATTAAACTTTCACTGACAATACCTGCAGAATGATGAATGCGTGGGCGGAGGTATGTGTGCACAAGCAGTGCCCCACAAGTATTGCACATTTTTCATTATTATACAACTGTTCAGATCTTTCAAGAATAGCCTGAAGTGAGTTGGAAAAGAGAGTGCTGTTCCGCAGCATGTTAACCAAATGCTTTTTTTTTTTCCAGTGGGTCTTGATATGCCAGGTGTTAAAAGAACATCTATTTTAGAGAAATGTTGCAGGAAAATTAAGATTTAGCTTGAGTTTGACATATATTAATTTTGGATTCTTAAAGAGGTTTTATTCTTTTTCTATCTGCAACTCTATATCATTTCAAATCTGATAGATACTGCATAATTAAACTGCAAGGTTATTTTATGCATACAGGTTCAAAGGGCGCTATAAAAGTAGGATTTTACTGATTGTAGATTAGAAGAGAAAGGAGAAACTTGAAAGACTTTTGTAGAAAACCACAAAAGCTTACAGAGTGGATTAATTTGGTTGATCATAGTCTGTATTTCAGTATGTCTGTCTTCCATGGAACTATAAAATCAGACAGCTTATTTTAGAGGCTCTGAAAGATTGTGTTGGGTTTTACAGTCTAGTACAGTAGTTATTTTTACTTTTTATGTGAAGTTGCTCATTTGTAGTGGGTTTTGACTTTAAAAACATGCTGTTAAAACATACCAACCTGGACTAGTTCTCAAGCAGTGTAAGTGCAGAATTGAGTTAAGTCCTGCAAACCTTATGTTCAAAAAGCGCTGTACGCTAAACAAAGAAAGTGGAATAATTATGATGAGATTACCTCCAGAGAAGCTGAGCAGAGCACTAGCTGTGGACTTTGGATTGCTGTGGACAGAGGCTGAAACAGTATGACTAGTACTAGAGGTACGGAATAAGGGCCTGGCAGGTAAATTATTATAAAGTGACTGTTTAAATATTATCTAGAACTGTGCTGATTTCTGAACATTACTTGACTGCACCGAAATAAATGTTGGATGTTCAGAATTTGATTCCTACAAACCTGTATTCAAATCGATAGCAGTTAAGAAAAAGCTGTTTCCTATTCATTCATGCTTACCAAATCTTTCAAAAATTGAAGTCTGGTTCACATAATGACAATCTAAGTAAAAAGGTTGCTTGTTACAATGAACTGTTTTGTGATTCCAAGCTAGGTATGCTAGATTGCAAAATGGAAACTATGTTTTTTTAAGGTAAGCATTTATCTCATGAGAAGCAGCTCCTGAGTTTTAACACTTTCTTTCTAGAGATTTGCAAGGTCCCCAGTGATGTCCAGGGAAATGTCCGTTCATCTTCCTGATTTACACTTAGATGTCTCTTCTGGTTTTTTGAAATAATGACAGTATTTACCTGAGTTGCACATAGCAGACATAGTATCATGGCTTAAGTTGCTCAGTACCAAAAGCTATAGTGTATTGAAAAAAAATCTGACTTTCCAAGAGCTGTTTCTAATACCTACTAAAATTGATAGCAAGAAAAAAATTGTTTTCACATTACTTAGGTGTTAAAATTACATGGTGGTGTTCCTTTATTTTCAAAAACCAAACATAATCCTGTTAATTCAAAGTGAATAACAAACAGGACTAAGACTTTTTCCCAAGTTGTTACATTTATTCAACCTGCTTGTGTTTTGTTCTTCATCATAATTATTTCCAAGTCAAATCTGCACTGATTTCCTTGTGGACCCACATACCTCTGACTAACTTAAAGAATTGAGCTGGGATAATTCACACTATTCCTTTGGGGTCATGTTCTCTGTTTTTTTTCAAGGACATTTTTATTACAAAGCTGATGAAATTTGCATATTAATTCATTTCTTTCAATTTTTTAAGATTAAATGTTGTCAACATGTATCAGTGCAAGGCTCTGACAGTGCTGATGAAATGGGTCAGTCAAGCTTGAACATTTAGAGTAATGCAGCCATCTGCAACCCCCAAGCCCCTTGTGTAGTTTAGTGCTACCATTGCAACTTGATTAAAAAAAAAGTTTTATTCAATGCAGGATATTAAAACATTATCTGTGAAATGATATGTGTTACTCCTGCCATTTGCAGGGAAAGTATATTTGACAACAAAATGGATCTAAGGATCTCCTTGCTGATTTAGAGTTAGTGCTTTGTCAATCTTAATTAAACTCCAGTAGGAAAAGTGTAGGGGAAAAAAAGAGTTTCTGCTGTGCCAGAGCTTAGATGTTATTAAACTGGGCTTAGTGTCCCCTCCTAGCCTGAATTTTTACTGTTTGAAAATCAGTGTTATTTACAGGAAGGAATTGCCTAAATCCTCATGTCTCAGAGGCCCTAGAAAGCAGTTGCATTCTTCTGGAAAATACCAAGACTTAATAGAATCGGAAAAATTAGAAGTGTAAAAGAACCATTAGGTCAACTTATCTATCCCCCTGCCAGTGCAGAAGAGTTCCCTACAGAATTGCTGTCTTACAGTTAATAGTCATGGATTTTGAGTCACCGTTTCTCAACTTCTTATGAAAGTATTTACTGTGCAGGCTGGTTGCGTTCATTTTATCTTGACTGATGGGACTGATATCCTTGTGTTCTAATATTCTTACATTTTAATGGTATGTGATTCTAGATGCGATGTATATAGATTCCCAGTAATATCTGTTTCTCTTTAAACACATACTGTGCATTTGCATCATGCAGAGTTTATTAACCTGTGTCTACTCAGCATCTTATTCGACAAGTAGTCCCTTTGATATCAATGAAAACAACACACAATAGCCTCGAAAATTAACTGGTATAAATCAGAGTAGCCACCTTTGTTTTAAAGGTGTGGGTCAGTTGTGAGTTTGACCCAGGACCTTTTGAAATTACCAGGTCTAATTATGAAGTTAGGGCAGTTAAAACCACCCATAATACTAAGAACGATGTGTTAATTCAAATGACAAGTTTCACATGCGAATTTACTTCTCTGCAATTACTGCTACAGCCTAATCAGTTGATGTATTTTAATAGAAACTGCTCTTGGTCATAGATGTCCTCATAATTGCCACTTCTGATAGTTCCAGCAATGTGCGGTGGCTTTAACTGGACAAAACCCCCTGATATTTTGGTGTGCAGTGGTAAAGATTAACTCCTCTCTTGAGTATGAATATAAAGTGTGAATTCTAGTGATAATAGGAAAACAACCTACTGGCACCCCATAGCTGTGCAAGAGAAGATGACTCGAATATTAGTTGACTTGTGTGGTAGAGTTGCTATTCAAACACTATACTTGTTTTATTTTTAGTCAGTTACCTCTGTGTACTTTATGCTGTAATAGCACAATCTACACTCAAATTCAAGTTTCCTTTAGTGCATGTCATACGGGAAGCTTGTGTTAATCATTTCAAAGACTGTGATCAACATTGTAGGACCATTGTATTATTTCTAAGCTGCGTATTTTTTCATGTAGTGGACTAAAAAGCGTTTAGGTAGACATTGGAGATACTTTTAATACAAAAATGAATCTGAGCTAGTAGTGTCTGGATTTTAAGACCAAACTCAAAAAGTTGTATTGGGTTGAAAAATCAAAATCAAACGTCACATTTTAGTAGAGTCTGAAAATGTCAGATATGAAACATTTAAACTGTGGAATACAATCTTCAACTTTGGGCTATAAAACTTTAATTTTGTGAGTTGCTATTTCTCCAATTGTTCAATATTTTTAATTCTACAAATCCATGTTTATTAGCTTTCGACGTTTAAACAGTGTTACTGAGTCTATTGAAAGTAAATGATACTGACTTCTGAGAAATATGGTTACTATGATTTGTTTTCTGTTTCAACATTCAAGATAACGGCAAAAGAAAGAACAAACAAAAGGAATTGATTAGCACAGGTCTCTCTTGTAATACTTGCAAAATCACCTAATGTGCTTTGCTATTTATTGTTCCATACACTGCAAGAAACAGATCAAATTGATCTGGAATGTGATTATTTTTGAACAGTGATAATTTTAGCATATGCAGAGAGAAACATTAGCATTTTTTATTCTATACATTCACATTTTTACAGTTATCAATTTCAATAACCAAATGAAATCTCCTTCCACTCTGTGATCTTCCCAGATATTTTGCAATAGCAGTTCTTGGTCCCAAATCCCAATCATAGACAATGCAAATCTCTGACTTGGATAATGAAATCGTTCCAGTGTTGTGCGTAATGCTAAACAATTACAGTCAGGGTGAACACTTTTTTAACATCGGGACCTCTTCTTGCTTACATGTCCATGATAATTTTATCTTCTTTTTAGGCTTTCCTTTTACAGTAACAACATAATTTTAAATATGTCTGTTCTACTATTTCCCATGTGAAATAAAAATATAAGCGATCCATTAAAAAAAATCATTACAACAAAATAATATCTGCCACATTAAATACTGTAGATAATTTAGCAAAGTTTGGGGTTTTACCTTTGGATTTTAAAACAATGAATGCTGCTAGCTTTGGTAAATAACAACAGCTTTCTTCTTTGCAGTAGCTGCTGCAGACTCCTAACTCCAAGGGTTTTTTTTTATCTAACAGTGTTTTGATTAAATTTATTCCTCTCCATCTAACTTAATTTTTTATTTAATGTAGTTTTCAAGCTATGAAGGAAAGTAAATGTACTGTAAATCTAGACTCTTTTTTGCTAGCAAAGGAATTCAGTATATGTTTGCTTTATAGCTTCCATTTTATATATATGACATATCCTAGTTTTGCACTGTGAGATTTCTTTTTTCGGAAACACACTCAGGAGTTGAACTTGCATCTACGGTCTGCAGGCAGGGTGATAGCTGCACGTAAGAAAAAATATTTTTTAAATCTTCTGTAATTTTGAAGATTCCCCTGCCAATATCTACATATAAATGTTTTTGTCCTGTCTTAAATAATAGTTCTTACAATGCACAATATGTATGCTTCAAATAAAACAGTCGGGTTTTGACACCTTATGTTTATTAAGTCTTTTTGTTTGACTGGTTAACAGTGATGGCACATCCCCAAACATTGTTTATTATAAATTTTATGGAACCAGACATTCTTGAAAAAAGATTCCACCAGTTGGAAACAGTGGATATGTGAGATCTTACACATTATGACATATTTATGGGATAATTTGAGGTCAGAATGAAGTCTTTAAAATTATTTCTGCTCTACGTATGTGTAGAAATCCCAAGTGTTCAGCAATGCAAGTGGTTCCTGTTCAGACATGTTGACTATGCAAACACTAATGACTGAGGGGTATTGTGTCTATTTTCTACTTTAATCTTTTATATTATAAAGGATTTTGGTAAAAAACAGTTAAAGTTGAGCTTCCAATGTAATTGTGCTCAATATGATGCTGTAACTAAAAGTATTAACATCACAAACTACCACTGCTAATGCCAAGTGAGACGGAATATTTTAAATAAAAGAAAGAGCTGAATGTAGCCCATACTGGGAAATTGTAATCCATAGATTCACTAGCCAATTTTGGGAAACTGTAATCTATAAATTCGTTATGAAACTCATTTAAGTAATGACAGCTGAATGGCATCATCTGTGAACTTGCTAAGAGTAGTAATGACTCTCTAAATGGTAAAGTTCCTGAAGTTATTGTGAAATACACATATTTCAGAAAAACTACGAATCCATCACCATGAAGACAATAGGAATGTATCAAGTGGGGTGGTTAAATGCAAGGTGGTAAACTGGAGACCAAAGGCCAAGATTAAAAAGTAATGTGGGTAATTTGAAAAAAAAAAAACAAGAAAGTATATTAATGGTAGATAAAAATGATCCGGTCAGTTTACAGAATTTGTGTGGGTTAAAGGCAGTGTAGTTTATGCTCTTTACATTAGTCTAAACCACAAACGACACTGAGATTTTACAATTTTTTGCCAAGGTAAACGAAAAAACTACAACCAAAACCTGAGATTTCAAAAAGGAAGGTATCCAAACAAACTGTTATGTTTGGGAGCAGCAGATCAGCAGGTCTAGATGGCATATAACACCAAAAACCCCAAACCCAAAAAATGCAACCAAACAAACAATCAAAAAAGGAAAAGTGAAATGGCCAAGCTGCTAAGTTGTATACAGTATAAAATGGCAACCAAAAAGCTAGAATGCCGCAGGGTAGCAACGATTACCTAGGAGAGAGACATTTTCCTGAGTTACAAAAATGTTTTGGAAAACCATAGTAAAATTACCTTTAAAAATGATGTGGTTTTATGTGTGTTATTTCTGTTAACACACATTCCTAACATAATACAGGAAGTATGAAATGGCTTTAGACTTGAATCGCAAAAAGAACTGAAGGTATAGGAATATTTCTTTCTGAGGAAAGATATAAAAGGCTAGAGTAATTTTCCTCATAATACTCTAGGTATATTTTTATAAGGAAACAAAAGCATTCAGTAAAGCTCATCTGGAAGATCAGTGAAGCAGGTAAAAGGAAGCGTGTTTGTCAAGCACTGTGGACGTGTGGAACTCATTGCACTATTCCTGCAGACAAGAACAGAGAAGACTTTTTAAATACGTGGGCATTTATATAAGGCAATCGCATTCCCTTCTAAGTTCAGTTAAACTTTTTTTATAGAGGAGTGTTTTGTGCTTTAAATTGATTTAGATACCAATTGGTAATTCAAGGAAGAAAGGTTTTCTGCATGCACATTATTATCTAATGCTGCACAACAGGTCTTCCGGAACGTTTTCTGGAGACATTTGTCATTATCTATAATCAGAGACAGTTGGTTGAGTAAGCCAGTCCTTTCAAGTTCTTTAGTAATGAGTCTTCTACTCCCCTTTATTTTTCATTAAATAAAACATTTGCTGAGACCAACGCAAGATAAGTCTTATGGTGCTTATGGCTAAGTTTCTATAATACTACGTCATACTGCATGATATAGCTCATGAGCTTCTGCAAGTTGGTCATTTCACTCGTTACAGTTATGTCATCTCTGAAGAAACTCCTCCTTCTTTCTTTAGGCAAAAGGTAATAGACCTTGGAAAATGGTGGTTAGTAAGTGAGAAATGTCAGATTCCAAATATATTATGCACTGAAAATGGCTGGGGCATGGAACAGAACCTAGAGATTGTAACAGGTATTCCTCACTTTCGTCCCATTTCTCAGCAGTGATGGCGACTGTTGGAATGCCACCTAATCTGGGATACTAGGCTCTCTAGACCCTCAAGCCATTTTGCCTGTTCTGTGTCTCTGATTAGGACAGGTTGCAGGTAGCAGAAGAAATACCTTCTACACAGCACCTGTATCTTGTCCTGCAGTACATCTGCAAAGACATTGAACAATAAATCAGTGTGTTAAAAAGGCAGCATTCTTCTGCATTTGTTTATCATCATATTGAGATATGCATATCACCACTAAATAAACACACATAATGAAGTTACTATACTTGCCTCCAAGTGTCAAGACTGTAATTTTGATTTTGGAGTTTCCCCGTGGCTTTGCAGTTTACAAAATCAGTAGTAAAAGGCTATAAAATCACAGCTGCATTCTGAGCCAGAAATGAGTCTAAAAGGAAAGACTAGGAAAATCAAGTGTTGTTTGAGGAATATAGGTTGGGGAATTGGATAGCAGGGAGGGAGATTGAACCTGGAAGCAGTGGTTCATCACCTGTTCTAAGGATTGCAGTCATACCCTCCAGATAATGGGGACAGGGTGGAGGAAGAAATTTAGATAGCTTAAAGTCATTAAGACAGAAAGACTATCCAGTTCCTTCTCTGAAGCATCATAAAGTACCTTATTCAGGTAAAGAAGGGCTTTACTTACTGTAAATCTCACAAAGTTTATGCCATCCCAGATACAAAATTCACACTAACTTTTTTGCTCTGGGGAAGGTTCACGGTTTGTTTTTGTTTTTTCAGTTTTTTTTTGAGCAATAATAGTCTTTGTAAGATGGCTGCAGTGTCAGCATTTATCTTGAGACTCTTGGATATTAGTTTTGACTGCAGTCACCTTTCTGACAAGTGTTATTGCGACTGTGTTTTATATCCCTGTTCAGGATGATTTCTAATGATAATGCTCTGTCTACCTCACTGCTTCACACTAAATTATAGATGCCACTATGACAGGACAAACTATATCCAAGTGCTAAACTCTGCTCCCTTTGTGTGATGTCAGTGCCTTCACTACTTTGTGCCTGGAATTAGAAATAGGATAGGAAGATATGCAAAACATTTCTGCTTAAAAATAATGTTCTGTCAGTTATTAAACAAGTGATATTTCATTTAATCAGCTCAAGGGGATTATTTTAAATGAAAAGGCAGAGAGTATGATTTTATTAACACATTCCTGCCCTAGAGTCCTACTGTAATAATTCTTTACTTGACTAAATTAAAAAGTTATAATTCAGTCCATCCACAACAAAGACTTATGGATAGTTTAATTTCATTAGTTTTTCTATTTTGAGTTGTGCATGGAATAAAGGGAAGGAAGGCATCATGTCTCCAGAAAATACATCCTGAAGTAAACATTACATTATGAATACAAATAAACCAGACTTTTAGTGAAGAATGTTATATTACCCACTTTCCATGTGTTAATCTGATACCTTCAGCATTAAAACTGTGCTGCTTGTACTACCTTCGTGCATATGTGTTTGCTAAAACAGAAGCTTTTATCAAGCAGTGAATTTTTTTCAGCAAAGTAAATGTGAACTAAGTCAGACTAAATCTACTAATCTTATCAGCCTGAGACTAGTTATACTTCTTGGGTTGAATATAATACGATAATGCTTTTAAACCGTTTTGAACAATGAGTTGCAATTAGGAATTGGAAACTAGCAAAACTTAGAAGGAGGATATGAGAAAGGCACTTAATACACACATATATACCTGCACTAGCATGCAAATCTATCTCTAGAAGCAGGTAAATAACAAAGGTTTCACTAATGACTCCATAATTAAGACTACATTGAGATTGGGAAGTATACTTAAAATCTTGGTTTATGTGGAGTACATATGTATTTCTGTGTATATAACAATATCCATAATACTTTTTCCCTCTTTCTGCATATGCAGTTCTAAGAAAATTGCTGTCCTTAGAGTTTCAGAAGGTGATGTTGAATATTAAACTATAAACAAGCAATTTTTAGTAATATATTAGGCTAAAAGTGTACACGATTCTCAAAGTGGATCCTTGTGATTGTAGTACTTTGTAGGTTGTAGGTCCCCTTTTTAAAATGAGAACATAAATGTATTCAGTTTCATATTGTATGTCTCAATTTTAAGTCAGATGACTAAATTCTTTCTTGTTTCTGAATATAAATCTTAACTGTACAAAAATCTTTGGTAATATTCTGCATTTGCTTCCATGAAAACCAAAAGTAGAATTTAATCACATTGCTGTTAAAAAGAAACTGGATATTACTCCTGGTGAAGTTAAAAACGTTATATCTGATATAATTTAAGATTGAAAACTGTATGGTAAATAAGAAAACGACTGATAGATCAGACAACTGAAAGCAAAGAGTTGGTAGCTAAATATTGTAAATAGATGGGTAGATCAAGTTATTTTTTTATAAATTCCATCTCAGAGGATTACTTCATTTATCTTTTGAGACAAACTTTCTCATTACAAGAGGTATTTCACTAAAAAATTAATTGTTTATTAAGAATTAATTAAATAGGTTAGCATGGGACTACCTGATCAGGGAATATCAGTGTCAGTACTTTGAACTTGCAGGTGCTGCAGTGGTTGTACTTAAGACGTATAGCCGAGCTTTCCTTCATTGCGAAGGGCTGCGTCAAGAAAATCTTTAATATAAAAATAAAAAGCAGTTCATGCATAAAGCATGATGCCCTGAAGCATATTAGATCTGTTTATCTCTCTGTTTAAAAGGAATGGTACCTGGTATAGTTTACATAACAAGGCAGGATCAGTTTGATAAAGCATTTATATCACCTGGGGAACACACTGGCTCATTTCCTCAACACCTTTCTGCATGACTCGTTCACCAGCAAGAATAATAGCAAACAAAGTTTTTATAGGTCAACAGCAGAGGACCTGCTTGTGTTAAAGTAAAAGACATTTCAGTTTGCTCTTTGACAAATAGCTCATATTTCAGGCCTGGACTTCTGCAGCTGATCATTGAATGATAATTATTGATTAAATCTCTTACAGACAAATCCTTAATTGTGATGCCAGCCTTAGAGATGTTATTTTTAAAAAAGTCAAGTTAAAGCATAGTGCTTATTTGGTGTATATAAAATGTGTAAATAATCTGGGGTGGGGGCTGTGCAAAGAAAGAAGGAAGATGGACTCTTGTCGCCCAGATGCCATGGCAAAGCTCTAGTGACTTCATTAGAAACAGGAGTTCACTTCAGAACATTAACTTTTTGGCAAATACTCCTGTATAAATCTGTGAGTTAACATTTGAAAACACTTTTTTAAATGAATGAATTTCAATTTAGTTTGCAGTTAAAATTCATTGTTAGACTAACAGATTTTTTTTGTCACTCTTCCATTTTGCTTAATGTAATCCAGGATATGAGTCACATTTGCTTCTTGTTTCTGTATGTGAGGCAAATACTGTAGCTGCTGTTTCTGTCATAGCTCATCTGCTCTGCTGAAAACTGCAAAATGATAGATAAACACATGGACGGGAAAAGAAATAGATGAATATAATTTTGTGATTTTTTTTTTTTCGGTGAACAGTAATCATCACCAAATGTCTTTGTAGTTCAAAGGCTATTTTTGTTAGGCAGGCGTACATGGAGCTTCCATGCAAGCTATTGTAACTTCTTGGTATTTTTATTGTAAGTACTGAAAAACATGTTTTCCCCCAACTGGCACTTTCAGGACTGCATAGTAAAAGCAATATTGTGTTCATCAGCTGTCCCATAACAAAGGGAAGAATTGTTCAGTGAGGAGAAGAACTATTGTACTTCGCCTTTTCTGGAAAGTTCAACAGGGAAATACATCTTCTTCAGAGCATAATTAATAAAAAATGTTGATGCTTTTATGCACAGATACAATTCAGAGTGTCTGTTCACTATATATAATGCAACAAAAATAAGCTGAAATGTATCTGGCATCCCAGTGGACATAAATCAGTAATTGAGCCGTAGATAAATAGATTAGATGTGGCAATAGGCAAGGAGAAGAAGCTGAGAAGAAAATCCACAAAAATAATTTTGCAAAGCTTGTCTTATATTTTCATCAGAAACTAAGCAAAATAATCTGACAAGGGCAGAAATGAAGTCATCTGACAAATTCTTGCACTTTTATCAGACAATGTTAATACAGTGCATGACACTAAAAATAATAATGAGTTGTCTAAGGACACGATGGTAATATTATACCTTTTGGTCAGAAGTATCCAACCTCAACAGCCTTTATAGTAGCTTCCTGATGTGCTTGGTTTTCCTCTAATTACACAGGCCTTGCACCATTCATTCCTTCCCCCAAACTGTACTTTCCTTGCAGATGTAGGGAAGCCAGGAGAGCTGCTTAAATGGCAACTCTGTTTTCTGCACAAAAACAATGACCGCATCTCTGTGTGCTGTTCTTAGATATAAACTCTTGGGAATGCATACCTTACGCAAGTTTAGAGGGGTGTGTGTTTGGACAATTCCAAGGTGCTCTAGCAGACCAGAGGAATCCATATATAGATTGGCTGGCAGGAAGCTTTTTCTACAGACTTTGTTTGCATGAGCTCTTTATAAGAGTGTATGTGACTGCTGACTTCTAGTGGCTGGCCTGCAGATGACATCAGTCCCAACAGAGATTCTCCAGTGGCTCAGGTGTGAGGCAATATGTGAGGCGCTTGAGCAGAAGGTCTGAGCATCTCCTCAAAGCAATCCTCTGCTAATCCAGGGAGATACATGGGCGTTGTCACTGGGAAGGGAAGTTCTACAGACAGAATAAATTTTGGTTGAAAATAGTGGAGTAGGATTGTGCGCTATGTGCATTCAGCAATTACGTGATACAAAATACAGACAAAAAAAAAATCATCAAATTACTTTGTTTCTCTTGCTCCTCATGTCACTTGCCCCCTCCACCTCTGTGACTCAGGAGAATACAATATATTCCTCAAACACCTGTCCCTGTTGCCCTGCTGCATGTCGTTAGGGTTTCTGGTTTTGGCTTTTGTTGTTTTGTGGTGCTATCATTGTATGACCTAAATTCTTGTGCTCAATCTAAAGATCCTTGGCATTATGGAAGTTTTGTAAAAAAGATGCATCATCACTCATACAGTTCAACATAAACACAGAGTTGTACAATGAAATGTCTTTAGAGGACAGATTTTAAGATAGGTTGGGTTATTAGAATTACATGATTATTAATCTATTTCTATGCATTAGGTAAGGGGACTACGCTGACAAAAAAAAAATGTAGTATGTGCCTCAAGTCATAATTCTTAAGTTCTTTTTAATATCCTAAATAAGTGACCTAATTTTCAAAAATGGTGAGAACCAATTCATCTCTCACATGATTTCCATGACACTACTTCCAAGTGCAATTTTAAAGCTGACTTGCAGGATCAGGTCCTGCTGTTGTCAAGTGAGGAGAATTAAGGAAGCTGTGTATTCCTCTAGACTGTTCAGCTGTGAACTGTCAGAGTCAAAACTGGGCAAGACAGAATAGGATTCCTATATGAAAAAATAAGAAAAAGGAAGAAAAAGAAAACTGTGCCAGTGAAAATTAGATCAGCAGAATACAGTTTGCCATATTAGAATTCAGTCACAAATCAGCTACAGAAATACTGCTCTTGCAAAGGAAAAAAGCCGCATGCTGTTTGTAACAATAAGTGGTTAAGGCTTCACTTACACACTTCCCCCAAAAGAAATGGTCTTCTAATTAAACAATTGTTCACAGAAATCACATCCTAAGAACTGAAGGAAAAGAAATGGAAAACTCATGGTTGTTAATTTTATACTTTATTACTATGCACTGAAATACAGTTTATCATAAAACTAGATTTTTCTTTAGTTCAGCCTGATGTTTATAGTAAAAGAAAATTACATATTAACATAAAGCTATGAATCCAGTTTTAAATTCTTCTGGTGTTGAAAGGCCCTTCAGCTCTTTAGATGGGCCTTGTTAAGTATCTAGCTCATTCTTTTGTTTACAGACCTTATTATGGTACCTGCAGTTGTGCCACTGCATCTAGGACTTCAAAACTCAGATGATTCTTATGCCCTAATTCTAACTTTTAACTCTCTTGACCACAAAAATTATTCATTTTCTATAAAAGCAAATCAAGCATATAGCAAATCAAAGCTTGGAGCATGTCTTATTTATCTGTGCAGTTCCCAAGTTTACTTACTGGGCTCCCAGTTTACTCAGCAGCCCTGTTCTGCAGGAATCCTGCTTGCTTTTACCTTTGCCCTTTTCCATTACTGAATACATTGCATGGGATGAATTTATTGGTGGTTTTCCGGAAAGGAAGACAAGAGACTATATACCAAATGTTTGTCTTTCTTTTCATGAGGCTCTACTGAGGTTATTCTTCAAAAGCCTGCCTTCTGTCTTTCTGATATTGTGTTTATCCACCAAGACTGTAGACAAGCAGCTGTTCTTTCTCCTTAGAATATTTTGGTAATGTTTAATTACTTGCTACTGTAAATAGTTGTTGTTTTGACTAACTGTTGCATTTCATTTTCACTTTTGTCACATGTGAATTGCATTCAGGCACCCACATTTTGTATTATGTTAAATCCCAACACTGGATGCATGCAGATTTCAGGAAGGAGTATTTTTATTTTGTAGCTTGTTCTGAGATAGGACATAAGAAGGATAATACCTCCTAGACAGTAGGATTTGGGATGTGGCTTGACCTAAAAAAATCAAAATGGAAGGTGAGAGCAAGCTTCACTACTAAAGCTATCTTGTATTAACAGCCCATCACAATTCTTCTGTAGCATAGCACGTGACTCAGCTGCTTATTGAAGTCAGATCATTTAGGAAAGGTTAGTCTCTGTCTAAGAAGAGGGAACTACACTTCCAGTCTCACATAGTGCTGCAGGTTCTCTTTTGCTCCTCACATTTTAAATCTGGGACAGGGAGCTGAAAGCAGGTAGAATTATCACCGCAGGAATGTGACATTGCTGTATACAAGCACAAACAAAGGCAATCATTGTATTCAGGCTGAGTTCTGCTGTTTGTCATTTATTAATGTTGTGACATTTACGCCATAAACTCTTTTTAACATGTGAAACCTCTTTTGGGAGACCCTCAAGAGCAATGTAGTCCAAGGGTGTTTGCTGTGCCTGTTTGATATTTGTGTAGACATCAGTACGCTCATCATGGAAGGTCCTATATAAATTAATTAGCAGTATTACTAATGTCAGTTCTTATGAACACACATCTCTATGTTATATAAATATCCGCTGATCCATTTTCATGAGTCACTTATCTTCTAACAAGGAAACTTTATGGTTCATGATTTTGCATCAAAAGTTAATTATTGTCTCATGGCTCTGTTAGTGTTTGATAAAACGGACCTTCCTGGAAAACATTCCAGGAGTACAGATGGATGTGACACTTGAGGCACTCAAAGTATAGCTAACAAAGGGAAAACAAATGAGCGTTGCTTACATGTTTAGCATTACCTTTAGGAGGTCTACAGAGATTTTGGTCTCTGTTTGCACTAATCTTATGTTAGTGACTGTCACATTACATTAGCAAATTTAATCTTTTGTTAATGTGATAGAAAGTTACTAATATGATGAGACTCATTATATTAACAACTTTTGCATCATGTTAGCAAAAGCAAAATTTACTAACAGAATGCAAAAATTACCAGTATGATGAGGTAATCATTATCATTATTCTAACACCTGATTGTATTAAGCAGCTACTAAAATTTTTAATATGAAATCGCTATTAGCACTGGGATTTTCTAGGAGAGTTTGGGTCTCCTAAATAGGAAAATACAAATATTTTTTAACAAAAGCTTTTTAGAGATATGGGGTTTATTTTGTATATCCATATAAATATTGTTTAGTCAAAGTCCTTCTGAATTTAGATTTCTTGACATAGGAAATTTTTTTTCCATAGAACAGTGAAGCATATAATGAGCTATCTTGTGACTAAGCCAGTATAAAAATAATGCAGATCTATCTTGGTCTTACCTCACCTTTTGCTTTGATAAGTAATTTCACATTACAAGTCATATGTTGCAGTCTATAAGAAATTACTTATGCGATATTTCGTTCAAAGATTTTCATTTCACTGTTACAATTTGTATTTTTCGTAGCAATGGTGTTGTAGAACATATTTACATGTAAGATTTAGTAGTCTTCCCTGATTATCTCATAACTGTCCATTAAAAATGTACCAGAATTAAAATAAAAATATGACATTAATATTTTTAATATACAGAATACAATCTGACAGCAAAACTCTGATTGCAATACAGAACCTACTTCATCTCTCTTATAATTTTTTGAAAATACTCTGATTATTATCATTCTCTATAAAGCCTTCATTCTTATACAAGCTATGTAATATCAGTCTTTTAACCTTAAAGATTAGCTGTGAAGATTGAGAAAACGGACTTAGAGTCTTCACAAGCAATCCCATGATGATAATGGGCAAGCTTTGCAAGGTGTTTTCTGCCATGTAAGTAGTAGGGAGAGGAAAACATAAAGAACATTTTGAATATATAAAGTGTATGCAGATATCTTAGGACAGGTGGAGGATCAGGCTTCTCAGTTACGAAGAGATACTTGACTTAATATTAAGTCCATTCAAGGACCTGTAATGACTTCAGCTGAAAGTACTTGAGTTTTTCAGTACTAGAGTTTTTCAGTACTCAAAGAGAACCACTGGCAAGAGGTTCACCACAGACCTCCTTGGCTTCAGAATTTACTCCTACCCTAATACAATCCATCTTTATGTTGGAGCTTTTTACCTCTAGAGAAAGTGCATCAGAATGTTACAATTCAAAGCCAGCAAATGAAGGAAAGAGAAGGTCAAGGAGTTGGGTTTTCCTTCTAGAGAGACCATTTTTTTTCTGTGCTACAGATTACTTAGAAACCATTGGAGAATTTTAAGCCAGGTGTTGGATGAGTAATCAAGAGAAGCATCTCCCGTCACGAGTCTTTATATGGAAGAGGATTGTCTTAGGAACACAGGAATTCATATAATATGAGTGAACATTGTCTATTTACTCCACTAACTTGTGCTTTAGAGTAGCTGGTACCAAATATTTCCAAATCCCATGTTAAATCTACAGAATGATTACTGTAACATGTAAGTTGAAGCGTGACACTTGATATCTCATATAAATTTTAGTATACATAGTGTAGCATGGTTATTCTTGTTAACCTCATACTTATTTAGTTCTTTATTTGAAGTTCTTTATATATATGTTGATTATGAATTGTATAGATTACAAGTTCTGTGTGAAAAATTATTTCTATTTATAATTATTTTATCAGCTCAAAGTGCGTTTTCTTTTCAATTTGTTGGAAATCTCCCTGTTCATATATTATCTTCTACATATCATTTGTTGTTTTATATACCTTTACTCACATCACTTCTTATTTATCTGCTCTCAAAGCTAAATATTTACAATCTCATTAATCTCTCTTCATATGTCCTTCTACTAGAGGTTTCTGTTTCCATGATTCCCTTTGTTAATAGTACATGAGCAGAGCTGAACACAAAACTCAGTGTAAAGTTTAGATTATAAATGTACATTATAGCAGTGTAATATTTTCTTTATATGTTTTAGATTATTTTTTATTGTGTTCTAATATCTCATTTAACTTTTTAGTCATAATGGTCTCCATACAGAGCAGATGTTTTCACTGAGATATTTTCATTTCATTTTGTTTCCTTATTACAGTTATTTAAAAACTCCTCAGTATACAGGAGTAGTTTCTTCAAAAGTATGCTAGGTATTGCACTTGTTAGCATGAAATTTCATCTCTTTCTCTGCTCTTCAGTTATCTGCTCTGATTGCTGCTTATGGCCCTCTCCTGTTCCTCCTGAACTTCTATTGATGTAAATAGCTGCATTTTCAAGTCTTTCTACACTGATGCTCACTATTCAAGTAAAACACATAGCAGATGGGGAACCTCCAGATGCTTTTGACTAATTTGCTTAGCTTAGGTATGCACTTAGCATGAACAGGTAAAATGTTGAAACTGTCCCATGAGAGGAGAGGCTAAATAACCCAGATAGGCCAAAACCAGATTCCCATGCCTCACGCATACCCAGTTTTTCCCGGTACTGCATCTGGGGTAGAACACAGATAATTTCTGTGGAGAAGGGAGTTATCTTTTACTTGTTTATAAGACTATGGTTTCCTGTAAATGGTAATGTGAATGGAAATATCCTAAATATTAGACAATAGAAGAAAATAAATGCTGTAAAAAGAGATTAAAAACTATAAGAGAAGAAAAAATGTAACCTGCTGGAAGCTGGTATCACAGAGGGAAAGCAGGCGTTTGTGTGAACCATGAACCCAGGTACGATTCCTGGTTTTGGGCACAAAGTGCAAAATGTCAATGTAAAAGCATTGTATATACTCTGTAAACACAAGAGTATGTAAAGATGGATGTATTTATATATGAACATGAAGTCAAAGGTCAGATCCAGCTCTGCTGAGATTTACCAGTAGTATGGCATTTTTCCTTCTAATTCTCTTTCTTTACTATAAGAATAGTCTGACATCTGATTGTATTAAGCAGCTGCTAACATTTTAACTAACCAAAGGGCAGTAACTGTTTGTTAATATCTACTGGCTAGTAACTAACTTTACTTTTTATTTTCTTGGCACTCTAGCAAAGCAACTAACCTTGTTAAAATATGTAATATTTTTATCTATTGGAAGAAATGCATTTGAATATGCTTTTCAAATTTCAAATGAAAATCATCTGCAGTGGTTCTCTTCAAGGACAGAAGGGTTAGCTGGCATACAGGTGGGAGAAGAGTTGCTCATTAGGGAAGGCTTGTTATATGGTAAGGTGTAATTAAGGTAATGGTCACAGCTTGTGTGACAGCAAATACTCTGGCAGTTGTTTGATTGCTGTCTGGGTCAGGAGATCAGCGCTTTCTACAAGATGTGTCCACATTAGTGTGTTAGTGAACAGGTTAGAAAGCAAATTACAGCTGCCTTTCTTAGTCATATTACAATCGAGGCTCATTGTTTTGGATTTTCCACTGTACATCAGGAGTAATATGGTTTTTGAAGACTTCATGTGACAGGTTAGGCATTTTATCCTTTGAGTAAACAGTAATCATGGTGTGAAGAGAGTGGGGCATTGGAGATTTTTCCCATTCTTTGAGAATCCCATTCTTCCTTTTTAGTTTGCTCTGAGGGCTCTTTGGGGATACATATATTAAGCCCTTTAAATAGTTCATAATAAATCTTTGTCTCAGGCTGATTCTGACAGTTTTTTAAAGAGTCTTTTAAGAGAGAATCCTCAGTCATTTGTTAATCCATGGGGTGATCTTCAGACTTGGAGGAAAAAGAAACAGTGCAAGCTCCATTGTTGTGAAATAAAATATAGAAAATATTTAACTCAGAAAAACTCAAGAAATACTGTACTGTGTAAATTTCACTGATATTACCATGTTCTGCCTGTGTCTAAATGATTATTCTTCAGGTTACTCGGTTTGCAATCACTGGAGATATAAAAATGTGCTAACAAAAAGAGGAAGAGCATATTATTGATTATCTTATTTGTGTTAGCTTCAGTTTTGCATTATTTCACTTAACGGGGCATTATGGGAAAAAGAAATAATTTCTCCCATTTTTAAAATAAAGCAAACAAACAGAAGAAGCATTCCTTCTGTTAAATGTTTACCATTCAAGTCTTGTGATAAATCTGCCAAAATACCTACACTGAGGGCTGATTTTTAAAATGTTGTTTCCTGTGTAATATGACAGATTCTGTTTGTGTCTGTCAAAAACCTTCGTAACTCCACATTGCAAAATAAATAAATAAAGAGGAAAAATATAATAAAAGCGAGATGTCCGGTTCATTTGACATTTGTTTTCACCAAATAATTTGAGTGAGTCGTTTCCTAAAAATAATGCATGGCTGCAGCCCACTGGAACTACTGTCAGGTATTTGTTTTCAGCAGCCTCGAGTGTGTCATTTTTGGAGATACCTGTTCTCAACTCTCCATGAATGTCAATGGCATAGTGCTTGTCATTTTTTACCCTTTTTTTTTGTAAATTCTGCATGAGCAAAGGAATCTATAAATGCTAATGTATCTGTATAAGAACCCTCTCAGTGTGTCTTAGGAATGTTGTTGCCCTATTTTAATATGCTACCCTGAGGAGAAAATACTGTAACAGGAACAGAGGACAGCTACTTATAAGGGACAAAGCTGTAGAGAAACCTGGATAGTTGGACTTCTTATCAACTGAGCAGTACATCCCAATAGCCATGCCAGCTGTGCTAACAAGTTTGTCAGTGACAGCAGATTTAGCAGCCTGCCTGGTTCTGCCTAGCCTGAACTGGGGCACAGATTTTCTGTATTACAGATGAGAGGGAACAGTTGCAAAATGAATCTTGCAGTGATGGAAATATTAATAGCATTCTGAAATAAATTTGGATGTTCCACGCTAAGAACATAAATATTTTCATCTTAAAGTAATAGTTCTATTCACAGGATATTTTTAAGTGTTACTTGTTTGGGGCAAGAGATGGGAAAGCCTATATTGCTCTTTTCCATTATTCTTTTTCTTTAAAAATAAATTTCTTGCCTTTCATTTTTGGAAATATTTACAAAATACCAGTTTGCATTTGACACACCACTTCACACCAAGATAAGGTACAAACCTTGGAAAGGGAACACTTTGGTAGAGCTCATGTGACTGAAATCCAAAGAACAGAATGAAAAGTAGTAGTTGTTCACTGTTAGTAAAGATAAACCCAGACACCTGTCATGTTTGAAAAAATCAAGAGTGAAATCAAGGTGAAATGATGCCACAATCTTACCAACCTTTTTTGCCGTTTTCAATGTGTGAACAGAGAATGGTAGGTCAGATGATCCGCTGTGTTTATTACTGCTAAACCAGTAAGCATTTGCCATTAGTAATAATCAGTCTGTGTTTGCACATGTATGCTTGCTTGGTTTAAACATACACCCAGTGGCTACGTCTTTTTCTAGAAAGGTTATTCAACAAGGTTACACAATTTGTGCAAAGTGATTTTTTTAGCCAGATTCTATACACATTGATATAGCAATCCAGTAGATACTAGCAACCAGTTACTGCCCCTTGGTTAGGCTGCATGGAAGATTCATGTATATAAAATAGTGTATTAAAGTAAACTTACAAAAGCAAAGAGCAATCATTGCAAATGTAATTTTTTCTTCCTCTTTGGGATTCTAATTTTAAAAGCATTAAAGAAGACAGCTGTTCATGCTGTGATACGCGCTAAACAGCCTGAAGGATGGAAAAAAATATATTTGTACCTCATAATAACTATTGACCTTTCTGATATACAATGTTCTCTGTGTTAGCTATTCTGTTCTATCAACAGTGAAGATTGAACATGACTTTTTAATAGAAAACATGGGGTTTCAAGCTGCTTTCACAAAGGTGTTTATGTATTGTTATTTTGTATTGTAGTACAAAGAGTAAGTCCCGATGCCCTTTGTCTGACATCATGTTTGTCATAAAAAAGCCCCACTGTTACTGACTGTTTTATATGAGGAATTGGCTCGTAACCATTTTATAGTTGTGATAAAAACATTGCTCCACTAGATCCAGAGCATAGGTATTGAAAATAGAGTCCCCCAAATATCCCAGCAGCACAAAAGGTATTTTCTGAAGAAATAGATTCCTCAAGTGACTACGTTAAAGGAGAGTATTCCACTAAGATTTAGAGCGCTCACTTTTTTGCATTCATACTATTTGTTCCTTGGCATACGCAGGCTGCTTTTACTGGATGTCATGTGCTCTCAAAGACTATCTTTATGATACTGTTTTTTCTCTTGAACTTTCCTACTGCTTAGTTGCTGAGTACAGAAACATCCACTAGCAGCAGCTTGACTTTGACACTTGTGTATCTTTCCCTGGACTAGGATCATCCAAACATCGACTGAGCAGCATGAGGTAACTCAGCTGCTTTTCATTCTCTCAGGGAAAAGCTTCACCAAAAAAGCACCTCCCATTTGACATATGAGAATCTGGAAAGCAACCTCTTTATTGTGCTTTTTAAGCCCAAGCAGGCTGGCAATATTAGGCAACATCAGAAGTGACTTTTTAATGTTTGTTGGGAGAAGGATATGCCGTGTGCTCGGAAGGAACTTTAGTGGGCCATTATTGGCAGCTCTGAACCACAGTTATTTTCACAGCTATGCTCTGGAGTGTCAGTTAATGATTCACAAGTTACTAGGCAAGAGCAGAAAACTAGCAAGAGAGAAAAAATACCCTCAGTGGGTCCTTCTAGGGCATGAAAGAGGGGGAACAGCCACATCTCAAAGGAAATTTAGCACCTACGTCTGTATTCTTCCCAGGCCCATAGAACTTTCAGGAAATTCAGTGAAGTTTTTACCCTCAAAACTTGTCAGGGTCCTTTTTTTCCTTTATTGTTTCTTCATTTGCCAAGTTCTTTTCTCCATACCCATTCTCTAAAGGAGAATAGATGTGCTATTGCTTATGATCTTGTATTCTCCTAACATCAGGATCTTCCCAAGCCATTGGATGTGTTCTATTTCAAACTTTATTAGAATAGCTGCAACACAAGTAAACAGTAAGGAAAAAATACCACTGTGCTAATTTTTTCAGACTGTCAATGAACCCTGAAAATTTATGAGTGTAGCTGACCTCACATGAAACCAAGCCAACAGGTCAGGTCAGATTACTGATTCCATTGTGAAGAATAAATTACCTTTACATTTAAAAACATAGAAGCAAGTTTGAGCTTCATATGCAGTATGGTTTATGTACCACTCACTCACTAGACCATGACAGCTCTTCAAGAGTTGTTCCGGTCTATTGGATGAATGTGGATATATTTGCGAGTGTTTAGATAATGGATTGAAGCCCAGTAGACTGTAACATTTCCAAAGGCTTTTTCAGAGTTAAAGTTTCCTACCATGATTAGTTCTTTTAATAGCAAATCTTTATTATGTTGTTTTCAAACAGGCAAAAAACCTATATGTATTTCATAGATCACTGACCTACCAAAATTTGTTGTAAAATCTGCCTTTCAAAATTATTGGAGTAACAAAAATCTTATTCATAGTTTCATCCTGGCAACATTTTATTTATAGCTCTAACCTAACATCTAACTTATTCTATATTTTATCAGCTATATAACAAATTTTGTGGAATAAAGTTTGCATGGAAAATAAGTTACATAGGTTGGGAATTAATAGCCTGATAAGACATGTTTCTGTACTAGAAGAAGAAGAAATAGAAGGAAATGCAGAAGCAGAAGAAGCAGGGAAGCTTTGAGAGGCATTAGATAAAGTAATACTTCTTAGTCAAATAAAGAGTAGTTCATATTACTTTGGTTCCACAAGCATAACAGAACATTCAAAAATTTCTCTATATAATAATAGGAAAAGGGAAAGTCTATCAATGACTTTGCACATTAGTTTGTCCTACCTAACTACAGCCAGTATATGGGCCTGGTCTGGATTATAAAAATAACAAATAGAGTAAGCTCATTATTTGTAACACTACAAGATAACGTTTCAAAGCATGGCTTATTTCTCCACAGACGCAGGCTTTTGTGAGCCCAAAATACAGTATGCAGGTAGTAGCATTTACACTTTTAAAACCTGCAAAATGAGCATTAACAATCACAGAAAAATACAGTTTGTACATTAAAATTATGTTTGTATAGGTATAGTAGTCGTGTGAAACAAGAACTTATTTTGCCAGTAAATACATGCACAGTTTTGATTATCCATTGGTAAAATATTTTAAACTTCTTTAGAAAATGCTGGCTAACTTTTGACTGTGGTTAATGTTCCATCTGGTGTATTTTGGGGAATAACACAAGTACATTTCAAAGGCTAGTGTAACCATGTACAACAGACTGAATGTTTGCGCCACAAAAGCCTGAAGCAACAGATCATGCAGGATGTTAAAAATAGTAATCAGGAACTTGATCCGACTCGTTTCATAGTATTCCTACTCACTTTAATGGGACCAGGCTCTAGTGACTTACGTTTCCCAAAGACAGGGAATTTGTGTTATGTGAGACACACCTGGCATCCACCAGCTCCAGAAAGGCCTGGGTCTTCTGGAGGTCCTGTGTGAAACTGCTGTTCCTGTGCACATCTCAGACACTGTGGGGCAGCTCACAAGAATGCTGTAGGCCAGGGGTGTCAAACTCACGGCTCCCACCATTCTCCTGCTCCTGCAGCGTAACGCAAATCAAACGCTGCACACGTGACTGGCGCTGGCAGGAGCACAGGGGCAAGGAGCTCGGTGCTGCCGCTGGGTAGAAACAAGGTGCTGGGCTGGATAAAACAAGGTGAAGAGCTGGATTTGACCCGCAGGCCCTGAGTTTGTCACAGCTACTGTAGACCTATGTGTGAGCAACTGAATTAAGCCTTCAGTCACTTAGAATTTGTCCCTGAAATGAAGGAACTGTTCTTCTTAATGCATTTGTAATAGCTTGTCCCATTAAATTGTATATAATTAAGCACTGAGGTTTTCACAACTTCCTTTGGAGGAAATTATTCAACAAATTGGAAAGTTGTGATTAACTGTGGAAATTAAAAATATTAACTACATTGTGTTGTGGCCATACAGTTCAAGTCAACAGATTCCTTTATAATATCCAAGTTCTTGTAAACCCACAGTGTATAAAGCAGATTAGAGATTAAATATCTTCTCCCTCTTTTGTGGCTAGTGTATTTAAATTCACTGCTACTGGCTTGACTCTTGCTTGGATGCACACACTTTTGTCACATTAAAAAGATATACTGTATATATCTGAATTAGTCACTTCTTATCCCAGTTTCAAACATCTGTGCACCATCACACATGGACCATAGCCTAGTAATTTCAGATTTTGATTATAAAAATAATCATATCTTTATATGTAAATATATTTAATATTATGAAAACAATGAAATAAATACGTATGTAAGGCTTCAATGTCAAATTAGTTGTAAGAAATTAAAGACAACCTACCTGAAATTATCTGAGATGCCAGCCCATCTCATCATTTGTTGGATCTGGAAAATCTGTAGAGATAAGAGAGAAAATATCCTACCAAACAACAACAATAAAAGCAGAACATTGAAACAGCCAACTTTCAACGGAAGTCTGATAGAGTTTAAAGTTTTTATGCGTTTGAGTTTCTAATAGGCTTATAGGTCATGAAAAGTGAATTGTCTTCATCTTGACAAGAAACAAGTTTATTATCTTGTCTGAAAGCATTACCTAGCAATAAATTTCTTAGAGGAAGTCATCCTTCTTTCCATTTTTTTTGGAAAGGCTTCCCTAGCCTTCCCCTTTTCCTTAAGGCCTTGTCCAGAACTCAGCATTATTCCACCGGTGTAAAGGAGAGAAGGGAATTACGTCACCAAAGCCTGGGGTACAATTCTTTACTTCTCCGGCTCTTCAGTAAGTAGCAAACCAGAAATTTTAAAAGTCTTACAAGTACCATGAATTTCAGATCCAAATCTGGTTGTTCAAGAATTCAAGTTCCTGTTTACTCTAGGACAGCTCACAGCAAAAATATTATTCCTACAGCTCCTTTTAGAAATAATATTGTCTTGAAAGAATGAACTAGCCTCTTCTTTTCCAAGCACAATGTTAACTAAACAATTCAGCTAGTCCTTGATTTGCAAGATGCTGAGCACGCCAGCAAGACTAAGACAGTACCTATAGAAATTTCTAGGTCTGTGCTTATCAGTTGATCTCTAGGCAGGCTCCCTGTGTATGTAAATGTTGCCCAAGTGGTTCATCAGAATAGTCTTAAGTATCTTCAGCACCTTCCTAGACCAAGCTTTAGCTTCCAGTACTTGCCCATGTTCAGCCTGCAATCATGCATTTTGAGAAGTACTAAGTTTAATTTCATAGTAACTTGCACTTACCAGAAATAAATTGTCTTAACTTGAAGCTTTAGACTTGTGTTTCCTGGGCTAGTAGTTAAAAAAAAAAAAAGACAACTTTTAGCTTGCAAAATTATCAAATTTGATCTGTAAACTACTGGAAGAGAGTGACCTTGGCAACAGTGCTTTTTTGAGAGTCACTTTTCTGATTAAAACCACACTTACAGAGGCAAGAATATGAGAAAAAAAATGGGACAAGTAACAACTTGAGGTTAATTTTTCCTAGAAAATCTTTTAATGCCTGGTTACACTCAATAAACTGAACAGAAGAAATAGAAACATTTACAAAGATGCATCTAGTCTGACTGAAAATGATAGATTTATATTACCTAGTTACTTATCTGATTGTAATGATTCTTATTCACTTATGCAAAGGGTTATAAGAGCTTAAGAAAATGTGGGAAGATGTTTGCAAGTGGAGAAGATAACTTGAGAAGGGAGCTCCCTTGTATGTTCTCTTATTTTGTTTCTCATTTAAGAGCTGTAGAGTTGGTGTTTGAGGATGTCTCTTAAAAGCTGTATAGACATCTGTTTTCAAGGAAGAAAAATGATAGCCAGATGAAAACTTCCTGAAATGCTACCAAATCCAGACTTTCCTGTGTGTTAAACCGTAAATTTTTTTCCCACCACCATCCTCAAATTGCTTCTTGGTGTTTGGTTCTCCTTCTGTAGTTTCTGGTCTTCTTAAGAATGAGAAGCTTATCTTTTATCTGTTTGGCAGGTGAAAATGTGTTTTGCTCTTCTCAATTATTTTTTACTATATGTGAGGAAAAAAACCCAGAAGTTGGTGAGTATTGAGGCAGCTCTGGCAACATTGTATTATTTAAGACATAAATCAAATTTGAAACTTCTTTTTTCCTGGGGACACATTTTTTGCCTGGATTTGAATGGGCTTGTGAATCAGTCTTAGTACTTGTGCTCTTGCTGTGTAATAGCAATTATTTGAATTGTTTTACATTCTTTTCCTTTATGACATTAATAGTCAGGCTGCACACAGATGCTGGAGTACATCTGCAGATCACTGCAGGACCTTAGTACTCCAAACAGCTACATGCATGTTTATCTATCAGTACATATTCCACTAACTTCAGAAGAACTCTTCCAGCATGAGTTAAACAGTACGTGGCTGGTTTATGGGCACAAGTTTATTCCCAAGTCAAAGCCTATTGCAGGATCAGAGTTACAAGGCTTGTTCACAAGTAAATAACTTGGGAGGAGATAAATTGATAATTTTGGGAGCTGGCCACTAGATCATACTATCTCCCCATTTGCCTCGATGGCTCTAAGTTGATGTTGTAATGTTTATGATACTTTCATACAGGTGTAGTGACTTGCAGCTTCATGCCCTTTGAAACAGAAAATATGTTCTCTGTGTCCAGAAATCTCATCCAGAATTAGCAGCCTTGGGAGTGGAAAGAGAAGAGGTTTATTCCTTTAGTGTTGTCTGTTGAAAATGTTTAAGGACACATAAAGGCAAGTGCTTTCCCAATAGAGTACACAGTTATCTGTTTTGCTAAGACAATCCAGACTTACTTTTTATACTTCTAAGTCTGACAGCATACAGTGCTTTCATTCTCACACAGTCAGCTTTGACTTTTATCATATTATTAGCATTCTAAACTCACAGTTTCAGAGTTTTATAACTCAACAGTAGGTTCAGACTCTGTAAATGCAGCCCAGGAGCACTATTTTTCATTGTAAAAGACATTTTTAGTTACTGCAGTACCAAGCAAAGTGGACCTTGCTTATTTCAGGCTTTTTTAAAGGTCTCAGGTTACAATTAAAAGAAAAATCCTCTGGAAAAAAATTAATTGCTACAGAGTTTCATTCTGATGTTTCTCAGATTGCTACCTTCCTTTGACATAATTGGAAAAAAAAAATTAAAAGGCTGAGTGATAGGCATTTGAAGTAAACTCCAGAGAACTCATAATGGCCAATATTTTGTATTTTCCTGTGCAGATCTTACTGACATCGATGGATGAGTTCTGTACACATTCTATATTTAAAATCCTGCATGCATAATCACTGTTAGCATTGTTACAGTATCTACCATGGGCGGATGCAGCTCTGAATGCAGATTTCCACTATCCACCATAATGGTTCTCTCATTAGAGAAATTCAGAAAGCTGTTCATAAGCTGTTCTGGACTCAGTAACTAATCCCATCTCACGCATACATTCTCAGGTACTTTTTCTTAAAGAAAATCAAACACTTCAGGAAACATATTTATATGACAGATTGTTCCAGTCTGTTTGATAAATTATATGCTCTTTATAATTTTCACTGACAGAGATGTATAGGTTTCTGCATATGATAGTAACGGCAAAATAATTTAACATAAGTTTAACGTTTATGATACAAAGTGACATGAGCCCAGAAAATGTCAATGCCAAGTACACTGTACTAGATGTCAGATATTTTCCTTTCTTTCATAAAACTGTGTATGAAAAAGAAATTTTAATTTCAGTTTCTTGGTAATGGTACATATGTATTAGAGCCTGATCATTTTTTTGACCGTGAGGTATTGTGTGCTTAATTAACATTACTTCTGTGTGTTTAGGTAATTACCATTATAACACATGAGGACATATTGGACTTATTGCCTGTGCTAGAGCATAATGTGCTGGACTACAACAAGTACACTTTTTAAACTGATTTTAGCATTTCTTCACACAGCAGGAAGCACCCATGCTGTGGTTTCTTAATGTACTCTTTAAGTACTGCACTGTAGAATACTGTACAATAAAAATAATAACAATCATCCTCATCTTACTAATACTTTTGCTGTCCTGGTGACCCTGGTTGCTGTTTCAGAGTTCCACTATCCTTTACTCTGAAACACATATCTTTCCTTTCAGAGTTTTATTTCTTAGATGATATTGCTGACAGAGCTGGATTTTTTGAGGGCAGATTTGTTGCATGGATTGTGATGGCTTCACGTTTGTTCAGGTCTCCGAGGACCAGCACCAATAAATGTGAAAGAGACAACAGCAGAATGGCATACTTTCTCATTTCCACCATGATGAAAAAAAAAATACTCTAAATTAAGTCTAACCTTAAATGTATAATCTGTCCTTGGGAGCAAAAAAAGAAAAAGAATATAGCATCTTCAAGCTCTTGGCATCCCTTACAAGAAAAAAATTGGTTCTAAGGGTCTCTGATCTTGTGTTTTAGTAAAATAGAACTGCACGGCTGACTGACAGTTCTGATCTAAAGCATTTACGTTTAAGTTTTGATCTCTCTGCTTTTGATTAAAACTAATGAGCTCATTTAATTCAAAATGGGAATCTCTGATAAGAGAAATAAGGTTGATGTGATTGGATTAGAGGGGCAAATTAAACTCTTAGAGCAGAAGTTTGTGCTTATATAGTGTATTAAAAAGCTGTTGGCGTATTATGGCGTGTTAGATGATGAGAAAAATTTCATAGTAATTCATATTTAATCAGAAGAAATGAAAGTACTAAATATAACATGGCTCTGTTTTTCCCTCGAGTGATAAAGAGCTGTACATTTCAAATGACATCAAATTCATACTCTCTAAAACAAAAAAAATCCTTAAGATTGATGCTAAAGAAAGGGGCTCTGTTGTCAGTTATTTCATCACAATAGAGTTGAAATATCACAAACAGAAGAACATGTGACCACATTAAATCAAGGAAAATTTGATATAATCCTTACATCACAAACGAGTTTTTGTGGTTTTGTGCATAGTAAATGTTTTTTTAATACTTGACAATAGCAGAATAACTTCAAAAGAACGTTTTCATTCAGTGTTAATTACTTGCTGAAACTAAAAGTTAGTTAATCACCAATAATGCTTGATTATTGTAAGCTACTCCAGAATTTTCCCATAAACAATGTTTTGGGGAGAAGTTGGCTGTCAGAGCTAAAAATAGTGATAAAAAAGATTGTATAAAGAATATCTCAGTGCTGACTAGGGTCATACCTACTATTTTATCATGGTTTTTACTAAGAATATTTATTGACTATTTTAAGTGGTTGGGGTTGAGTGAGTGAGTAGCACAGGTGAGAGCTATAGTTTCAAGCAGAAAATATCTCTTCAGTTGGACTACAAAGACGTTTCGTTAGCGACCAATTAGTCACTGATAATTAACAATGATGCTGATGATGATGCTGACAGTAATAATAATAACACATGTCATTTGCTTGAGCATTTTTTCCTTCAGGCTGCTCAGTGCTTTATTGATAATAATTAACACTTGGTAATGAGGAAACTGAGGCACTCAAAAACAGTGAGGAGTGGAGAATAGGGAATAAAAGCTGCAGACTTCACTGCAGACGGAATTGCTTCCTCAGTAAGACTTTGCCTGTGACAAAATATTGAACAATTTTTAAACAATGCCATGCCCTGTAAAATAACTCCAGTCGTACCAAAATTGTGCAAGAAAGAGTTAATGAGACAAATCTCTGTTAAAATGTCTATGGAAAAAATAACTTAAAAATGAGACTTACTAAGTATACATATACTTTTCAATTTTTTTTGCTAAGTAAATGTTTTCTAAATGAGGTAAATTGATTACAACACACTCAGCATCCATCAGTCATTTATTTTTAGTGAGTTCAAGGATTGCACCTGAGAAATAGCTTAGAGGGGATGTATAAAATCTAAATTATGTGTATATGTATTTTTTCTATTCCCTAGTGGAATCTACAAGCCCCAGTTTACTAACCACTGACAACACTCTAGAGCGCTCTTTTTTCATCCGAATGAAATCTACACTGACCAAGCGAGGAGTGCACATCAAATCATCAGGATACAAGGTAAGGGTTGCACTGTAGCATGAAATACTGACGTTATGTTCATTCATGTTCCAGGGACACGTTAATAGACAGAGAAAGGAGCTATTGCACATTTGCATATCTTTCATTCCTTTTGTTAAAGACTCATTAATACAGTATTTCTAGCCTGAGGTTTGGCTTTGGTACTACACCTCCATTAAATTGATAATTATTACGATAAACAATGATGAAAACAGTATGATAACCTTCAAAAGAGCAAAAATTCCAGAGTAAACGTATATTTTACCAAAGGTGATTCCCAGTTAGTATCGCTTATGCCATAGTGGACCATTACTGCTGATTTTCTTAGATGGTTTGTCATCTTTGGGTTTTCATTTTCCAAGAGAGGCAGGATTTCTTCATGAGGATAGTATGCTAGAGCTATTTTATTTTCCTGACGTTCTGGCTGAAGGAAACAACAACCCACAATGAGTACTTTTCCACAATTTTTATTTCATTGTCTGTCTGAGGGGCATCTGCTGCTGGTGATCATATTTGCTGGATTTCGGACTCTTTTAAGCTATCAAAGTCTCTTGTTCCTTATCAGCAGTAATCTCATTTTTCTTCAGTCATATATCGCTCATAGTGCCTGTAGCTATCAGTGGCTTTGCAGTATACTAAAACTAGAAGGAATAACACATTTTTAACATTGTCAACTTGTGGAATGAAATATGTCATCCATTAAGTATTATACAAGATAAAAGAGTGGTGTCAGAAAGTAAGTCTGAGTATGGGTGTGCATTTAAAGAAGTCACTTGTCGATGTTCATTTAAAAACTTTCACAAGCATTTTTTTCATTTTTTCAGAGGAAGATTTAGAGTAGCTTTGAAGTAAAATTCCTTGACTCACTCTTCCCAAGGAATTCTCTGTGAATATATCATCGAGGTAGTCTACCTGAGCAGTAAAAATCTGGTAGAAATGTCATCTTTGCAAGCAAATGACTGGGAGTCCTTCTGTTGGAGTTTAGGTCCAGTGGTTTCTTAAGGCAACACACCTTTTGATATGTGTACTGCTTAATTGTCAGTACCTGAAAGAATGCGCTCAATACTTGTTCATGCAGACTGATTTGCAACTTTCAGAAAGTATCAAGACCAGAAAGTCTACTGGCAGTCCCGGGAGGAGGAAGGCAGGTGAATGAATGAATGAACAGGCAGATCATTGAAGTTATACTAATTTTCATTATTAGGCAAAGTCTAGGTCAAAGTTACACTGGCAGAGAGCTTGCTTTGCTGGATACTTTTGCTGCAATAGTAGTGGAAAAAAAAAGAAAACTTGTCTGTGGATTTAGTAGTCTGACATCTTTTTGCCAGATGTTGGTGAGAACAGAATGAAGACGTGTGAGTGTCTTCTTCTGTCTCCTTCGATTCCTGACAATCTAAAGTTAGTCCCACACCAGAATAGAACATATCTATAATGGGCTGGCTTCACAAAGTGCATTTTCTAGTCATTTCAGTAATGTTTTTGAAATTCACAGCAGACCCTTAACTCAAAGGAAAGACACAGTAATGTCTATCAATCATGTAAATAAAATTTCATTTCTCTTAGACCTGCTAATGCCTCATGGAAACGCTAAAAACTGAGATGTCACATGTAGAGCAGAATGAATTTTGAAAGAACAGATATCAATTTTAGCCAGCTTTTTCTAGACACAAAGAATGGATAAAAAGAAAAAGTATGATATTCTACTCTGGCACAGGTTGCCCAGAGAGATGGTAGATGCCCCATCCCTGGAAAATTCAAGGTCAAGTTTGACAGGGCTCTGAGCAACCTGACCAAGTTTAAGGTGCCCCTGCTCACTGCAGGGCAGTTAGAGTAGATGACCTTTAAAGACCACTTCTAACCAAAACCATTCTATGATTCTGTGAAAACTGTAGATAAAATTTGGGGGAGGTTCCAATTTTTCCCATGAGATATCAGCAAGTCAGCATGAGTAAAACTGCATAAACAGTGTGCAAAACCTAGGCAAGCGTAAATATAAAGTCATAGTTCCTCTTCTTTTGGATGTTTTTGAGGATTTTGTAACTGACAGTGTTTGGCTGAATTGAGCTGTGTCCAGCCATATGAATTGTACTTTTTCCATTTTTCAAAAACATGATTATTTGCACTCTGTGCTCTATGGAAGGTTAATTATCCACAGCCTTAGTAAGTCTCAGAAAACATGTGTTCATTTTAGAAGAGTTGGATCATGTGAATATCTTTTTAATGAGTGTCAAGAACTGCTTTGTTTAAACATCATTCTCATTTGGTGTATTACACTAGCATAAGAAAACTCATTTCTACAGTGAATGTCACTCACTTTTAGGAACATTACCAATTCATTGATTGCTGGAAGTCCAGTGTCAGAACAAACAAGGCTTCTTGAAATTGTTCGGGTATATATTTTGTTGAAATTAAGGAAGATCCATGAGCCTTATGGATTTACCTCTGTAAGGTAAATCAAAGGGAATTATCAAAGGGAATTACAGTGACACAATATTGACAAAGATCATGGGAAAAACTGGCTACATTCTGCATCAGAGGTCCCTGGAAGACCTCCAGCACTTACTCAGGAAAGCCTATGCCAGCTAGGGTCATGTGCAGTGGAGATCCTGCGGGAAGTGTTGGTGGAGCAGCCTGACTCAGGAGCTGCTGTCGCACATCTTTAGAATACAGCAGATGACTGAATTTTCCCTCTGCAAAAAGGAAGGGCTTCTGGCTAATGGCTTCCCTTGAGCTCTTAACTCATTATGAGTGTATAACCCCCCTGAATCAGCATGCAAACACTCATCAGGAGCAGTGTGCTGGGAACTCTTTATCTTACATGAGTCAAGTTTTAGCTCTGTCAAAGGTATTTGGCTCCCTCTGGATTCAGTCCTCCAGCAGTGAGAAAATTTTTTACTTTGTGAAGGGGTTATGTGTTATTCCAAACTCCTACTGAGCTGAGAACCACATCTCCATTCTTTTCCTGCTTTGAGGACTGCTGCTGAATGTTTTCTTTCAATAGGGAATGATTGAGGTGGTCCACAAGATGCTTAGCCAATTTTCAGAATGAGTGATCCTTGCCTCAGGAAAATCATGTAAAATTAAAAACAATTAGAGAATGAGATTGATTAATCATTAGGTTGATCTAGTCAGGACTAATTTTCTATCAAAAGAAATGTTGGAACAAAAATCACACTGATCAAGTTTACGCATATGTATACTTCAGAGATCCTTTTCCAGACCATTCTGACATGAGATGAAACCTGTTTATAGTCCCTTCCTGGACTGATTTAATTAGTCCTGAATTATACATAAAGATGGAGGTAATGACTTTTTTCCCATGAATTCTCTTACCTTAAAAGTCTGATATGGGAAAGTGATTACATGATTAATCCTCCGTCTCTCCTATTTCACTGTTCCCCAGCACCCTCCTTGAACTGGATTTCCCCATTCTTAATATTCTTAGTCTCTGAGCTTGTAGGAAAGGAGTTTACATACAATGCTACAGAACTATTCTGTTTTCAGTGAATAAATCTACAATCTTAAAAAACCCAAGTCAAATAAAATTTAGTCAGCAGATAAAACACATTGGAAAATGAAAGGAAGAAATTTATAATTCCATTCACTGCAAAACTCAGAATATATTACCATTACAGATGTTTTTTAAGATACATAATGCAGAGGCTTACTGTTCTTCTCTGCTAAAAATATATCACATCTTTTTTTTCTTTTTTTTTCACCAATAAAAGATAGTTTTGTATTTAGTTTGGATTTTTTTATCTCCATTTTATCTCCTCTTCCATTTGTTTTCCACCGTTTGAGGTTCACAATTCTGTCCACTTAATAGTTATCCCACCTTTCTGTTGTCCGACTTACTCAGGTGTATGTCAAAGCTAATTTTAGTTGAAAACTATTTAGCTCAAGTCCAGTGATACATTTTCTACTCCCTTGTAGTATTCTGTTATTGTTTTGTCACATTTACTTTTATGTCAGATTGTGCTAGGATTTTCTTTGTTCAGACCTTCAGGGCTTGATACTGGTCTCTTGAACATAGCATTCATTAATGTGGTGAAGTAGTAGTCAAAGCACCAAACAACATCAGAGACAGTAGCTGCCAGTAGTTTCCAGTTCATGAGCTCTTGTTATTGTATATCCATACACATTCATTTATGGTTTTATGGAGTAGCCCTTTCATGAGAAGCTATGACAGAGGTGGATAAGCAAACATGAGGAGATTCTCTTGTCACTGTGGCAGCCTCTGAACTTGATATAACCAACATCTGTTGCCTCTCCATCTCCCAAGAAGTCGGCAATCAACCTTCTTGGTGAGCCATCAGCAGAGTTAAGGGCAGCTCAAAAATCCTTCAGGTTGTTTCTTCCTACTTGGAGTAGTACTTTCTATTCATCTGCTGTGCTACCTAGATGCTTGCTTTGGCCAAAAAACAGTATCTGTGTCATTAAAACATCAAAGTCTTTGAGATCACAAGGCAATGAGTCTACTCTTCAGTAACTGGAAGTAAATATAAAAGCTATGCACTGAGCAAAATCTTACTTCTAGCATTAGACTTTTGAGCCTGTATTATTGAGAAAATAAATATTTGCTAGGTTACTCATATAATTCTGCCTTGAAATGAGGCCTTGGTGTCTTTGAAAAGTGTCTTGGGACTACGGAAAAGCACATACATAGTCTTTGGAGATTAATGAAATAGTCTTTGTTTCAGCTATTTCTATGTGACTTTCAGGAGTTCTGAAATCATTTAATAAGGCACAGAAGTGTTAGTACTGGATACAAGTGTAAGTAAGTCTTGCATTGCTGCTATACAGAGCCACAGTTCTTAGCAATGCCAAGAGCAGTTATTTACACTTGATTTTCTCTCTGGTGTTCTTCACATGCAAGAGAATTGTGGAAAGTAAGCAAGCTTAAACAAAATCCGAATTGCGATGAAGGGAGCAAAGGAATCTTCGTTATTTGTTAAATCACAGAGGACTGTTAAACCGAACAGCATAATCTGAAGTACCAGTGCACATACTGCATAAAAATAAGTAATTTGCTATATTAAAAAACATGGTTTTGCAAGTTTAGTTTAGAAATGTTGATGTTTTGTGGCACATTTAATGTCTGCATTTCAGTAATGGAGGATTCAAATTCGGGTAGCTATGCCACGTACAATGAAAACTGCATAAAAGTTTTTTCAAAAATTAGTCTTTGTAGTCTACATGAATTCATCTTTGCATTATGTGCAGTGCTATCTTTCTACCAACTTGTTTAAAATTGAATATTTTCTAAGACAGCGGTCTCATATTTTGCATTTAAAATCATAAAATTTGAATTATTTGGATGCCAATTTTGAAGATGGAAATTTGTATTTATCGTTGAAATTTTATGGCCATCACAGTTCTTTTATCAGCCTTTTTCACACTATTCCTGCCTTTATCTACAATTTAAAATTAATTTCTTTATTATTTCTTTTTTAGAAGAAGTGTTGGGCAAGATTCATGAATTTGAGTTGGGCACTTGCAGTAAGTGCAGTTCTTGGCAGAATTTAGATTTGTAAATCCAAGAGGGCAAGAGAGCCAAAAACTCTCGTAAGACAGACAAAATTATGACATTGAGTTTACTTTGTGATACCATTCTCTAGATTTAATTCAAAACTGAAATTTTTGTTTCCCATTGAAGTGAAAAATTCATCTGGAATTCTGAAACAAGATGTCCCAATTCATAGACTGGTTATAAACCTGACAGGAAACCATCTTCCATTTCAGGGGAATAAGAACAAGGAAGGAAGAGAAGGCAGCTGGGGTTTGGGGTTTTTTTTTTGTGTAATAGTCTAACGATTAGTATATTTCTCAGATGTGGGCTATATTAGAGTCAGATTTAATTCCCTCCTCAGCCTGAGGGAATTCACATATCCCACTCTCCAGCTTGGCCTAAATTCTTTTATTCTCTTCTAATATTTTTCCCCTTGAAGGCTTTTCTGTTAAACATTTTACTCTGTCCCAGAAAGGTGTCCTGACCTTTCTCTATAGGAAGAAAGAAAACTTCAGAACTTAATATTTCATCACATGGCTACTGCCACACCTCCTTAATTGAGTGAAGAAGGAATACGAAACCAACATCAGAAATCATTATATGAAGAGTTTTCTAAATGTCAGTGCATGCATTCCCCAGACTTTTCAGCAGTGAGAAGACTTAAAGGTAATTTGTCAGAGAGAAAGAACTGATCGAGAATTCACCCATGTAAATCGATGACCTTTTAGCCAAAAGGAAGCCTCTTAGCTAGTAAAGATGCAGCATTACTTATAAAAGAAAAAAATACTAATGGGCCAATCTGAGTCTTATGAAGTATCTACTTGTAGATATAAAGATACGGTTCATGAAAAGATGGTCTGCAACAGGATTAAGAAGACGAGAGTTCATTTTATGCCTTGCTATAGAGCTGAGAGATTCTATTAGGAGAGCTATCTGGAAAAGCTTGGTTCATACTCAGCATCTAAATACATTAATCAATTTTTAAAAAGTGTCCAGCAGCTACTTACTCCACGTTCTCAAAAAAACATTTTCAGGGCTGAGCATCTTTTAAATGGGATTTATAGCACTGTTCTACCGTCTGGAGACATGAATATACGTTAGGCATTCATTATTGCAGTAGCACTAATGAAAATAGCCAGGTAGTATTATATAAAAGGCCTTTTTAATAACAGTCTTCTTTTAAAGAAAGATTCAAGCTTTTATCATTCTTCCTGATGACTGCGGCTGTAGTATTCCTGACACCTGTATCAGGATGTGTTTCTCCTCAAATATTGTCTTAAGTATACATATGGCTTCAGAGCTTTGATTTCCTTGCAGTGTGCTCCAAACTGTGTAAATGGGAAATCACAAACTGGATTCTGAAAAGGAAGAAAAGATAAAATTGATCATACACAGATTACTTTCTGGGATATGTTTTATTTTCATCGATTCTGTTATCATAGAATAATTGATATAAAAAGATAATACTATCACTGAACTAGCAGTGGGTGCTTTTGATTCTGGTCTTTAGGCAGTATAATTCTGAAGCTACCTTTATTAAAAGTCAGAGGATAAAACAGTGAAAGAAAACTATGAGATCAAGATTTACATAATAAAATATTCAAAATTAACAAAGACCAGCTCCAAAAAGAATACCAAATCTGATATTCTTTCAATAACCAAAAGTTGTTGAGTCATAGAGATAGAAAATGTTTGTTGCACTTTAATAAATAGTGCTAATTATCTAGATGTGTGAACTAACAGTGCAGTGTGAGACCTATTGCTTTGTTAATGAACAGAGGTCAGTGAGTGGGACAAGAACAATGAGATGTTACCAGAGTGGGAACCACAGAGTAACTCCTGTTATGTTCTGGAAGAAAGATATCGGGCTCCCAGGTGGGAAAAAGAGAGGTCTTCAGTCCACAAAGTTTTCTTAAGTTATCCATCAAAGTTGACTTCAACTTCATGTTGTTAGTGGCTGGGAATATGCCCAAGGCAGGAGCAATTCTGTGAAGAATCACCAGCCAGAATTTTCTCTAGGATAGACAGGTGCTGCTGCCAATATCTCTACTTCACTGGCTGTTTTGCAACTGCTGCCACTGGTTATGTCGGCCCACCTCCTTGTCTTAGTGTAAACATTGTATTAGATATGCAAATGCAGCCAATAATAGCTTTTGAAATTATCTCTGCCACTTCCAGCAGTTCAAAGGTTTTATCCAAAGTATGCATGGGAAAGACAATAAGCTCATACATTGGAAAAATGTAACTAATATTAAGCTAATGTGGATGAGTACATCTTGCTCTTCAGCAGATACTTGCAGAGACAGTGTCATCATTCCACTGATACTGATAAAGCTTTATTGACTGTGAAAGAGTCAATTAAATTCAGAACTAAGATGAAACTGAATGGAAGATTCTTAAACTTGCGTTTCAGTGAATTTTGCATTTAAGAAATTTGTTTCTCATTGTGTTTCTCATGGTTGCACATTGCCTTGATTTGGCAAAATGAGATCAATAGCAAATATGTCTTGAACTGATAGTTACAAGGTTATAATCCTGACATCTTATGTGAACAGGTATGTGTATTTAGCTTTTGTAGATGTGTTAACTACAGGAATAAGACCACATTTTTGTAAGATAGCGTTTTTCATGATTGCCTTTCTTGAAGAACTACGTGAAAATTCTAAAGAAAAATATCTCCTAGGAAAAAGTTGTTCCAGAAATGTGTAACCTACACTCAGACATTACTTCCATTACACTGTGATCTGTCACAGTCTACATTAGTGGGCAAGCAGAAGTTCCTTTTGAATGTATTGTTCCTGTGTAGGTAACACAGACACTAGGAAAAAGCATAGAGGTAAAGCTGTGGATTATCACCTGTTCTTTGAAATTTAAAAAACAGTAGAGAAAAATCTCTTTTGCAAACAGCTGGAAATATTTAAAATACAATTTAAATATTGGCATTATGAATTACTTCCCTGTAATTTTTCCTTCATTATTAATTCTTGTATTCAGTACACACTGAAACATTAGCTGCCCACAATTCATAAGGAGCTGGCTGTTTCTTTGTGATCTTAAAGCTGAATCTCTGTGTTCCAGGACATCACATTTCATTTTCTCAGGCTGGTACTTCCTTTGTTTTTGTGGTTGCCCTGAAGAGGCAAAATAAGATGCCAAATAATAAAGTATTTGGATCAGATAGTGTGAAGTTTAGCAGAACCTTGACAGAAAACACAGAAAAAGATGAACTCCTGCTCTGAAATGGACCGCCACTGGCTATAGAAGGGTTACTTCCTCAGAGAGAAAAAGAAACCATGTACCCACAGAAAACCACATTTTTCTACCCCTTGGATTTAGCCCATCTCCCTGAGGTTGTTGTTCATGTTGTCTTGTGAGAGAGGAGCGGGCCTGGTGGCATTCACCTCCCAGGCTGGCAGCTGGCTTGGCTCCTTGCAGACTTTGTCTTTCTTATTTCAAAACAAACAAACTTTATAAAGAAACTTTTTTTTTTTCAGAAGTGTTTAATATTTTTTCATATCCACCATAGATTTATGCACCCTGAAGACCTTCAAGCTTTATTAACTAGTGTGAAGCAATACATGTAATAAGCACATATATATATAAAATGCTCAGAAAACATTACGCCCTGTAGCTCTTGATATTTGGACCTAAGGGAAGGTATTAGCAAATCAAAATATCCCATTTGCTCACACAGATAGTAGTGCTTTGCAGCTGCTCTTCACTGACTTTCTACATGAATAGATGACTGTATAAGGTTCAAAACCCATCATTTACTCAGAAGCTGTCATGTGAAGCGAGGTTCCTCTGTACCTGCTCATTTCACTGAGTGGGAGAACGAAGGCGCAGAGCATTTCAATGATTTGTCCATCAGCATTATGCCATCCATGAAGCCAATAGTCAAACAAGGACCATCACAAGAGGCTTTCACTCCCTGTAGCTGCTGACTTAAGCTGGTGCAATGACTTCTGGATTGTGATCTGGACACTAATTTTCTGGTGATATGGACACTAATTTTCTGGTTTTACCTTCTAGAACAGAAAATTGATCATGAGTGTTTCAGGCCACGTTTCCCAGAATGAGTTCCTATAGTATCACACAGTATCACAGTATCACAGTATGACAAGGTTGGAAAGGACCTCTGAGATCATCAAGTCCAACCTATAACCCAACACTAACACCAACCATCATCTAAACCATGGCACTCAGTGCCACATCCAATCTCCCCTTAAACACCTCCAGGGTCGGCGACTCCACCACCTCCCTGGGCAACGCATTCCAATGGCCAATCACCCTTTCAGTAAAGAACTTCTTCCTCACATCAAGCCTAAACTTTCCCTGACGTAGCACAAATGTCCATTTTCTCTGTGCATGTACACCACTATGTAACCAAATAAGCTATTATGCTTCTGTTTCTAAATGTTTAAGCATGCCTCTTGAATTGTCTATTTAATGCACTGGTACTAGCTGAAGAATGGTGTTTGGTTGAGCCCATCTGCTTTACTTTATGGGGAAGACAGAATATAGATGTTTCACGGGAAGAGTTTCAGTTTCTCCTTTTTACAGCATCATTAGGAAGCTGTCGTTCTAATAATAATAATTCCCATTTGACATCATGGAAGTAAAAAGAAATCACTGCTGACATCAAAAATGAGGTGATATTTCAGCAGTATTATTTCACTGAAGATAAAATGGAAGTCTTTATTACTCCCAGAGCTTTTAAAGAACGCTGAGCAAGGCTTATACTGACCCTGCAGCTTATACACCTTAATGCATCTATAACCAGTATGAAATAAGAAATTTTAATTGTTGTTGCTTTATTTTTTTTGGTTGTCCCTCTTTAGAACCAATAATTTTGTGCCTGCTTAAAGAAAGATAATCAGTATCTTGAGAACAAGCTTGGGAGAGCACAATTATCTTAATTTTCTTTATTGTTTAAAATTCATGTAAAAAACCCAGACAAATGAAAGCACTAAGTATGTTGCAAGAAGTTGTAATTTTCTTATGAACTTCATATTTGCACCTTTATTGGGAATCCATAGATTCCATAAAGAGGTCTGTACTCTGAAGAGATTACCCTGAGGATGGTACAAGTTTTATTTCTCTTTTTATGGATAGGTATTTTATTCTCTCTGAACTTCTTGTGCACATTGCTTGTGAATTGCTTGCCATCAAAAGGACACAGTCAAGGTCTGTTCCATCAGTTGTAAACAATGTTTTCTACTTTTGTTTGTGATAGCACATTATAAGCTCACATTCCCATACCCATTTCCCTTTCCTTTGTACAGACTTATAATTCTAGTCTTTGGATGTTTTTTCCATCCTAAGTCAAACAATATAGCACATCAGTAACTCTATCCAAATATACGTGGAAAAGAGTGTGTCTGCCTAACTTTGGCAACACTTCTTAAATTTGAGATCTATTCTTGGTCTGCTGCTGTCCTTTCTTTTTTTTTTTTAATTTAGGAGACATGTAATAGTAATGTAGCCTGCAAACAATTAAAGCAACAGGATGCAAGTTCAGTGCCTTTGAAATAGTATTGTTCTAATTAAAAGAAACTTCATGAATATGGATTCTTCCCATGGCTTCACATTACAGAGTTGGTCACATACTTGCAAGTAGTATCTCCTCTGTATAACAAGAAGAGCCTGATCAAAAGTCTTTTCACAATCACACTTAAGAAACTCTTAAAATTAAATATGTGGTGGGATCAGCACACTATTTTGTTCCAAGCAAGTATGTTTATAACAGCAGTCACAGCTCATCTGCTGTTGAGTTACTGTTTCTCAGTTATTCTCAAAAATAAGACCTGAATTCTTATAGGCTTATAAGTATTTAATAGTTATAAGCCTTTAAAAAATCAAAATTAGTAGTTAACAGTGAAATGTTTACATCTGGAATGAACTCTGCACTTTCAGTGTAAATGGGTCTCATTCTATGTACAAATAGTTTGGGTGTTTTACTCGAGGATTTGTGCCTGCATGAACTGAATGCTTACTTTTATTTTATGCGAAGTCAATGAGCCCTTTCATTTTTTACTTATTTTGGAAGGCCCAGACATATTTTTTCTTTTAAATATTAGATGAACATTTCTTTACTTGAAAATCGTTACCGTATTAGCCTTTTCACTCATTTGTCACTGCTCAAGGGCTCAGAAATACGTATTTTTGTTTCCTAACTAATCAACTGCTTTCGGTTCCTGTGATCCTTCACGTTGTTGTATTCTTACAAGACTGAGTTGGTTAGGTAAGACCACCACTAGACCTAGCACTGAGTTGAAGTGATACCTAAATGCAGATCCCTATTTGGACTAGTTCATAGGGGATCGCTGAACCCAATCTGGCACTCCCACAGTCACATACGCAGGGTTAGGAATGGGACACTGGACCCAGTTTTGTCCTGAGGAAGCAAGGTGCTGATTCACAATACACAAACATGCATTATGGGTTGTTTTCAGTCACTTTATAGTCATATGCATTCATAAATTTTGATATGGTTTTAAGATGCAGACTTCGATGGTTCAAAACAGAAGAGCTTTAGATCACTGAAGCAACCACAGGTGAAGTTTATGTTGAAAATTTATCAGCTCTTCTCTGTCAATGAAAATTGGTTTTTAGTGCCTGCCTATTAGCAATCGCATGCATATTATGAAATTGAATTTTGTGGAGGACAGCTTGCCATCTGTCTTTTCTGTACTTTTTTCGCAGTGCATCATGCTAAAGTTAAAACTTTCTGTGCTTCAAAATGGTGTAAAATATGAGATAGCTGTAATAGAGACACTTGGAAAGAAAAATAGTCTAAGTAAAAATGTAAATCTTTCTCAACTTTGTAAACAGGCAGCTACTGATGCTATACTTTATGTTTTAGCTTCAAGTGCCCTCCACATTTTCCACATACCATAGTGCCTACTGTGTTCTCTTATACTACATTTCAGTTTTGCTAAACTGATAACTAATTTATATATATATATATCAAGGAGTATGAGAATGCTTTCTTTACAAACTCTTTTTGGTTCAGCGGGGGGGTTGGGTGATGATGTATGAAATGGAACTGCAAATGCATGATGTGGTGAATGAAAAAGATGTGTTCAGGTTTTTTTCTGTGTTCTGATATGCTAAGATTTTATCAATAATATTGTTTTCCTGTAAAAATATCTGCCTCAGAGAAAATCTGCTGTGTAGCTGTCAGGATTACACCTCTCAGAATACGCCTGTGATGATTCCGTTAAATTGATAAAAACAGAATACTCTGCTACATATAAGGACTGCTGGAAAGAATATTCTGAGGCCCTTTCATGTGTAACAGCACTTGTATGGCAGTACATTTATTGTGCTATAAATTCCATCACTGATTTTCGCCTTTTCAAATTGATTCTGCAGTAACTGTAAGTAATGAACCTTACAGACACAGCCAAGGAAAAAAAAACCAACAAGCCAATAAACTTGTGGGTGTAAGAATAGAAATTGTATAGTTCATTTAGCCTCAGTTTTTATCAGATGGTGTAGCCAATACCCCACAAAGACAGAAAATATATGCAACAAAATATATAAGGCCATAGCCCTAGATTGCTTTAAATTTATCAGCTAAACCAGACACTCAATTATTCAAAACACAAGTTAGTGTCAAGTGTCTTGTGGATTTCACCTAAGATTTAAGGAAGGTGTTCAACATAAGTGGATGACAAAACAGGAGAAGGTATAATAAAGTTCCTTATGGGATAATGAGCCACATCCTGAGGTGTTTTACATGGTCTAAGCAATACCAGGCACCACTGGATTTCATAGGGTTGCAGTTCAATGTGCAATGAGCTACTAATAACTCTCCAGGTCAAAATGTACCTTTATATAAAAGTCTCAAAAATTTGCACATGTTCCTAGACTATTTTCCTTTTTTTACTGAAAAGTTCTACCAAGTTAACAAGAATAGTATGATGTTCTTTCTCCAGGTATTTTTAATGATCTCATAGATTTTAACAGAAAATTTATGAGCTTGGTAATGATTTCCATAGGATGATTTTAAAACCCATCAAAAAGATACTGTTCTATGACCTTTCACATTAGATTTGTAGATTTCTATTACATTCTATAAGAACTCACTGGTCTTGATTTGAGAAGTATTATATGCATTTCTCATAATCTTATCAATGGAGGCCAAGATCATTTAGAGCCTTATTTTCCAAATAGACCGTGGATCTAGCCCCACTAAATCAGTCAGCTGGTGATGTGATTAAAGCATACATGAATATACCTATATGTTCTACCATTAGTTGTTACATGAAGAGCTAACTTCAGATTTTAACTCAAAGTCTGAAAGGACTGGAGTTTTCTTCTACATGGTTTTCCCAGCATTGCAGAAGAGAAAAACAAGGCCCTGTTTTATTCTCTGTGCAAAAATAAAGGTCTGGCTTGGGTTCCTAAAAGCCCTGCAGCACTTCTGTGCATCACAGCTTGTACACTCATGTGTCTTACAGTCTGCATTAAGTACTGAATTAATTCTGTGTTTTCTTGTACCTAACTGTGCAGATTTATGAGAACCTCTGTATTATCTGTGAGAGATATTAAATCCTCATTTTGAGATCAAAATGCTTGAGTCCATTCTAGCCTCTTATAGGCCACAAAGAAGCTCGTTGCTCGTTGTCTAAGGCATATTCTTTGCCTCTCGTTACAAAAAAGTCTGTTTTGTCAATTTGTCCAGTTTAGAACAGCAGCCTGAGTGACACACACAGGAAAAAAAAAAAAGATGTAGGGATTGAGGCTTTCAGTTAAAAGTCACAATAAAATAATGAGAGCTGAGAACACTATTTCTCTCACTCTCCTGCTTGGTGTTGCAATGAGGGACACGGTGAGCAAGGCTCAAGTCTTGTGAATAGCCCCTGGTAACCAAGAGCAAAGAAACCTTGCTCATTATCTGTACACTCCTTCTGAATAAACATTTCAGCCTTCGTAAATGAGTGTGACATGTAGAGCAAATTAGTGGTTCTCATTCCAGATGAGAAATGCTTGACAGCTGAGCAACCTGAAGGTTGTTGTGAAGGTACAGAACTTGTGACCACTGGATAATAGGGCAAGCATACTACTTATTTCAAAAGGAACTGAGATACATCCTATTCCTAAAGGAGATTCCTGGTCCTGCAAAGGATAAGCCGTAGGTGTTCGAACTAACTGGCTTTTGGTTAGGACTGCAGTGAGTGAAAGACAGAGCTGTCCTAAGTTTTTCTTGTTACTTCATGAAATTACATAGAAAAACTCACTCAGACATAGGGAGAGGTTCAGTATGGATTGACAGTTGGGATGCAACACCCCTACTGTATCAATCATATAAATATGATTGATTTGGAGGTAATTTCTTGGGAACCTGGTTTTTTTTAAGAAAAGGGTTTCTAGGTGGTAGATTAGGAAAAGAAAATTAATCTCTGCATGTTAAACTTGCCAGCTTTTGAATTAATTGTATGAGTATAATAATCAATTAATAAATGTTAAGCAAACAACAGAAAATCAGCAAATTAAAAATTGCTAAATTGATTCCAAGTGCAAGATAAAGCAAGAGTCTGCCATAATTCTTCAGTGTAGATTCAAGAACACGAATCATGTCTCATAAGTTCTTGCTCCTCATTTATCCACATCTGGCATTTGAAACAGTGCTGGTTTATTATGATTTTTACAAATAAATTGCTATTTATAATCTAGCTTGCTACATTAAGTGGATTGCAGAAACAAATCATAAACAGTAGTCCATTTGTAGCTGTCAAGGAGAAGGTCAGAGCTGTGCAAAGACCATCCATCTCCAAGCAGAATAAAAGTTTTTTCTTCAAAGAGAAATCACATACCTCATTTGGATGGACTTCAGGTAGTAATGACCGTACAGTTTCTTGAAATACCTAGAGAAATTCCTCTCTCCACAAAATTAACTTGATTTTGGGTCACAAATCTTTTGCAAAATTGGGGTGGTCTGACATGAAGCAGATCTCATCCCTGAATATTTCTGGGCAATTTTTTTTTTTGATTGATGTATTTATATTTTTACGTTCTTCAGAAGTTTCAGGAGAGGCTTAGGATGGCAATGGAGACTTGCAGGTCACGTGTTTATGGAAAGGAGCTTGAGCCTGAAATCTAAACAGCTATGAGCTATTGCTGTCACTGCCACTGACTGCGCAGTTTGTATGTCTCAATTTATCAGTATTATTTCATTTCATTTCACAGAATTATACAAAATAAGTCTATACTCATTCTCATGTTTTGCAGAAAGTCGTATAGAGATTTGTTTCAGGAAGGAAATGTGTTCCTCCCTGTAGAGATGTTCCTATATTAACTTACGATCCTTAGTGTAAACTGTAGGCAATGCCTTCCTTGTGTCTTAACACAAAGGAGCTCATAACCTAGAACAGTTCCACTGAAACTTAAATAGAAATAGAACTGGTAGACATCTGAGTAAATACAATGCATCAGGGAAAAGCCAAAGACTTTTGTGAAACTTTCTCAGGGAACTCACAGGCATGTCTACAGGGGATCTCCATTCGATACAGAGTAGCTGCATTTCCGGCATGGATCCAGCAGGGTCCCTGACTAAAGGTCTGAAAGAAATTAAGCAACAAGTGGAGAGGGAGGATCCTTTTATTGGTAAGTAACTGCTTTAAAAAGTGAAAGACAAAAATGGTCAGATTTCTCAATTTAAGTGGTCACTGCTGCTTTTACTCAGAGATTGCTCTTTGTGGGGTCTTTGGTTCTCAACTATTCATAAATTAAATGGGAACCAAGTTGAACAGGAAAGTTACAGTGATTGTATTATAAAAATGTAAGTCTAATGTGAACAGCAGCAGAACAACTTCATGAGGGGCTGTAAAATAGCAGATAAAATTCAGGTCAGGTAAATGTAAAGTAATACACTTGGGAATAAAGAATCCTGGCTGAAGAGCTCTGAACTAGCTGTTACTGCTCAGGGAAGATACCTTGGAGTTGTAATGGGCAATTTATGAAAGGAATAGCTCAGTGCTCAATAGTGGTCAGAAAGCAAACAGAGTGCTAAGAAATTATTAGGAAAGAAATGAAAAATTGAACAGAAAATGTCGTTATACCACTATATAAATCAATGGGTTTCCTTTATCTTGAATCCTTGTGCACTTGTTATCCCACTTCATCTCAAACAGAAGATCACAGAACAGCAAAAAAGTGACAACATTGATCAACATTGTGGAACAGCTAAAATACATCTAGGAGATTCAGCTTGGAAGAAAGATGACTAAGGAGGTGCATGATAGAAACTATCAGTGTACAGAGAAAGTGAACAGGGTATAACTTTCTGCAGTCTCTCAATACGTAGGGCAGACAGCAAAATTGAAGTTAAAAACGGCAAATTCAGAACAATCAAAAGGAGGCATTTGCTGATCCCAGAGTTCAACTGATTCCCACAGGACATTATGAATACCAGAGGCTTACCAAACAACATGCCTGTACCTAGAGAAGTTCTGGGATAACATGGGAAGTGTCATTAGATGCTTGCCTAATCTGATACTCTCTGTATGACACATGGAGGGTGCTAATCTGGACAGGCCTGTGGTTTGACCAGCCACAGCTGCTCTTAAGGACACAGTTGCTTCTCTGTTAGCACTGTCATGGTGTGCCCTAGCCTTCTCCTACATCCAGAGACTCTGTAAAGCCACTTTAGGGCTTGAGTCTTGCAATCTGAATACCAATTACTTTCTTTATCAAGACCATGTGAGACCTATTAAAAATCGTTCAAATATAATGCTGAGCGTTCAGAGAGCTACTGAAACTAGGTGTTGGCAGGCATATCAGAAGACTCTTGTCTCCCATCCTGTGATCATTTTTTTTACAATCTGGATGTAGAAGGCTTACTAGCCACTTCCAGCAGTTTTTTTCTGAAATTTGCAGTTGTATGTTTTATAAAACCAGCTCATATGCTTTGCTCTGCATTTTCCCCCTCTAAACTGAAGATTTGTAGCTGAGATTCATATGCGTCATTGATAGAAGGGAGGCAAAAGCAAGTTAATAATTATGGGAATTTAATATTTTTGTTCATTTCCACCTTTGCTTCCGTCACAGCTATGATGCTCTGCAGGAAAGCTCACACATTCTGTTGTCCAGGGTCTTTCAGTACCACTTGTGTGTTTGCATGCAACCAGTGGAAATTGTGCCACACTAGAAGAAATCATGCAAGCATTACAGTAATCAAAATGGTTGCCTCTCTGTGTAAGAGCCTGTACCAGACACCATTGGGACAAGCAGAGGAGCCTTGGTATTAAAGAACTTTAAATAGTAGTTCTCAACCTTTTTCATAGCATGTCCCCACTTTACTATGAGACAAATTCAGCTTTTTCCACCCATTTAGCCACAAAATAAGGAAGGTTGAATATGGCTTTTCTTGTCTAACTTCAGAACAAATTCTAGGGTTACAACCCCAGGCAGAGATCTTGAGTAGAACATAAACATTGCTGTCTCAATCAAGGCTAAGTTGGGGAATCACTTTCTGGCTTTACAGACAACAGCATTTTCTACCTCTTTTTCTCTGTTTGTGGGAAAAATACATTAATATCAGATATTTTGTTTTATCTAGTCTTTGCTCACTGTGCAAAAAATCACCTAAGGTAATCGTTAGGCCGCTAAGAACTACAACAAATAAAATGGGGGAGACACACCTTTATTTCTTCCTCCAAAGACAGAAATAAAGACGCTACATCTGAAGAATATTTATGATTGGTTGTCTATAGTGCAACGAAATTGGATTGCCCTGACATGCAGAATTCAGGCTACTTTTCTTAAAAAAAAATTCTACCCTCTCTGTTGCAGAATTATGTAGCCATTTCCCACCACCTCCCATACTCTGATACACTATATTGGAACTAATACAACAAAAGTCCTTTTTCAGGTTTAATTTTTACTGCTGGCGAGAGCACCAGAACTCTGGAATAGCAAGCTCCGAGAGAGTTTGCTCATGGGCAAGGGTGACAATTCCTTTATTAGAACCCTGCACACTTCAATAGCTAAATGCTTTCAACTTTCTTTAAATGGTATTAAGGAAAAAATATCCTCAAGGCATTATTTTTAAAGGGGACTTCAAACATTCTGTGAGGGAAAAAAAATGCAACACATTTGAACTCCAAGGGATTTGCAGTGAAAAAATCTGTTAAAGTGGTGCTATCTTTTGAGTTTCAGGGTTAAATAAGTATTGGCCATAAATCAGGGATGCAGACTACCAAAAATTCTGAGGCATTCCAGATTCTTAGTTTAGAGCAGCAGTAGCCAGATTCTATAATTGATCATTTAGAAATAAGTTATTTACAGTAGCTAGATTTTAAATTAACTATGTTTCATTTATTCCTATGAATTCAACATACAGAATCCATTCTAATGTTTGCTAGAAGTATAAGAAATCCCATGTTCTTAATATTTTTTACTATATAGATTTAATTCTGCAATAACTCAATATTATATATTTTAGAGTTTACATTTAAAAGCTGCTGTGAAACAAACAGATATGCAAGGGTAAATCTGTTCATCTTGAATACTTCTGCAAATGGAGAATCTCATATCAAAGAGATTCTTTTTCCAGCTTAAACCTGTCTTTTCGAAATAGATCTCAACCTGATCTCATTTAATGCATTGATGTCTGGTTTCTTAGTCATTATATTTGCTGTATTACATATCAAAAGGACTCTTGAGAAATTCCTCCGAATTGATAATTCTAATTTCTTATGTATGGCTACTCTGTATTCACTCTGAGGACAGCTGTATTGTATGCTAAACCATGAATTGTAAAAATTGATCCCTTTGTATGTAGGTTTGTATTAAATTGAGAGACTTTATTTTTTCCTGTTTGGTGCCACGCATGGGTTCCTGGTGTCAGTTTGTATTTGGCTGTTTGAGCATATTAAAGTTTTGCTAGTGCTTATGATGTTCTTGCCAAGAGCACTCTTGCAGCAATCTGCACTAGAACAGTCTTTGTGCCAATTACTTCAAAAAGTATTCTGTTATAAAACCGATTTTTATGGCTACTTTTTCAGGTTGAAATGTGATGATTTCGTTTAGTTTTTTCTTTTTCAATGTTTTTGATGTTGATATTCTTCAAATGCTTGTACGTTTTGGATTATGAAAAAATAATGTGATGTTGATAGATTGAGTTCTTAATGACATGTTAAAAAATGAAAAGGTTAAAAGGTATTAAAATAAACTCTGGCATGTTGAATTACTAACACTGCATATATTTCAAGGGTATTATTTCATAGTACAGTGTTTGGAATTCTTATTGCAGGGGCTGCTCATGAAAACAGAAACCTTTGCAGTTATATAAAGCAAAATAAATTAAAAACTATAAACTGTATTTACTCTACACAATATTTTTTGAGCTTGTATTATGAGGCTGATTTCAGGAGTGTCAGCTCTACAACATCTTTTATTTAGAGAAAACCAACTTGTTCATCCATTGAAATTAATAAAAAATCACAACACGAGAAAGAAAGCCATGATAACTTATTTACAATACAAATATGCCTTTGAATTGAGGTTCTTGATCATTTTTACTACTACAATGAATGCCAATACAAGACTGAACCTCAGAATTCTGACATGAGAGCATTATGTTGATAAAGATATATATGTGTCTGTATACAGCGCAGGACACTGTGCTATGCCATACTAAACAATAAATATTGATCTATTACCCCAAATAATAAAACAGAAATGCTGTTAAATAACAGGATGAAAAATCAGCTATAAATTGTGGGTCTAATCATGTTAATCTAAAAGATCTGAAAATATTGATAGCAAATATATTTTTACTAATTATCCTTGAGCAACTTGTAGTCTGCTGCTGCATTTCCTAGGCTATTAAGATTTGATAACTCTTGAAAAATAACCTATTGTACCCTCTTGAGTAGTTTTTTTTTAATGGCAGCTTTAGGAATTGTTTATTGTAAAATCGTTTTCTTTTATTCCTTTGGAGAAGTTGTAGTTTATGCTTTAGAAAACCCTAACCTAGCTATGTCCTGATCAGCAACATCATATGATAAATGCAACATGGGCAATGTCAGGTTCTTGTTTTATCTTCAGTCTTTTGGAGAGTTAGAAAGTTGTCCCTATTCCCTTCCCTCTTGTTTATTATCCAGTGAGAGGCAAGTGGGAGATAAAAGTTGTGCATCCTGATGTTGAGGAAGAGTTGGAATTAGATATCCAAGCAGTCTTTTGTGTGAGTGCTCAAAACTTTACACAGAAGAGCAGCTGTTCCCTGTGGTGTACTTGAATGAAAGTGACTGGCTATTGTGCTTCCTGTGGGTCTCAACATTCCTCAAAAATAATACTCTACTCAGGTTGGTTTACGAATTGAGCAAGTGCTACAAACTGAGCCTGCCAAGCCAGAGTGTTTCTCACCTGGTGCTTTTCTTTAAGCATCCAGTGAGTTCAAGGTCTCATGAGGATACTTTTTTTAAAGCCCTTAGGATTAGCCTAAATTCTGCCTCTGAATGTTTTAAGCAGCAAAATAGCTTTTGAATCTTATTATTTGGAGAGAGTGGTATCAGAGGGAAGATGGGAAAAGCCTAGAGTGTCTCCAAAAACTAGTATTGGCTTTTTAACAATAAAATACATCCTGAGACCAAATATGCTGTTTAAATGTAAATACCATTTCCATTTTCAGACTGTCTTTTGCAGGTGTATTTGAAGGGATTTGAAATGTACTTGTAGATGGCAAAGAGCCTATTGACCTTGAAACTATGTATGTGTTAGAAATAACGTTCACCCTCCTTGAAATCAGACTTGTATTCTTTGAATGGGTGCTCAAGACCACAACTCTTAACAATGGTTCAGGTAGCATTCAGTGCATAACTGAATTGAGTGACTGCATTTTACTTACAAAGCTGTTTCTCAGGACTCAGAGTTTATTGCCTAGTCTCTTTTTTTTAATCCACTGTGGTTCAGAATGACTCACTGACAGCTGCACTAATTACTAGCTTCCTTTGTTCTGGTATGGACTTGATATAATAGGATAAGAATTGTGTGTAGAAGCAATATCTTTTATTAGATGGACTACTGTAGTCAGAAAAAACCCCAAACAAACAAGTTTTTCAGCATGCAAGCACTTTTTCAAGGCTAAAACTGAAGTAGCAAACTTCTGAATCAAGTAAGATCTTAGAACAATTACTGTAAGTAGACCTGTTATTCCGTCATGCTGTCCAAGAGAAAAGGTAGGTGATACTTATGAAGCTGCAGACGGGTGATGTTAACAGGGGGAAAGATGATATGATGGTTATTTTATAGAGGAAATGATATGGTAAATGTAACATTGATGCAGCAGGAGCATACAACTACAAACTTTACCTTTCACAGCTTCATTATGTGAAGGGTGATTTATCAGATTCCCAGACATGGAGGAATCTCCAAGAGCAACCACTGGACATGTGAGAAGTACATGGCTCATGCTGCAAGTCCAATGTGTCCTCTATGTGTTAAGCTAACTGCACGCGTGATGGAGAATTGTTCTCTGTCTGTACAGCTACTTAGATGCATGTGGAACACATCAAACTTGCTGCGCATGTGGGGTGATCCAACGCGTTGCAGGTGTAGCAGCTCACTCCATTTCAACACCAAAATGTCATGCTCCATAAGACTCTGCTGTACAGAGTACTGCAGTGTTCATAGAAACCGGAATGGCAAATGTAAGGCCTTACTGGACCTCTGTGATCCCAACTGCTGCTGAATAATAAATATAGGCAAATGATATATTTTCCTAAAACTTTCCTGAGGACTGGGAGAGCGGGCTTTGATCTCAATGAAGATGGGACTGTGCAAGATCAGAAATAAATGGCTTCTGACCATGAGAAAATATAACCAAACAGAAATGTAGTAATGAATACAGGGAGGTGCAGAGAGGAAAGAAGAGATCTGTGGTAGATAAAGAAACCTAGAGTGAAGTTTAGGTGGATAGGTGTGGATGTATTTTGATGTCAGAAAAGGAGAACCTTCAAGATGTCACTGTATGAACTCCAGATGTGACAGTAAACTGTTTCCTTTGAAAAGTCCAGAGGAATCATTTAACTTGTGGAGTCTTAAGACGTTTGTCTGGCTAGCATCACAGGCAGGTTTTGAGATGCATGTCCACGTATCTGTGAGTGAAGGAGCACATAACTCTTTGAAAGAAAAGTGTCGGAATGTGGCTGTATTTGTAAAATATTTCTTCATCTAATTTTAGCCGTTCAAATTAATTGTGATTTTAAAGATTTAGGTGTTCATTTTGAAAGTCTAAAATAACATCTTTGAGAGACCAAAACAAATACAGGCATCCTTGTGAAGGACAGTTGGTTTTGTGAAGAGGGATAAATGTATGTGTGACTTTTTCGTAAGACAGCTAAATAAATATCGAGTCACACAAACTAAATTAAGATCTTTTCATATGTGACAGTCTTCTCAAAATTGAGTCTATGCAATAATTTTAAGGCTTCAAATTTAATATTGCATTAAGAGAAATGTTGTGGAGGGTACACTTCTGCTAGTGCTGTGATTTCAGTCCCATAATAAATTGGCATAGTGATTTGCACAGAGAACAAAAGAAATGGTTTAGAAACTTCTTTCTAATGGAAGTTTGAGTTTTGAAGAACGCAGAGACATCTAAAAGGTGCAATTCACAGATTTTTCATGCTTGCAGATTTTTATAGCCTCTGGTAATGCATGTCCTTACTCTGACATCACATACATGTGAAAAGATGTATCTAATATTTGAAGATGTCTTTTGTCAAAGAAAGTATTTCCATCTCCAGAGGTGAGATTTAGCTTTAAAGGATGATGAGAAGGTTCCAGATGTGGTTTTCAATTGTTGGGCTTTCCTTTCCTTAAATATTGACAGAGGGAAGGTTTTATCAAGGTCTTTGTGATGTGCTTGTTTATAATGAGTAGACATTAGTAGAGTACTTCTAAGAGCCAACAGATGACTAAAAAGAGCATATGGCAGGGAAAAGAAATATATTATTTGTCCAAGCAATGTGGCTTGTTAACACTCCCACACTCATAAACTGTGTTTACATATACTTACAATATTTTGCAAATCCCTTTTCTAATCAGCTAAAAATAAAAGCCAAATAATGATTTTTTTTCCAATGCTGGAGTGTCAGGCAAAGTTGATTTAGAATTTTTTCAACAAAGCAATTAAAAAGCCAGAAGATTGTTATAGTATTTGTTTTACTTCAGTACAACATCTTTACTGCAGCTTTTCTGTGATATTCATTTCACCAGTGCTAAAGGCTTAGTTGTTAGAGAATGCTTTCTGGTTCACCCACCTGTCTGTCCAAGTATAACTATTATACAACTCGATTACACTACAAGCAATAACATGGGTCTGAAAGACCTATGGCAAATCCTGGTCCAGATAAGGTCACAAGGTTTATTTTGACCATAAGATTTCCTTCCAGTTCTAGATGGTGAAGTCATCATGTAAGTTACAGTATCTGCCAATAAATAGTTGGTAAGCAAAAATGTCTCTGAACTGTTATCCTAGTCTAGCTCCTATTAGAGTAAAAAGGAGTCGTGCTATTAACTTCAGTGTACCTTTTTCATTTAGGAGGTAGATGGAGAAATGCTGGGGAAATCTGTACAGCTCTTGGCATACAAGGTTTCTGATGCTCACTGTGATCAGGGATATAGCATTCACCCACGTTTTTATAATGCACAGGACACAATAGCACTGTCATCTCTTGCTGTGACGTCTAAATGTGTCAGTCTATGCATGTAGTATTGTTAGAAAGAAAGACATTATAGTTTTAAGAGGGATTTGGACTCTTGCATACTTTTCAGAAGAAAGCATTTATAAAGAAAACTGGACAGTAGAGGTACATTTACTTTTGATTTTTAGAATATTCCTAGTAAATTTTTGTTAAATATTTACATCTGGATCCAAGTCCTTCATAAAACAGTTTATTCTTGCAATTTAGCTTCATTAAAGTCATAATATTGCTTTAGGATATGATAGGTTAGTACTGTGGGATTGAATTATACAGAGATTCATTTTAGCTACCGGAGATAATTGACCCTATAATTCCTATCATCTCTAATCCCAGTTCAAATGAACCAGTGTTAAAAGTGGCAATACTCACAATGCAGACAAGGTCACGACAGCTAGAATTGTTTTTTACTACCAATTAGATTTCCCACTTGGTGCGTTTGACTAATTTTGCCTTAGAAAGGGATTTCAGGCATGGTAATACAGTTTCTTTAGAGGCACACAGACAGTGGAACTGATGGGCAGTTTGCTGTACATTTCTCAGTGAATCAGAATGCAATTGAGTGCTGACCCCTAAAATTTGAATTCATATGGGGATTTAGACTATGTTTTGACCTATGATAGAGTTAGGAACAAGCTAAAAATTTGAATCTGGAAGCAAGCTCTCTTGAAATTCAACAATGTTAATATATGGTGGGTCTAGCAGGTTTGGAACTGTCTCTTGGGATAATACTACATTTGAGGATATTTCAGATGAGGAATCAGAAAAAAAGTGAGGTACTGACTGAATAGAGAGTTGTTCAAAACCAAATCATGTTGATATTTAGCTACAAGTGACATGAAGGCTGCAAAAAAATACAAGGAAGAGATAAATGGATTTTAAGTATGATATATCTTAAAAATTCTCTCAAGTGATAGCACCAACTTCAAACATATTTGCATAAAGACTCATAAAAAAACAACAGAACAAGAATATTTTGGCATAGCACGTTCAGTATGAGATTATTTCTCACATTATTACTAGTTATCCATCAGCATTTTTCTAAGCATTTACAGATTTGCGTTTTTGCAGTAAGCTGAAGCTGCATGATAAAAAGAGACAGATAATGATAAAAAGCACATGTATATGCAAACCTAGTTAGAAGGAGCAAAATGTATTATTACTGCCCCTCCTGTGAAGTTAATCCTATTTCTTTTAGCTGATTCTTCATTAGTTAATGAGGTCTTGAGAAAAAGAAAATAAAATGTGTTTGAAATGGTGGGTTTGCATCTTTGCCTTTAGGAACTTTTTCAAATATTCATAGAATAGTTTGCCCTTGGAAGCTGCATTAAGTGTGAGTTTAGGCAATAATTACTTCCAATGTGGGTGGTCAAAAATCTGCAACTGAAATGGACAAACACAGTAGCTAATCACTTTCCTCATTCAGATTCACTACATTGTCTGGAGCCAAAATGTAAAATAGTGGATAAAGGAAATATTTTAATCATTAGGTTAAAACAAGACAAAAAAGCCCCCCACACACAAAAACCCCACCAAACTTCAAGGCTTAGATAACACATCTGCTGGCATGAATTGGATGCACTTTGTGGTTTGAATTCTTATTAATGAAAGATTTTCTTCTCACTTACCTTCTATTAACAATCAATCTCAAATCAGAAGCAAAAAGTTTGGCTGCTGTCTTTGTGAGATGAGTATCAGTGGACATATAACTACGTCCCATCTGTGTCACCTCCTCCAGTGCACTCGCTTCCAGCCAAGGTCTCTGTTGACTTCTGGGTAGTGAGTATGGGATGACAGCGAAAGGGGTCCCCATCTCCCAGAAACCTTCTCTTCATGTTGATGTTTTAACACAATCTGGGAAAACCTGCAATTATTAGTTTGTGTAGCTGTCTTATGCATGAGTACAGGAAGTGTGGTTTCCATTTTCAGTTTGGTATCTGGCATCAGTGCTGTATTTATATTCTTTTATTGAAAAAAACCAAGGCCCTTATTTATCCACAGAACTCCTGAAAGAGTGAACCTGGAAGTGGTGGATTATTCTTTTCCCAGAGTTTCAACTCATTCCATTTCAAGCAGCATTCTTAGAATTTCACTCTCCGGGAGTGCAGTTGGATCTCCTGAGCATCTTCTGGTGTTATTTGGTGAACAGGGAAAGAAACCACCCACCCCTAGACTCTCCATGCATATATAGTGTAATAGGCAAAGGCATTACATGTCTACCAGCTCTTAAAAAGCTTACTGTGGATACAAGAAAACCATCCTGCAGCTGAGCTGGATCACTTGTAGGCTGTTGCTTCTCAGATTGCCAACCACAAAGAAGTAATTCAAGGGTGTGAGCAGTGTCTTTGTAGTGTAGGTAACTAACAATTCAATTAAATTAGTTCTGGATAAGTTACAAAACTGCCAATTTTTGGTTCATATTCAATCTTCAAATGTGATAAAATTAATATTTTATTAATTTCTACCTTCATTATTTCAGTTTTATCCCCCTCTCTCATTTCTTTGGTTGAATTTCTAGTTTGCTTTTTCTTCTCTCCTTCTGTAGCAATCACAGCAACAAAAACAAATGCAACAGGAATTCTGAGGTTTTTATTTGATGCATGTGAAGCATTTGCCTATTATGTTCATGTCTTCTTTTTTGGCATGAGGACATATAGGACGTATTGACAGCCGATATTAATAAGTTTAACAATAATACTGGCAGTTACCTAGTACAATTTTTGGCTGTGTTAAGTAGTCTATAGGGAATAGCAATGCTGTCCTTTAAAAGAAACTGATGTCACAGTTGCATCCAGAATTCACTGGGGTTTCTTTTATTGTTTTTATTTTCCAGGTGATTCATATAACAGGCCGGTTACGTCTGAGAGTGTCACTGTCCCACGGACGGACAGTACCCAGCCAAATCATGGGACTTGTTGTCGTTGCTCATGCTTTGCCACCTCCTACAATTAATGAAGTCAGGATTGACTGCCACATGTTTGTCACTCGTGTGAATATGGACCTCAATATCATTTACTGTGAAAATAGGTACAGCTTTTAGCTCCTTCTTTCTTTGTTTTAGTTGTGTGTATTCTTTGTTCCATGGGTTTGGCAAAAAAGTTTTGAAATTTTTGTGTCCTGCAATGTCATATTCATGTTCATGAGAGCACTGAATTCACTCTCATTGTCATCACCTTCATTTTCATTACATTCTTAGAGAATAAAGGTAAATTAAAAACTATCATTTGCAGGGTATCTTGGTGGAATAGGGGATGATAGACTAGGAAAGATTCCTCCACGTTTTCCCTTTTTGAAATCTCTCACCATCCCTCTCCAAGGCAAGATTTGGGACTAGACAGACATTCGTCTGACCTATATGACTGTCCTTATGCTCCCCCGTCTTCCTCTCTAACTGAATTGTAGATTACAGTACATTGTGCTCAGTGTTTAATGGAACTGAAGCACAGATGGCCCAGATAGTAGACTAGAGAAGTGGGATCAGTTGCAGTAAGAAGTGGGAAAACTGTAGAATGAAATTGGTTAAGGGTGTACTGGGTGTCATGGTTTAGCCCCAGCCTGACAATTTCAACAGCTGCAACTGAGCTGACTGGGCTCCCAATTCCCTTTCCCCCCACCCCTATGGAAAGGGAAATGAGAGGAAAAAGACTTGCAGGTTGGAAAACTATAAATTCAGCTTTAATGAAATAATAGTAATAATAATAATGATGATTAAAATAATAAGAAAGTAATAAAATATATAAAAATATATGGAATCGTGCCCCACACCCCTCGATGGCTATACATCACCATAAATATTGCAGAGCAGACACAAGGGAAAGGGTCCGAGGCTAGGAGGGAGCTGGACTTAGGAACTGAATTCAGGAATGCATGGATCCAGGATCAGGGGCAAACAGACAGACAAGGTCCTCACTGGATATTGGCTATCAAAGAAGAGAGAGATGCCTTCATGGTCTCTCAGTTTTATACCAAATATGACATACATGGGATGGAATACTCTCTTGGTCAGTTTGGGGTCACCTGTCCTGTATGCCTCTCCCTGCAGATGTGGCTTTTTTTCGCCTCTTTGACTAACAGCACTTCACCAGCTCAAGTATGGTCTTGGTTACTATAGGAATAAGTATAAGCAATGGTCTTTCTGCCTACCAACGTCCCATGTTACCACTGCTAGAGAAACACACAGTTTGAAAAGCATCTAGTTAGCTTTCAGAAAATGAAGTTACTTAGAGGAGCCTTAGTCAGAAAACTGATTCTGCTTTAGCTCAAACCACAACACGGGGCAAGACAGCAGTGAAATGGGAACAGGTAATGTGGAGTTGGTTGAGGCGGGGGGTTATATTCAATGTGATAGTGACAAGTGGTTGAGGAATGTGGAAGATAGGATTTAAATTCAGCTGTCCACTCCCTGGCGGCTGGGTGCCAGCAACGTTGGGGCTCCCCATGGGGGTTGATCGGGCTAGGATCTGGTAGTCAGGGCGCATTCTACTTGCCCAGACAGGAGCAGGGCAGTGAGGAAACACCAGGACAGCCCCAGCCCTGAGCATCAGGCACATCCCTGGGGATGGGCCAAGGCCAGGCTGAAATATAGGCTGTGCCTGGCTCCACAAGGCATGTGGTAGGGCAGGACAGGGCGGTGGGGAGCTGGAAACCTTGCTAGAGCAGAGTCTGATGGCCCCAGGGGCTGACATGGGGTCTTGGGCTGTGGGCAGGGCAGGGGAAGGCCCAGGTTGGGGGATGAGGGATGAATGGTCAGAACCATTAAGGCTTATTAGTGCCCTCAGGGTCCCGAAAAAAAATAATAAGATCTAGTGAATGGGTATTTGGAGCAGAGTGAAAATACCTGAGAAGGAAAATATAAAGAAAGTTTGGGTCCATTGCTGGAAGTCTAAGGTATGGGGGAAAGGTTGGAAAGGAAGAAAGAAGATAATGCAGCCAAAAGAGCTTTTGTCAAGGGGACCTATAATCAAAAAGTGGAACAAACAAGATGACTAATGTAAGCTTTTCGTGTGACAGCAGCCATGGTTTATTTTAAATTAAAAGTGGAAGCTGTCTGACATGAGCAATCATAATTATTCAATCATAATGGAATACCTGTGATGTGGATGCCCATCAATATAAAGTTTTATAAAAGGGATAAACTCAAATACTTTTTTGAATCAGATTATTTAGAATAATCTTTGATTTCAATTATGAGGTTATCTTTGCTGTCATGTTGCTGAACTACCACAGGAGTATTAACAATAATATAACTCGACAATTAGTGAGAACACTTCATCTAAACTTCCAAAGCATTATCTAAAAGAGAATATGTTATTCTCACTTGTGGCTTGCACAAGGTCGCGGAGAAAGCTGGTAAAAGTATTAAAGTTTGGGCTGAGTTTTTGGCAGTGACTCTATTCAATGAGGATCTAGATTCCGTATAATCTGTCAGCTGCTGAAAGAGCTCTGGGAATCAGCAGTAGACTCTAGAATAAACCTTTTGCCTTAGTTTTTGGTTTGGCTGTGACCTACCTGGGTAGTAATGGAAAGCTGCTATCACTGCTGAGCCTCTTTGAAATGAGTTGCTGGTATCTGTCCAGTGCCTAATGAACAGATTTTCGTGTCAACAAAATCACCTGCGCTTCCTGTTACCTTTGTTGGAAATGTCAGTGTAAAATCCAGGAATCAAATGGATGTGAAAAATGAACTATTCTGTCAGGTTAAGTATGATATAAATTTGTGGGTTGTTCTACAAAGATTTATACTTCCTCAGTTTGGCATTTTTATGATCTCTAAATTGTATGGTTTTTTGCTAATTAAACATTTTTCTCAAATCTTCCCTTTATGTTCAGGTAGCAATAAAACTTGCAAATGCCTAAGAAAGATATCACTGAAAAGCATAAGATGTATCATGTGGAGCGCTGATTGGTAATCATATAGAAAGAGCTGATAACACATGGTAAACTATGGTAAACCAGCTGATCAATAGAATCAATAGAACAGAATCATAGAACAGAATCATAGAATGGTTTGGGTTGGAAGGGATCTTAAAGATCATGTAGTTCCAACCCCCTTGACATGGGCAGGGACACCTTCCACTAGATCAGCTTGCTCAAAGCCTCATCCAACCTGGCCTTGAACACCCCCAGGGATGTGACATCCACAATGTCTCTGGACAGCCTGTTCCAGTGCCTCTTCCTAATATCTAATCTACATCTCCCTTCTTTCATCTTAAAACCATTTCTCCTCATCCTAACCCTGCACTCCCTGTTAAAGAGACCCTCCCCATCTTTCCCATTGGCCCCCTTTAAGTACTGGAAGGCTGCTATGAGGTCTCCCTGGAGCCTTCTCTTCTCCAGGCTGAGCAACCACAACTCTCTCAGCTTGTCCTCATATGGGAGGTGCTCCAGCCCTCTGATCATATTTGTGGTCCTCTTCTGGAATCGCTCTAACAGATACATGTCCTTCCTGTGCTGAGGACTCCAGAACTGAACACAATATTCCAGAAGAGGTCTCACAAGAGCAGAGTTAAGTGGCAGAATCACCTCCCTCGACCTGCTGATCACACTTCTTTTGATGCAGCTCAGGATGTCGTTGGATTTCTGGGCTGCAAGGGCATATTTTAGACTTATGTCGAGCTTCTCCTCCACCAGCACCCTGAAGTCCTTCTTTTCAGGGCTACTTTCAATCCATTATGCAAGGAAGTGTTGTGCTTACTGGTGGTTTTGATTCACAACATTATAAAGCAACTTTTCCTTGTTTGTGATGGATTTTATCTCATAGGGTAGAATGCATGTGGTGGTACTTGAATTTATGTTGCAATATTTCCACTTTAAGCTCCTGTGGCAGTGTTAGAAGTAGTTTCTAAAAGAGATTTAAAATACTAGAAACACTTCTGCAGGGCTTGGAGGTGAATGTTAGCTCACTGAGGCAACGGGATTTCCGCTGGTGGAAAAAAGAACAAGGTTGACAGGACTTGGATTTCATAACAGGTAAAAAGAAGAATATGACTGTAAAAGCTGGAGGAATGGAAAGAACAGAAGAGAAGGAATTAACTGAACAGTTTATTGAAGCTGTCAGATTAATTATCTGTGCATTTTCTACAGCCATTCTCTGAGTCAGGGAAGTTAGGATCTCTGGGACTACAGAAAAGGAGATAAGTATCCCATTCTGAAAATATGGACTTGACTCCTGATACACGTGGGCAGCCAGGATATTCTTTGTGCCACCACAGTAAAGCAAGTACACTGATGAAAATAGGGGAAAACGGATCCATGCTGGAGAAACTATAAGCACTATTTATGCAGCAATGGGGAGTTACTAGCAGCCACAGGGAGTATGGAGCAGCAGCCATGCTACTTAACTGGAATGAATGTTCACAGTAGATGGCTGGATCAGCAGGAGTGAGATCAATAGTACTCCCAGTTTTCCAAGTGGTTGCCTGCTTGCAACAGCAGGGAGCAGCAGTAACATTACTCAAGTCTTTGGGTACATCTTGTTACTTTCCTCTGAATGAAGACATCTGCATCAGAATCCAGGACTCAGTGCACAAACTAGTCAACTATTAGCTTCCCTTTGAGACAAGATCCTTTAGTTAGTACACTCTTCATTTCTAATAATTAATATTTTGTTCTGAGAGTGTTAAATGGAGAAGTAAAACTTTGTTGCCTAAATTTGTTATGTTAACCTATGTCTGTTTTCCTAATGTGGCATTCATGTCATCTGAACTTCACCATCTGGTCTAAAACAGTCTACAATTTCTTCATTAGTTACTGGAGTAAGAAAAGTGCTTGCAGAGGACAAATCAACTTTGATGATGATAAGTAACTAAAAGCAAAATAAAGGCACTGCTGCTAGAGTACAGCATCAGTCAGTACAGCATGTGTATTTTCAGTGTCAACTGTTAGTGATTGGAGACCATCTGGAGAGAGCCTATAGCCTAGTTTAATGTAGACTGTTATAGCCATGTCTGCTAATATATTCCTAAAAGGAAATAACTTAGTGAACATGGTGATTTCCAAATGGAAAGTGTTTGGCCTCTTGGCCATGACAGTGGTTGCTAATAGTTCCTTCAGATATGCAGAAACACTCTTGTGAAGAGAACCTCAGTCTTACAAATGTGTGCACAATTTGGTCCTAATTCAGCAAAGCACTGTATCTTATACCTACCTTTAAATTTCAATGATGTTACCAGCCCTGTAAATCAGTGGAACCACTGATCTGCTTGCTTTACAGGATCAGGTCTGTGTATTCAGCAGAACTAAGCTCCTAGCTATCGACTTGTTGTTTTATTTTGTCAAAGAGCATGGGAGCCACAAGATCTGTCTCCTAGCCAGTGCTCTAAGATATACTATAACCTTTCTTTTCTCTATGTGATTTATTTATTTGCTATCTTTGGTACATTTGATATAAGCATGAGCGTCCTATTTGGTGTAATTCCTTTGTTTCTGGTTTTGGTGTCATTGCTTGCCAGTGATCAGCACTTACATCTGGATAGTCTTTCTGTTTCTTCCATTTTTTTGTGAAAATAAATCCTATGCCCTTAATATGTCTGTTTGAAACAGCTTTTTTGTAGCATTATGGAATCATAGAATCATTTAGGTTGAAAAAGACCTTTAAGATCATCAAGTCCCACCATTAAACTAGCACTGCCAAGTTCACCACTAAACCATGTCCCTAAGTGGCACATCTACTCACCTTTTAAATACCTCCAGGGATGGTGACTCAACCAATTGCCTGGGCGGCCTGTTCCAGTGCTTGACAACCCTTTCAGTGAAGAAGTAGTTCCTAATATCCGATCTGAACCTCCACTGATGCAACCTTAAACTTAAGGATTGTGAATCTTCTTCCATAGTTCCCTTGCTGTAGAGAAACAAAATACAGCTGAGTCAAATTTAACAGAGGGGTAAGCAGAATGGTCATCTTCCATGTAGCACTCTCAGCCTGGGTACATCACAGGGCAATGGCCTGCCTAGAGATTGCCCCTTTCTACTGGACGATGGGCAGGATTTCTTCTCTCTGATCTTGAAGAAGAGCCATCTCGTAGCAGAAAATACACAGTTCTTGGGCCAGCTAAGAGACGGCAAACTATGCTAGTAAGGAGAGCATAGACTTGGGAGAGGGAGAGATTTGGGTTCTTGGGTTCTATTTCCTGCTCCATGGACTGTTTATACACCTAGTCTGGTATGAAAAGATAATATACAGTTCAGGGGACAGGAAACTTTAAATATCACTGGGCAGAGATGCCAGGTCCTTTGTTTCCCAGCCCATAATTCACTGTGCAACCAAAGTGGAGGAACTCAGCAGGGATAGAGTGTCCCACTGACACCATTCCAGATTTGTCTTTATCCTAGTGAATTGTAACCTCCCTGAGAAGGTAGGAGACATACTTTTCAGCTGTGGTTTGTGATAAACATTAGACAAGTATCTCCAGACAGGCATACCACAATTTATTTAAGTGCTGTAACTACTAAGCAGTTGTTTGAAAGTGCGCATCATTCAACATGCTTTGGCATGAAATTGGGAGAATGTTGCTGTATTTTCTGCTAAACTTGATTTGACATTTTTTGCTAGCAAATTTGAGTCCACCTGCTTTACCTATGATGGTTTTCGTGTTGGTTGTTTTTTTTTCGAACTGGGACAAATCACCAGTGCTGCTGTGGTGCTGTCTGATGAGTCTATTCTCCACCAGTCTTTCTGGTCTATGCATTCTCCTTGCCTCCTCAGGCACCCAGGCAAACAGAGCTTTGCACGCCAGTGCCTCAGTGGTGGTGTTTGCCCTCTTTGCCTCCTGGGCACCCCTCAGACTTATGCAGTTTAGTTTCTGGTTTTACCTCCCCACTGACATCCCTCAGGGTCACACTGCAGTTGTTTCAGCGACATGGTTATATCCAGATGTTTGATGCTTCTTACAGCTCTCTTAAATGAATAGCAATTATATCTTAAAATTGCAAAGTGGGCTTAACCCCAAATATTGCAGCGTATTTCAAACCCTAAAAAATTATTGTGTTTCTAGAAAACAGACATACTTTAAAATGCTTGTGTGAGCAAGGCATTTTGTAATTGTTTTGTTGTTTTCTGTACTGCATTTAAGGATGCTGACACGTTGACACTACATGACAGAAGTTTACGCATGCACGCAGACACAAGCACACAGACACAGATGCACACACACACAAAGGTCTGCAGAATACATTTTAAAGTTTTTGTGTGCAATAAACAACAAAGTCCCAGCTGAAAGGGCCCAAAATGAAAGCTGAGCTCTCAAATGAATCAGACTAAAGAAGATAACACCCTGAGGCATCTGTGTGTCTTAGCATTTAAATTATATCCCTTGAAATACCAGTTTGGACTTCGTGCCAAGAAATGGTTGAAGAGCTTTTTCATGAATATACCCAATAGAAGACCAATCTGTTGAAATGAAATGTGTCTCTAATCATTTGGTATAAACATAACATGTTTTTACTTCATTATGTAACCTTGAATCTTCTTGGTCTTTTCATGAGGATTTAGGATTGTTACTAATGCTTTACAATTACAAGGAATTATATTGTCTTGGTGTTACGCTATGGGGAGAATATGCACTAGAATTTAACTTATTATTTCAAGGTTTCTTTAAAAAACATTTTGTTTCTTTTTTTTCTGTAAGGCTGTGTCATGTTTGTACAGATCTTCCATTCAAATTACTATAGTGGTGAAAAAACTTTTTACCTGATTTCACTTTCTGAGTCATTTGACAACTCTTATGTTCTTTTCCTTGTTGAATTATAGACTGTACTTCTTTTCCTTTTTAGGATTAGTGATTACATGGATTTGACCCCTGTAGATATCGTAGGAAAGAGATGTTACCACTTCATTCATGCTGAAGATGTGGAAGGCATCAGACATAGTCACTTAGACTGTAAGTATTTCCGTTTTTTGTCAAAATAATCTGGTATAACACTTGATTGTACCTGAACTATTATTTAAATCCCACAACTGGGATCTTCATCTTGCATCTACAGTTTTTGTCATCGAGTTTCATAGAGAGTGGCTCAACTATAACTGTTTGTATTATTTATTTTCAAGACTTTTTATAGACATATAGAATTGTTCACGTATGCGGAAATTAAAAATTATATTTGCATTACCAGAGGTTCTGGCAGCTGATTATTTACATGTGCTGCATATTATTTTAGTTCTTAAAAAAAGTACTGCTTAGATTAGAAACTCCCTTTCTAGCACAGAAAATGGATTTTTCTCTGTTTTTTGTTTCTCAGTCAAAAACTGCAGCATGTTTGGAATTTCACCAGGTTTTTCAACACAGAACTGAGCTGCAGCCCTAACAGTGTTTTAGCATCTGTCCCTGTTATTTGCATGCAGGTAGTATTTGATCAGGATAAGGATAATAGAAGTACAAAAATATTACAAGAGACAAACCTTACCAGAGAGCATGTGCTTGTGCCTGTGTATGGGGGAAGGGAGGTTCAGCTTGATTCCTTGTAATTAAACTCTTTGTATTCCTATTATTAAAAGCCACAGGGCCTAATTCTTTTCTTGTTGAGATCTGTTGACTTCATTGATGGTGCTCCTGATTTATCATGGTGTGAAAAGAGACTTAGGACCATAATCTCTAATTTATCTGTGCCTGCAGTGAAACCAGATAAGTCTTTGGAAGTTTCAGTAGCTAACTGCGTTTATGATTGACTTGTGTGTTTTTCTTAATGTGAAAGACTATCTGCAAGCTGCCTCTTAAATTCAGAGTCTCAGATTTTAATAACTCTGCTCCCCCTGCACCTTGTCCCGCTAGCGTTTCCTAATAAAAGGGTAGCAACCCAAATACAGCTGCATTTAATTAGCTTTTACAAAACCATATGACTATAATAGAAGGGAGTATAAAACTTCAGTCTGAAAGTACCATGTTTGATCTGCAAGAGAAGATAGGAGGATAACTGCAACTGGAAAGCAGGAGAACAGGGAGAGCTTCTCTGATGATATATGGCAGCCAATGACAGTATGGAGCTCTGTACAGCTTTCAAATAGCCCCTGGCATTTCTAAAAGGTGAAGTGCATTTGGTGTAAGAAAGTCAGGCTAGATACATTTCTGTGGAAAAAAAAAATAAAAGAAACTATCCAAAATGATAAAAAAAATAATTTTGCATCATTTACATTTTCAGTGTTTACTATCCAGGAGAATATGTCAGTTACTCAGAAATAAAGGAACAAATTCAGAAACTTACTTGGTTCTCTTGAAACTGGAAGTCAAAAATGACAAGTTGCACTTCCACTGCACTATCTGACTGAAGAAATAAAAGTTATTTATGACTCAGAGTTAGCATACCACCTGGCAGAGATGAACATCCCATTTGAAAAAGACCTTAATCTTCCGAATGACCAATTCTCTCTGAAATAGAATATGCTTTATGAAACATTCATCTTCAGAAAACCTAGAGACTTATGCAGACAGTGTGAGTGCAGTGTGGTCCAGTGTATAAGCACTGGACTATGACTCAGGAGATCCTGGAGACAGGAATGACTTCTAGAAAATTTCTTCACCTTACTGTGTTCATGCTCTCACTCTATGTCAAGTTTAGCTGTTTGATTTGCAAGCTTTATAAACACAGTGGCCTTCTTCCACTATCAGGATCCAGCACAGTGTGTTACCAAACTTGACTGTGTGGCTACAGCATAGTTATTCTTGCTAGGTTTATTATTTTTCAATAGATGAGGTGGGTTACATCTTTCATGTATAGTTGTTCTCTTGACTTATAGGAATAAGATGTTCATAAAATCAGTCAGGTTGGGAGGGACTCTAGAACACCATCTAGTCCCACCTCGTGCTCAAAACAGGATCACACTGATTCAAAGCAAATTGTTTAGCAATTTGTCTAGCTGATCTTGAAAACCTTCAAGGTCACACTTCCCACAAGTTCTCTGAGTGGCCTGTTTGGATTATCCTTAATAAGGGCTTAGTTATCCTCACAGTGATTTTTTTTTCATTCTGACCAGTTGGAATTTCCCTGTTTTGATTGTGCAGCTCAAGTCTCCATCTTTGCAGTAACCTCACAGGTATGCTGTTAGGCCCTCCTGAAGCCACCTATTCTTCAGGCTGAACAAGCCTGATCCCACAGCCTTGCCTCACAGGGCAAGTACTCCTGCCCCTGACCATCCTGACAGACCTCTTCTAAGCTCAAGGTAGTTTATCAATGTATTTCCTGTGTTGAGAGCCTAAGATTAAATTCTAGATGCAATCTAAAGAGTCATGAGTGAAGAGGATTAGTGACTTTTGTGATCTACTGGCTATACAATTTTTAGTGTAGCCCATAGGGCACACTGCTGGTTCATGCTTAGCTTCTCTCCACCAGGACCTCCTGGTCCTTTTCTACAAAGCAGCAGCCCAGCCAGTCAGTCCCCAGCCTGTGCCACTGCTGCGAATCAGTCCATCCTAGGTACAGGACTGCATTTGTCTTTTTGTGTTGTTCAAACTCATGCTCTGCATGGAAGATCTTCAAGTTTAAACTAGACATGAGAATAGCTCAAGAAGTACACTTGCTCATTATAAATCCTGCAGAAGCTGATGTGGTTCATATCATTGCCCAGAGCAAGTCTTGACTTTTCTAGCATTTAGAAAAACTTTGTAGAAAACCAAGAGAAAGAATTTGCAAAATCCCAAAACACTTCATAGCAGCTAGTCCATCCTAGAAAATCAAGTTCAGACCAAACTAGAAAAAGAAAATCTTCCTGGTTTAGTTAAAATAAAATTAGAGCTGAAATCCACAAGCTTGCGGACAGTGGCTCTAGAAGGTAAAACCCAGCAGAACTGCAGTTCCCCAAAATAGAAAATGCAGGAGATTTGCCAGTGCGACATAAGAAATTAAAAAAGCAATATTATGCGATATTTTGAAGAGGAGCTGGAAGCTACTTTAATAGTTATAAAGCCCTGTTAAAAAGTAGAATCAGAACTTGAGAAGGCAGCACACTGTAAAGGTTGTGTTTGATGGAGAACTGCAAAATAAACCTAAAAATCTTGATTGATTTTCACAGGAGAGAAAATAATTTTTAAAGATTAAAAAAAGAAGAATCACAAATTGCAATGGTAGATCTAAGGGTATAAATAAACACAAATAAAACTGCTACTCTATCAATTCACTGACAACATAGCAGAAAGAAAATTGAAAAAGACCAGTACTATATCCTGCCTTCTCACCCAAGTTATTCAAAGGCATCAAAGAGGAAAACAAGAAAAGAAGAAAATGTTACACAAAATCACACAGAAAAAATCAAGAGGGCTGTTGATGGCATCAGATCATAGCAGCCCATTAGAAACTTTGAAAAACAGGCCTTGTTAATGCTATCTCAGATAAAAGAATACAAAAGCAGTTTCAGGAATGTGACCATAACAATTATAATGGTGAAGAAGGTCTGCAGGACTATAGCAATGAAAGGTCTTTTCTAAGGGAACTGCTGCACTAATGAAAGGTCAGTTACAGTCAATGGAAAAGCTATCATTGGCTTCAGTAGACACGGGGAATATGCCCTAAAAACGTAACTTTATAAGGGCTAAAATTCTGACCCCAGTGAAGCAAATAGCAAAAATTCCATTAGGTTCAGTGGAGTCAAGATTTCTACTTAGACATTTATATTAGTTATTGTTTGATGTGCTTTGGATTAATAAAACCACATTCATACTCTAACTCTACATGTACCTCCATTTATTCCAACACAGTAACCCATGGTGGTGATCTCACAAGTTATTGAAGCATCAATTTTTTTACAAACAGAAATAAAAAGTTTAGAGATGTTGTTTCTGTCTTGTTTCATTCAAGATTTCAATGATCATGCATTTTCACAAATCTCTCAGCCAATTGTTTGGTGTTGCAATTCTGCCTTATTCCTATTTTGTAATGCTTCCTGGTTTCTGGAGTTTGAAAAACTTCTCATTTGTTTATCCCACTGTGTTTGTTGAACAAATTGCTGGTAGAATCCTGCCAGATATCACTTATCATCAATCAAGTCTCTCTCACAGATACTATGGCTAAAATGTTCTCTAGTCTAGCAGCCGTACACCACTCAGCACCATGGCTCAGCTGTTGGCACAGCAGGCACACAGCACCCAGCTATTCCCCTACTCCTTGCTCTGTGTAACAGAGTTCTTCATTAGGGTATGTGGCATGAAAGAGCTGAAGCTGAATGTTTCATGTTTCATAGTTATGCAGCTAGAGGTAACACTCTAGAAAAGACCCCTCATGCCTCCAGATATACTTTATGACTTGTAGGAATTCAGAAGGTGACCAGATCTTCTCTTTTAACTTACCTCTGCGTAGAAGCATTGCAGAACTGCACTGTATATCAAGCTTACTTTTTCATGAGTCCCTGCATGGATAGAAGGGCTCGAGTTTCAATGATAATATCCCTGATCTTAAAGCTAGCAGCATACATTTTATGTGAAATCAAAATCAGAAATCAAGCAGATATTATTAAAATTGATGTTGTATGATGTCCTAGTACTGTCTGTAGAGCTCAGCAAGGGCACTTAGTGCTCGCTGCTCTCTGGAGTACAATGCTGCGTATACGTGCTTCTCTTTCGTTGATGCTGTTATCATACAGAGTGCTATAACATCCCTTTTTGATTTCAGAAGTACATTTCTTGCTAAAAATGAATAGATGTCATATGCTGTAAGAGTATACATCTTCCATTTAATTGGGAAAAATTAATGATCTTCATTGAACATCAAGTACTTGATGTTATTGTTCAATGACGGTAATTAAGAGAGCAACAAGGAGGCATGAAGGTCAAGACCTCTGAATATACTTTTGGACAAATATAGGACAACGTGCAACCATTTGAAATTAATATATTGCTTGTAACACTATCACAAATATATATTGGTATATATTATGTGCTTTTTCATTTGGAATCCTAATGGAGGTCTAAATTCAGAGATGTGACGCTGACAAAAAAGATTCTTGTTGTCCTCAGCTATTTCTTAGCAAATATCATCCTGTTTCTTCAGGATTTGTTTTACAGTTATAAGAAATACAATTCCTCAGGAACAGTGAGCCCAGGCAGTTCATTTCCCATAAAGCAAAGGTCTCTGATGAGTATGTTTGGTAGTACTGCCTCTGATCTACTTTATCTGGTTTCCAGTGGTTAGAATAATCCAGTCTTTCTGAAAATAAACTATTCTACATTCACCTTTTTCATGACTCCCCTATTTTTCAAGTGATATTACCCCCACAGTCTGCTTTTAAAACAGTTATATATTCATGATTTCTTTTATGTATGTTCAGTACAAAAATTCTATTGCTGAACAAAATGTTACTTAGTGGCTTAGCCTACCAGCTTTAGTTGAACTAATCCTTTTAACTTATGCACATCAGCTATAATTTTTTATTCTCTTAATAACCTCAAACACATGAAAAACAAATAGAATGAGTTGATAATTTCTAACAGTAAAATACACTTCACATATTTTGCTATCATGCTGTGGAATAACTCTGCAATGTCAAGTAGCACACAATTAGTAAAACTGTAGGGGGAAAAAACAGAAGTGTTTTGATCCTGAGGATTTTTTATCCTAATCAGATCGAAATTTCAATGCTCTTGTAGTGCTTAATATCTTCAATCACCAAAAAAATCAAACTGATTCCAATGTCAGGTTTTGCATTCTGGGACTGAAATAAAATGCTAAAATATACAAATAAATCTCATATTTGTACAAGTTTATTATCATCACTAAAAAGCAAGATTGATTCTAAATTAGGCTGATAGAATGTCTGGTGTTTAGCTAACTCCTAAATCAAACGCTCCTGGCATCCTGATGACAGTCTAATGTATCTAATTTTCAAAGTATTGCAGAAGATTTGGTCTGACACCTGCACAATCTTCCTCTTTGTCCACATGCTATGGGCCAGCAAAGATTTCTGCATTGGAGACTGGCACCCTTATGTCCTTTTAACTAGAGATAGTGGAGAGAGCAAGATGAGGGAAGAAGAGATAAGAAACTAGAGGAAGTGGAAGCATATAAAGAAAATATATTTTTGATTCATGCAAGGGAAAAAAGGAGCATGGATTTTGGATTTAGCCTGTGCCTAGGCTTTGTTTCTCAGTCCTAATGAATATTAAGAGATGTGTATCTAACTAAGACTGTGCATGTTTTGTGTCTTTTAGCCATAGTCTAAAACCCTGCAGATATATTTGCTCCTGCAGATGCTTCTTTGGGTTATGAGAGATGCTGGTCTCTCTAGCTTAAATTTATTTTTCTGCTCTCTGACTAAAGCCGATTACTTTAGAAGGGGGAATATACTCTGCAATATACAATTATGTACACCTTGCACCCTTGTTTTCTCAATAATTGACTATTTATAGAATCAGAACCATAGAATCACAGAATAGTTTGGTTTGGAAGTGACCTTTAAATGTCATCCAGTCCACCACCTCTGCAATGAGCAGGGACATCTTCAACTCAATCAGGTGGCTCAGAGCCCAGTCCAATCTGACCTTGAATGTTTCCAGGGATGGGGCTTTTATCACCTCTCTGGGCAACCTGTTCATTGCCGCAATACCCTCATTGGATTAACTCATGGTTGGTCCCTTCCTTGAAAGATGAGAATTTATACAACTGCCTACATTTCTGTTTGTAGAGGACAGTTGTTACTATTGTAATATTTGATATTCTAATTATCCATATAAATATTCAAATATCATCTTCAATCCCCATAAATGTCTAATCTTCATGATATTTTGTGGCTAAGTTTTTTGTGTGCAAATTGTGTCCTATTGGACAAACATTTTCTGTGTGTAAGTTCTGTGAGAGTTTACCAGAAGCATCAAATCTTTTGGATAGTAAACAGAGCAGAAACTCTCTGAAGATAAACCTTTAAGCTATTTAAACCATTAGCTGCTGAACCTAATTGCAGAGCTTTGCCTTCTGTAGCTTAGCATTATACAGTTATTTTGCAAGATGCCTCAAATATAGTTTCCATTAATAACCTTTTAACTTTATTCCTGATGATATTTCATCTTCGAATTAAATCTAACGCAATACTGATTAGTACATTCCCATTTCAGTTTGTGGATTCCCCATTGTAAGTCTTTCATAGCTCATTGTCAGATGAAATTTACACTTACTCTTCTTTCTTTACACTTAAAATGCATATAGTACTAGCTGTGTAAGCACAACCACTGCATTAAAGGACTGTAGAATGAAGGTTGAGCTCTGACTTCTGCTGGGACCTGCTGGTTTCCATTACTCCCTTAATCATTTTCTTTATTTTTTTTTAAAGTCTCTTTGTGCTAAAAATTTCTGAGCCCAAAGATCAATTTATACTTTGATATTATTCTTGTGATAGATTGCAGAAGCACATGACAAATTGCAAAGCCATGGGAATAAAAGGCTTTACTGTGCACCTCCAGCAGCTTCGCCTTCACTCTGTCCACTAAACTATTTCTGTGGTGACTTTTGCTGCATAATGTAAAATGTATGCCACTTTAAAAATGAAGAGGAAAAGAACTTCAGCCACATGTCTTTTTATCTTCATTGATAAGGTTTGCTCCAAGATTACTGAGTCTGAAAGCGTTCATCAGCTTGTAGCCTAAGTCAGAAACAGTGTTGCTCTGTTGAAAATCCAAAGACTGATTAAGGATTTTGTAGCGTACTAGGCCTTAAAATACTCTATCCTAAAATGTCGGTTTGTGAAGGTATGAAGAAACTGTTGTAGATCTTTCCAGAGTTTTAGAAATACATTAGTGCTACTGATATTTTTCTCTTCTTATTTTTTTCGAAGGTCTGGACAGTTGACCTTGTGCCTCTGAGGGAGAGAGTTTTCAAAGCTGGGAGGACATGAAAATAGTATCAGTAAAATGTGTAGCATGTATCAGATGTGATGGTGTGGCAATAGGTCTTACTAGCACTCATTTAAAAGAACGTGCATAAGTAATTTGTGGCTTTGCCAAACGTGCAATGTGGCTAGTGGTGGATCAATGTTGGGTTTGAGGTTTGATTACTTACAAGTGAATGGGCTGGTGTCTGGGACTTTGGCTCAGTGAGCATTGGGGAGTGCCCTGCCAAACATCTGAAACCATTACAGTTAATGTCCACAAATGCTAAGTATTGATTCTGACATCATAAGATGCTTATTTTCCGAAGTTCTTTTATTTTTGTTTTACAAAGGTTTTATTTTTTGTTAGTGCGAAGCTACTTTTATGAAGAAAGGTATAAAATTTTGGTTTCTTTTCTTTTTAGAAATCATCTCTTATAAAGGGACAATCTGGCTTTAAAATGTCTAATGTTGTTTAATGCCAATTGTGGGACAGTGGTGGTTAGAAGGGTGCTTGAACATTCAGTTGTGCCATGCCGCCATAACACTGTGCTGTGTATCACTTTCTACTGGAGGTTAGACTGAGAAAAACACTGGTTTCACTCAGTCTAAGTATCCAAACAGGGAGATTTATCCCAGAAATGAAAGAGTGTTTAAAGGGATGATAGTGCATCTTTAACCTATGAAATTTAAAAGGAAAGTTATTATTGCTGCCAGTCTACCTCTGTATTTTGATCAGCTTCTATGAAATTTTGATCTCCTTTCCTATTTTTGGGAGATAGAGCTGTATATAGTCTATTGATACATTTGGCATGTAAGGGGTTTTGTTCTAAAGTCATGAATTTTACATAGGTTTTCATATGATGGACATTAATATTAGTGGAGAGATGGAGGACAGATTTAAGTTTCTTGAGCAAGCAGGGCCATATTTCTCCTCTGATGTTGCATTTTAGTAGCTGAGGGCGAAGTGTGGATCTGGGATTTCACTTTCCCCTCCAGTTTGAACAGAGAGAGTTCATTAATGATAATAGAAGTTCTGTCTGAAGTTGGTGTTCAAAGCGGACTTGGGTTTCTAAAGGACCATTTCAATATTAGCAGAAGGAAATCACTTTGCGGCAGGATTCTAGTTTTAAAAGTCGCAGGGAGACAGACAAACCATGAGGGAAAAGAAAATTTAAGAAAGAAAGAAGAAAACCTAGAGAATCCTAAATGAACAAATCTAGCACTCATTTTTCAATACAATCACTAAATATACTTATTTAGTTAGTTTTTTCACATTATTTCTGTCTATAGAAACAACAGAAAAGTTTTTTAATATGCATGCTGTAAGCTTCCATTGAAGAGTACATCTGTGATACATTGAATTGAAGGCCTTGTGGGAGAGGTGACTGTTGGAGGACGCCTGGGGCACAGCAATCATGAAATGATAGAATTCTCAGTTCTTGGAGGCGTAAGGAGTAGGGTCAGCAGAATCGCGACCCTGGACTTTGAGAGGGCAGGCTTCGAGCTGTTTAGGATGCTTGATAAAGTTCATTGGGAGGCAGTTCTAAATGACAAAGGAGCCCAAGAGGGCTGTATGCTCCTCAGGAAGGAAATCCTGGCGACGCAAGAGCAGCACATCCCTCTGTGCCATAAAACAAGCTGGCAGGCTGCTTGGCTGAGCAGAGAGCTTTGTATCAATCTCAGAGAGAAGAGGAAAGTATATGAGCTTTGGAAGAAGGGGCAGACATCCCAGGAGGACTACAAGGATGAAGTGAGAATATGTAGAGAGAAAATTAGAAGGGCTAAAGCCAAACTTCAATTAGCCTGTTCAGTGAAAGATAATAAAAAAGATTCTCCCAATACGTTAACAGCAATAGGAGGGCCAAGGAGAATGTCCATCCTTTACTGGATGCAGGGGAAATAATAGTGACAAAGGATGAGGATAAGGCTGAGGTACTTAATGCCTTCTTTGCCTCAGTCTTTAATAGTAACGTAAGATATTCTCTGGATAATCAGCCTCCTGAGCCAGAAGACAGGGAGTGAGAGCAGAACAAACCTCCAACCATCCAAGAAGAATTGGTTAGAGAACTGCTTGGCCAATTAGACATTCAGAAGTCTGTGGAGACGGATGGGATGCACTCAAGGGTATTAAGTGAGCTGGCAGAGGTCCTCTTCAAACCGCTTTCAATCATCTACCAGCAGTTCTGGTTGACTGGGGAAGTTCCAACTGACTGGGTGCTGACAAATGTCACATCCATTTACAAGAAGGGCCAGAGGAAGGATCCAGGGAGCTACAGGCCTGTCAGTCTGACCTCAGTGCCAGGGAAGGTCATGGAGTAGATCATCTTGAGTGCTATCATACAGCATGCACAGGACAATCGGGTGATCAGGCCCAGTCAACATGGGTTTATGAAAGGCAGGTCCTGCCAGACTAATCTGATCTCCTTCTATGACAAGGTCACCCATTTAATGGATGAGGGAAAGGCTGTGGATGTGGTGTTCTTGGACTTTGGCAAAACCTTTGATACTGTTTCTCACAGTATTCTGCTTGAGAAACTGACTGTCATTGGCTTGGACAAGCACACCCTCTGCTGGGTGAAAAACTGGCTGGAGGCCAGGCCCACAGGGTGGTGGTAAATGCAGTTAAATCGAGTTGGATGCTGGTTAAAAGTGGTGTTCCCCAAGGTTCAGTGTTGGGTCCAGTCCTGTTCAATATCTTTATCAATGATCTGGATGAAGGGATTGAGTGCACCCTTAGTAAGTTTGCTGATGACACTAAGCTGGTGGAAGTGTTGATCTGCTTGAGGGTAGGGAGGCTCTTCATAGGGATCTGGACAGGCTGGATTGATGGGCTGAGACCAACAGGATGAGGTTCAACAAGGCCAAGCGCCGAGTCCTGCACTTGGGACACAGCAACCCCATGCAGTTATACATGGAGAGCTGGAGAGCTGCCTGATGGAGAAGTACATGGGGGTGTTGATTGACAGCAGCTGAATATGAGCCAGTAGTGTGTCCAGGTGGCCAAGAGGGCCAGTGGCATCTTGGCCTGTATCAGAAACCATGTGGCCAGCAGGACCAGGGAGGTGGTTGTGCCCCTGTATTCGGCACTGGTAAGGCCACACCTTGAGTACTGTGTTCAGTTCTGGGCCCCTCAGTACAAGAAGGACATTGAGGTGCTGGAGCATGTCCAGAGAAAAGCAATGAGGCTGGTGAAGGGGCTGGAGAACAAGTCCTTTGAGGAGTGGCTGAGGGAACTGGGGTTGTTTAGCCTAGAGAAGAAGAGGCTAGGGGGAGACCTAATCGCTGCCTACAACTGACTGAAAGGAGGTTGTGGCGAGGTGGGTGCTGGTCTCTTCTCACAAGTGACAGGTGATAGGACAAGAGGAAATGGACTCAAGCAGAGCCAGGGGAGGTTCAGACTAGACATTAAGAAAAATCTCATCACTGAAGGGGTTATCAGGCACTGGAATGGCTGCCCAGGGAGGTGGCTGAGTCACCATCCCTGAAGGTGTTTAAAAAATGGGTAGACAAGTTTCTCAGGAGTCTAGTTTGGTAGTGGACAGGTACGGATGGACTCGATAATCTCAAAGGTCTTTTCCAACCAGGCAATTCTATGATTCTATGTTTCTATGATTCTATGAAGTATATATTATAATTCTGTTATTGTGTTTGAACAATATCCACTTAATATTTTAAAATAAACATCCTACCTGGCATCGTATAGTATTGTTAGTAGTTATAGTTAAACATTATCATAAAATTGTAATATTAAATTATAGACCATGGGCAAATGGTATGTTATAGCCACCATGAAAGAGAAAGGGGAAGAAAAGTGTTGCTGTTGTTCAAATAGGAGATGATGATTTGCGCTTAGTGCTGAGAAATACTTCTTTTTTCTGCTTTTGCTGGATTTTAATAAATATGTTCTGCTGCTGTGAACTAAAGTCATGTAAGATGATGACATAGTGTTGATTTTAAACAAAACATCCTCCCGGTCCTTATCCAAGGTAATCTGGAATCAAATTAAGGCAGAGCCTCTAAGCCAAGCTAGGAATTTTCAACGGGCAGGAGTATCACTGTCCTGGGATTAGGACAGGCTACAAAATGCACTGATGTTTTTCCAAGCTGTTTTCACTATTTAGAGTTACTTTTCTTCCCTGACTAGAAACGTAGCGTTTTCTCACTGTATTTGGCAAGTGATGACCTTGAGCTACAAACTGTGATCCTATTGTGAGTCCACATTTTGTAACAGTTTGACTCAGACCACTTTTAACATTTCCTTTACTGTAAATGAGGCAGGAAAAATATTGGTTATTTTTTAAAGATTCTAAAGGCTTTTTCTTTTTTTTCCTGCAATGTTGTTGATCTTTACTTTTGCATAATTTATCAAGTATTTAAGCATGTAGCATTCCTAAGCTGGAAGATTAAACAATATTCCGTATTGCAGAAGTAAGCAACAAATCAATTGCTACATTTAGTGTTTTCAGAGTGACTTTATATGCTTAAAAGAAATATCACAGGTGAATGAAGAAGTTGAGTTGGGAGTTTGAGTACCAGTAAGGTGCAGTTTTCTTGCATGAATATGAACCGCTACTTCCTGTTTTACTTTGGAAAAGATGCATTTATCTTTAGAGGCCCACAAATATTACTGTCTAATATTCATATCATGATAGCAGCCAAAGTCTCGGTCAGTACTATTGACACAATACTCTGCATTCTACCCAAACCTAAAAAAGATGTTCTCTATCCTGCACCAGTACTGGTGGCCTCACAGAACTGTTATTTTTCTAAACAGTTGTCATGTTTCTATTTTTCTTAAGAGAACTCTCTTGAGATACTGTGAGTCACACAGGACTGATAAGCAACTGTCTACAATGAGGGGAGGTAGAGCAATGTGACCCATGGGGACTTATGTGATGGGAAGGTAGCATCCTTCCCCAAGCAATCTGAGAAGGCCACGTTTTTGACGCAGTGGGAAGAGAATGCATTTGCACACTGTCCTGGCTTACAAGCCCTCCTCCTCACCCCACCCCGTGTAATAATCCTGAAATAGAAGTGTTTGTGGAGAATTACATAGATAGCACACTTTTGCTTACAGAATGATTACAGGTCTTCTATCATCTAGCCTATAATTCTGTTTAAGTAACAAACATCATTTAACATTACTAAATATTGTTCAGTATTTCTTTTCATTGCTAAAATCCAATTTGTGGATATCATCTATTTAAAGTTCTAACTCACTAATTGCAAAATCTATAGAAAAGTCCTTACAACATCAAAGGCTCACTTGATCCTCGGAGCTGTTATAAATGAAAAACTGTCTCCGTTACAAGCAAATAAGGCACTTAATGCACTGTTTCTGGCTGTGATGCTATTTTTCCTGTGGGTTTTGAAAATGACCTTCCTGTAAGCATCAAGGACTATAACTTTTCAGATAAAGAAACTTATTCTTGTTTTAAGTCTATGCCAGGTTCATTCCCCTATAGCCCACAGTTTTCAAAAGCAGGAGAAAAAGTAATCCAGAATTAAAAAAATAAAAACCTCTCTGTTTCCAGAATGAACTTACCCTGTCAGCTTGCCTTGGGCCTTAGGTGGAGAAGTGGAGATTAAAGAGTCAGTATTCCTTTTCATGTTTCGTCTGCCAGTTTTGTTAATGTAGAAAGAGTACTTGTGGCTGCAGCTAAGTATCCAACTATGGTATTAAGTATGGCATTTTCATCCCGATACACTAAATCAAAAATATTCTTATAAGTTTATCACAGGAGGAATTCAGTATCAATACCACCTAGTCATGGATAAGGTATTTCAAGGAGAAGGGTGAATAGCACAGCAGATGTAACCTCAATATTTTCACCAATTATAAAGACTCTCTTTGTGAAGCTGTGTGAATATGTAAGATGATCTCATCATTTCCTATTTACTCAATACTTACCTGAATACGCAATATAGTGTAGCTTTTAAATGCATATGCACATGAGTAAAATGTCCTTTTCTAAGAGTCTGTGCTAAAAGACTGCTTTTGATACACCATTTCTTCATGTCCTCTTCAAATTGAATTAAGCTACTTCCTTCTTTTGAAACACAGCTCACTATTTAGAAGGTTTGGCTTTGATTTCTCTGAACAGCCTTACAGGAAGAAACTATGTTCCTTTTTCTTTTTGTAACCATATTTCTGAAGACAAACTTCTACTGATTTATTTTGATTTTTCTAAGAGAAATAGGTTCCTGCAAAGGACACTGACTATTTTTTTCTTCTCCCCCCTCGTTCACTCCACTGCTACAAGAATATTCCTGTGTGCAAAGCTACCAAGGAAAACTGAAATTGTTCCACTGGGAACTGTGAATATAGCAATATATTCATATTTTGAGAAATAAGTGAGGGGTTTTTTTGTTGTTCTTAGCTTGACATACTGTTAATTTCTTGCATGATAACCACTGAATTCAAATTGAGTAACTAGGTAACATTTCAGCAAATTTTAGTCAAGTTTAGCCTTCACCATTTTAGGGAATATATCTGTGCAGCAAACATAAAGGTCACCAGTTTTAAAACATTAACCCTCAGCTATTCTCTTTGAGTAAAGGGTTTATATATATGTGTCTATATATAATTGTATTTGTCATCCTATTCCTAGTATTTAAGATTGGTTTTATTCTCCTGTTCACAGTTAAACTCATTGTAAAGATTGTTCCTGGCGGCTATTAAGCTGAAATCCAGTGTTGGAAATATTCTTCTGTATTTCCACGAAATATGGCTTAGTAACAAGGCCTTTTTTTTTTTCCTTTCTTTTAAATATGTAACTCCCATGACAAAACTAATCCTGTGAAAGAAGTCGTCTCCCTTGCTGTTCTTACAAATGGACTGATACACCCAGTCCTGGTTACTCCCATGTAACTTCAGACTCACAAGCCATCCATCCCACCAATGTGGTTACAGGTCTCACCTTCCACCATACTGCATTGTCTGCCTGCTTATAATACAAACACAAATTTAAAACTCATTGTGTTTCTCAGTGTATGGAAATATAGAGCTGGATCCTGATTTGCCTTATATAGTCTGAATAAGTTCAGTATTTGGTCCACGTGGCACTGGTTTTTCAGAAGCTTATGCTAAGCTGATATGTGTGGTCAGTTGCCAGTAACAGAACATAACTTCACAAGCAGAACTTAGGGTGGGCTAATTAATTGCTTCAAATTGTACTCAAAATCAGCAACTTCATTAAGGAACTCCCTATACCTGCAATCTGAAGATCCTCAAAATGAAACAGGGCTTTATTCAGTAATATTAGGTTATCAATAAACCAGATAGATTTAACTTCCTGATGTGTCCTTATAGTTGCTTGTTGTTTTGTTGAAATTATTGTCTGATTTCTGAATTTCAGCTTGGCAGTGCCAACAGTTGAAAGAAAAATTAGAAAACACTTCAGGTTTTTTTCCTTCTTTCATCACATTGAGAATTTTTTTTCCTGAGCTGTAGTGTTAGCTTTCAGAACTGTTTTGTTGGTACTTTTGTGCTCTCAAAGGATGTAAGAACCAGATTTAGCAGCACGGCACAGCTGGTCTGCTGGAGAATCTCTTTACAGAGAGAATTTTTATATTGAATTGTGGGACTTTTGTCAGAGTGTGGTCCAGAAATCTCTTATATGAATTGTACTTCAGACATATGCAGGAAGGAAAATCCTGTGTATGCGCTGATATATCTGAGATGGCCAAATAGACAGTGGGAATTTGCAGGTAGATGAATATCATGGAGAGCTCATTTTCAAGAGCTCATTTTCACATATTCTTGGGATGTATAGTAATTTGGGAGCATGAACTCTGACTGTAGATGGTTTGCATGTAACTCTGATGCACTGAATTCTCTATTTTGAAAAGCAATTACCTTTTCCTTGAGAAATCACTTATAAGATTTTAATTTTACCCTTTTTTCCCTAGTTCTGAAATGAATGCTCTGTTCAGTTCATGACATAGACTTTTCCATTGGTGCAAAAACCATTATAAATAGTGCTGAAGGATGAAGGACTTGTCTCAGACGAAATGGACTGAAAGAGCTGGAGGATCTGGGTTCTCATAGCTATCACTATGCAAAATTGCAGTGTGCTCTTCCATCACTGGGTAGTGACTCACGTGGTACCTTGACTTTCACATGTGCATGTGTGCAGTTGTGAGGATTCATCCTTTGGTATTTGTATAGCGTGGTAAACTCCTCAGGTGGAAACTGTTAAAGAAGACAATAGTATTATTATTAGATACAAGTGCAGATAGATTTTGCTAGTTTCTGCATGAAGCTGGGGGTGCCCAGGTTTCCAGAAGAAGCTTCCAGACTTCCAAGCATATCAGTTTTGCTGTCAGCTGTAAGCAGAGTATTTTGAATGTTCTGTTTTACTGAAATGAATATGTGTACCATAATCAAAACATACAGCAGTGTTTTTCTCCCCTTGTTCTTCATAACTGATAAAGTGGGGCTAATTTATGTGAGATTGTTTTCTAAAGTGGCATACAACAATGCTTTGACAGAAATGCTGAGTAGTCCGTATTCTGCTGTATAATGAGTTTTTGAAACTAATGGATTATCGTAGAAGAATATTTAGAGCTTGGAATACAAAAGTAAAAATTTGGGGAAACTTATGGATCTCTGCTATAAACAAACATAGCCAACAAGAGGTTGCTGAAAAAGAGCAAGACCCAGATCACAACTATTTGTTCATATTATAGGTGAACGTAACTTGCCGTTTACATTCACTTTACTTTTCGCATTTTTACATGCATTTTTTTTATTCAGTGGTTGAAAAATTGGGGTGGGGATTGAGGGATCCCTCCAAGTTAAGAAAGCATCTGTGTTTGTTTAGCTGCCTTTGCAAGTATCTTTTTCTGTAGATATTTGTTGTACATGGATTTAGATATAGTCATATATGTAATTAGGGGTATAGACATTTGGTTAACTTGAAAGCTCCAAAGTGTCATTTGTCACATTTATGGTAGGAACTTTAACTGCCTTAAATACTTATTCTTTTCCAAAGTGACTTTTTTCTTTTGCTTCTACAAAAAAAAAATGTACTTCATGAAACTATTGTATATGAAGCACTTATTAGCCGTAATTAAATGGACAATATGAATTTACTACATCTTTAGGACTCTGGCTTGTTCTGGTTTCGAGCAAGATGATTAATGCAAATACATATTACTTGAGATAACCATTTAGCAGCTAATTTAGCCAAATTTATTACAGCAGTTAGAGGTTTTTCATTTTAGCAGACGGAGACAAGGACATGACAAAAGCAGAAGGTGTGAATGAATGCACACTGCCCTCTAGTGCACAAAGTTTTATGGGATTAGTGAGAGATGCAGGAGAGGAAGTGCTCCAGTAACAATAGTACCCCAGATTTTGTATAGTTTAGGTGATCTTTAAAACCGTGCTGCTCCTTTCCATTGAAAGATTTGCATTTCATCCCCTTCTCTTAACACTGAAGCATCAGATATAAACCAAATGCATTTCAACTTGACAGTATTTTGGCTGAAGTATTACTTTAAACATCTGCATTTTAAGCCTTCTTACTGTGAACATTTAATAACACCGTTTCATATCACTGATTGCTTTTACTTGTTTCTCTGTTTCATAGCATATTTCAGACATTGGAGAGAGGTGTCATTCTTTGGCTCTAACCAAGCCATTCTGTTCCCCCCTTAGGCCTCTTTCTCAGTCTGTTGGTGGATTTCCTTTCTCTGGTAGAAAATAAAGTCTCCCAAGACTTTCCCTCTACTGACCAGTGGAGATTTGGTTCATCTGAGAACTGTAAATTCTGTTTGACAAGATCAAAGAAACACATGTATAAGTTCAGTGGTTGATATCGCCTGCAATAAGGAGAAATGATCAAAGCAGCAGGGGTAGAGTATCTTCCCAAACCTTTCAAATATCGAGAATCTCAAAGAGGACTACCTAGGAGCTATGAATAAATCACATATAAATTTGCCTCTTTTTTTTCCTTCTCTTTTTTACAGTTTGACATTGAGTGCATTGAAAATGTCCACACAGCAATAAGTATTCTGTGAACCAAAGAGATTTGTAGTTCTTTTTACTTTTCTTCTTTCAGTAGATTTTCCAAAAGCAGATTTAAATTATATTTTAAAAACTAGCAAAACATACATCTAGTCACATTGACCTTCAGATCCTGTTTGTCATCTCACTGGTATGCTGCATTAAACCTGAAGGAAGTCAAGTGTCTTCTGCTTATACTTGTGGCATGTTGTACAACGAAGATCATTTGACCACAGTTCTAACATGCACTGTATCTTGCTTCTGTCTTTTTTGTATTTGTCTACTAGTGCTGAATAAGGGTCAATGTGTAACAAAGTATTACCGCTGGATGCAGAAGAACGGAGGTTATATCTGGATACAGTCCAGTGCAACCATAGCTGTCAATGCCAAGAATGCAAGTGAGAAGAATATCATCTGGGTCAATTACCTTCTTAGGTAGGTCGCCTTCTTACCTTCTAGGTAGGTCACTTCTCTCACTGGAACTGCTGCCTCTGTTGGTGAGAGTTTTAAGAGAAAAACAATTGCTTACTGCTGAAAATTAAGAAGAACTTTTCATATGGCTCTGTCTCAAAGACAGTGTCATTTGGTTATATTTATTGAGGCATCTGTCATGTCTCAGTACACTGGAATATTCTTCAGTTATTATGCTGCCTTAGTCTTCAAATAAACCCTCCTCCGTTTTATTGCATGCCTCCGCTGCCCTGAAATCTACTCAACCTGAGCTAAAAGATAAAAATTATCCACAACAGCTTTCAATAGTTGTGTTATAAAATCTGATGTGACGAGTTGGGCACTAGTTTATTTGGTTATTGAAAATGCATGGAAGCAAACTCCTAGAATGCAACAAAAATGTCTCTCTGAAAGGTGTTTTCCAGTTCACTCCAGAGAATTTTATCAGGAGAAAGTCCTTGAACTAATATGCTGCTCCTGTAACCATCAGACAGTATTCACGCTGAAAAAGGCAAAGTAGAATTTAAAAATAATACTAGCAATTAAAATTATTTTAAACTATTATAACTATGTTAAACAGAAATAGTAGCAATTTCTTGAATGAAAGTCTCTTCCCTGAGAAATTCTTTTACCAAAGCCCAAGTATTTTTAAAGGACTGGTTTCTGGGCAACAGTCACCGAGAGACAGTAAATTATAAATTTGACCTTTTGCATCTGAAAATACCTTTCAATGCATTCTGTTTTGTGAAAATGTTCAGTAAGATTGGAGGATTTTCTGTTTCATTCCAGAATAGAATAAACAAATAAAATTTGAAACCTTGAGATTGTCATGAAATGCAATTGTCATTTTCTGGCCTGGTCTTGAAGTTACTTGCAATGGTTTGTTACATTCCCTTTGATGCCTTGGGAGTTCAAACTGATGTCTAGGGGTTAGACTGTGACTTACTATGCCAAATTCAGTAAGCCCTGAAGACACTGTGCCTGCCTAAACTTGCACATTGGAACATTTTTGATTACCCTTTGTGTTCTTACTCAAGTCTCCTTCCAGGACTTCTTTTTTTCTGCTACATTCCCTTCACTGGTCTATTAGAGAAAGATTAACCTAAATTTGTATTTTTAATTTAGATCTCTCCTAGTTCTGGAATCCATGAAAGATCCAAATGTCCAAATAATACTTAATGACAGACCAAGGCATAATTAGGTCTACTCTTAGCAGGAGTACTGGTCTGTATACATTTCCATGCATTAGAAAGTATGATTCAGCTGTCTGTAAAAGGATAGACTAATTATAGTGACAGGGAGGATTAATGCTGTTCTTGTTCTAGCAATTTGTTATTCACAGTGTGAAAGCCCTCAAACATCTTTTGCTTGGAGGGGGCAAATTTGGAAGCTGCCCTGGGATGTTACAGAATAAAGTCACTTTGTCAGGACAAAACCATAAAGATGATAATCGTGAGAGTGGCATTTAAATGTGGACTGTGTGAACTCTGAATTTGCACAGTACACTGTAATAGGCTGAATATAGGCACAGTGTCATTGTGATAGTGTGTCAGTCTACCCCAGCACTGCCTCATATTGTTCTACGCAGGACTTTGGATTTTCTACTCTGTCACTGGGCTAGAATTTGATCTGCATAAAAATGCTCACCTATTCAAAATTATTAAAGGCCTTGTGTTTATTTTCAACATTCCTATGGCACTTCTGTCTAGCTGTGTCTGTTCCCCTAGCTTTGCGCCGACTTGGGAAAGGAACACATTTTAAAAGTTAGAAACCGAGGAAAAGCATGGGGCTGGGGTTTTTTTCAGTTTCTCTGGTAACGTAGCTTTTTTACATTGCAGTCATGTTCACTGCTAACAAGTCACAGGTGAGCACCACATGAGCAGATGAAGATATGATTATAATGGGTGTGTTGACAGTTCTTTATCCTTAACATATGCATCTTAACATGCACATGTGCATCTGTCATATAGAGTGGTTGCTTTTCATTTCTTGATGATATGGTGCGTGTGTGCACTATTTAAAAAATATATACCTTTTTTTGTCTATTTTGGCCAAATTCTTTTGAGCAGTGCTCATTTCCTCTAGCCGTAAAAGAGCACCTTCTTACTAACTTTGTGTATGGTCTATTTGATTGAAGTGTGGAAAACAGGAACATGGAGAGAAGCAGGTACTGAAAGGGCTCTGGCAAGGTTGATAGAGAACGTTGTTACAGTAGTAATTCTAATAGACATTGCAGGTGGGAGGCAAACAGATTGGAAAAATTAAAACACCCTCTCTGCCCATCCAGGTACAGTAATGGGATCGAATTTGAGATATTTTGTTGTTGGATAATTACACAGTGTAGCTTTACTGTTAGCTATCACAAAAGCCATGGTGTCCCACTTCAGTAAGACTCCTTTGAGAGCTCTAAAACTTCACAAGAATCAAACGAGTTTTAGTACTTGGTCAATATATGTATTTGACAGCAGTATTAAAATAAACCTTCGTAAAATCCCCATTGTGAAGCCCTGAGGAGCCAAAAGTGTATGTTTCTATGTTTGGTCTGCTATTCTTCCTATTTATGTTCTTTGTTCCTGAACTTAGGTATGAAAAGAGGGAAAAAGCATGAAACTGAAAGCCAATTGTGTTCCTATTTTCTGTCTCCTCTTCAGTAATCCAGAGTACAAGGACACTCCAATGGATATTGCACAACTTCCTCATCTGCCAGAGAAAACCTCAGAATCCTCAGAGACCTCTGACTCCGAATCAGATTCAAAGGACAACTCAGGTAACACATATGGCCTCACAAAAGGTTCATATCATGAGAGTCACATGGATAGCTTCCCAGTTCTTTTTACTTCTCAATGATTATTTCATTATAAACCAAACTAAACCAAAACAAACAAACAAAAAAAATCCTTAAACTTTGAATTGAAAAACGCTTGTAAAATCTTTTAGTGACCTCACCATTTCCACAATTTCTGTGTTTCCTCAGTATTTCTTTTCACTGTGTGCGTACATCCTTGCCTACATTGCACTGAACTAAATATTTGATATCCCAGCTAAGCCTCATGAACGCATGTTGTGCCTTGTATAGAGGACCTGGGATTGTAACTGTTTGATATAATTCTAGTTCTTATCTTTCCAGAATAGGCTTATGTTCTGAATGTAAGTCTGTACTGTCAATCTTCATGACCCTTTTTCCTGTATAAATGCATTTTTAAGAGTCTCACTAGGGGGCAGTAAAGATTGCAAAATTTGAGGGGTTTCTTGGGTTAGAACAACTATATTTTATTAAAAGATATGGTTTCAAGCACTTATTTCTAAGCTCTTTAAGTCTGGGAATTCAGCTGTTTTTTAAAACATAGATGTACTTATCAAACTCAATGTGTAAATTAGTCCTACAGATGGTCCAGTGCACAGATGGTTCACACATTCCCCATTCATTTTAAAAGTGGTTACCTAGGCACAGGTACCAATCATCTGGCTTTGAGAGGAGCGTGGTTTCTGGTGGCCCCAGAACTAAGTATGTTACTGTGCTATAGTATGTGATAGTGTCGTATATATATGGTTATTGTCTCATGTCTGTCATAACAACCAAAAATAATGTGGAGAAAATGGATCACAGTGACATAAATCAAGCAAAAGCAAGAAGATAATCAGGCTTTAGTGTTATATAATATGGTATGACCATTCTCTTTGATCTTTTGCCTATATTTGTTCCCCTTTGATAGCTTGGTTTGATGGTTTACATCACCATTACGCACACATATAGGCTTATTGACGACCATGACTGGGGATATCTTTCCATTAGTCAAGCGTGGAACAGGCTGCCCAGGAAAGTGATGGAGTCACTATCCCTGGGGGTTTTTAAAAGACACGTAGATGTGGCACTTCGGGACATGGTTTAGTAGGCATGGTGTTTGAACTTGGTGATCTTAGAGGTCTTTTCCAACCTTAATGGTTCTCTGATTAATCCATTCCCAGTGCTCCCTTTACGCTATGTTGTTCCTAAATAGCCAAGTAACATACATGTGGAGAACACTTTGCATTTCCCATGTGCACCGTAAGTTTCTCCAGGTGAGAAGTGCACGTGCATTCATGACTCCTAAGGCTGATGCAGAGCAAAAGAGCATTCTTCAAAGATGCACAAATGCGTACATCTAAGAAGGAGATGCTTGGGAGTCTTAGAACACAACAGAGGCAAAGGATTGTTTCTTACAAAAGAATTAAATAGAAATGTCAAAGGACTTGAAATCGGAACAACATCTTGGATGAAACCAATAAGTTCAGTTCATGCTCTGATAAAATCCCAGGCAAATTCTGTGCAGCTTTAGACTACCTCACCCTAAGCCCACTCTTGACCAGCTAGAAACCATGGCCTTGCAAGAAAGCATCTTAAAAAAAAAAACTGTAGGAGAAATTAAGCCCTTGGTGGAACAAAAAGCTTGATGAAATTTAGGGGTTTGTGCCTGTTACTTTGCTTCTGTAGGTTTTATTTTTTCAAAAACGAGCGTGTCTCTTCTGCTGGTGACTCAAGCAAAAGTCGCACTAAGTGACTTGTGAAGTGCATTTCCCTGAATTCTCAGGCAGCTTCCTTGTCAAGCCAACCTTCTTCAGCACTTCTGGGAAACTGTTTGGTATTGACGTGGCTCCAGGAGTAACCAGTCCTTAGAGAAAAACTGACCCTTCCCCTCTCCCATTAAAATGAGTGTATTGAAAGAGTAGTACTTGGCTCTGATGAGTGAAAAAATATCTTTTATTTCCCAACAAAAGATTTCTGGCTGGTCTGTAAAAGACGGGCTCTCCTGAAGCCTTTCGTGACCCTTTCAAACATAGTGTCATAATGGAGAGTATTCATTCTTAAAGCTACTTTGATTGTCTGAGTACAGGGGGCTAGAGTGTTTATCTCATGTGTATTAGCATTAGGCAAAAATCTAAAACACAACTAAATTAACTCAGACAAGAAGAGTGACAGCTTCTCAGTGCTGTAACTGGGCTGTTTTCAATGACCCTTAGATGATTCAGATCAATCAAGGGTTTAATTCACTGCCTTAATTTTTTTCCAGGTTTTATTTATTTAGTTGTTTATTTATTTGTTGCCCTTCAAGGGAATATGAGAAGACTAGCAACATAACAAATCATTATAACTGGTTTATTCATCAGATTTATACGTATATGACCTACTTCTCCTCTCACACGGGAGGAAATCAGAAGTAATTCCACTGAAGTCAGAGACACTATGCCACTTTGAAAGTGACAATGATGAGAGAAAAATGAGATGAGAGGACTAAAATCTTCATAAGTAAGTAGTGCTACACCTGGATGCCTGCCCACTGTAGGAGAACATGGATGTGAAAGAACAATCACCAGAACATAACAGTCATAATAGGATTTGGTCAGTGTCTCCTCTTTGGATGACACAGATACAATGCCAATGTGCTCACAGTTGTCAAAATGATTCCTGCCCAGCGAGCAGTTAAAAAGGCCCCTCTCAATCAAAGTGGAGGCCATATAGCATAGGCTTTTAGTGCATTAGCAGTCCCGAGACAGAAAGATCCATGGTGATCAAAATTCTCCCAGCAACAGATTGCAAAAATTGTAGCTCTACAGAGGGAACACCTTTTCCCAAGAAAGTTTACAGCAATCAAAGCTCATTGGTAGATAGAAATTTGGACCTTGGTTATGATATTATGTACCTGTTGCTAATGGTTTGTTTCACTTTCCTTTTGCTCCAGAGGACAATGAGAACTCAAAGTCAGATGAGAAAGGAAATCAGTCAGAAAACAGTGAAGACCCTGAATCCGACAGGAAAAAGTCAGGAAATCAGTCGGATAATGAAATGAACTGTAATGATGATGGGAACAGCTCCAGCAACCAGGACAGCAGGGACAGCGATGACAGTTTTGAAAACTCTGACTTTGAGAATCAAAAGGCCCCTGAGGACAGTTTTGGCACTCTGGGCTCTATGCAGATCAAGGTGGAGCGCTATGTTGAGAGTGAGTCAGACTTGCGGTTGCAGAACTGTGAATCACTGACCTCGGACAGTGCCAAGGACTCAGACAGTGCAGGGGAAGTAAATGCCCAGTCCTCCAGCAAACATCAAAAGAGGAAGAAGAGGAGAAAAAAGCAAAAGGGAGGCAGCATGACCCGGAGAAGGCTGTCAAGCACTTCAAGTCCAAATGGACTTGACTCAGCTTTGGTGGACCAGCCGCAGCTGCTCTCGTCGCCAAACAGTGCCTCAGTGCTCAAAATTAAAACAGAAATCTCAGAACCTATCAATTTTGATAATGATAGCAGTATTTGGAATTACCCACCCAACAGGGAAATCTCAAGGAATGAATCACCCTACAGTATGACCAAGCCCCCCAGCTCCGAGCACTTCCCTTCCCCCCAGGCCAGCAGTAGTTTACATGTCTCCATTCCAGACTCCGTTCTCACCCCGCCAGGGACTGAAAATACTGCCAGCCGTAAAACTCAGTTCAGCACCTCATCCAACTCAGCCTTGGCTCCTGTGTCCTCTGACCCTTTGTCACCCCCACTTTCAGCATCTCCAAGGGACAAACATCCAGGAGGTCCCACAACTTCCAACTCTTTGTTGTACACTGGGGACCTGGAAGCCCTTCAGAGGTTACAAGCAGGCAATGTGGTGCTTCCTTTGGTTCACAGGGTAACGGGAACCCTTGCTGCAACCAGCACTGCTGCTCAGAGGGTCTACACCACTGGCACTATACGGTATGCTCCAGCTGAAGTTACTTTAGCCATGCAGGGCAACCTCCTTCCCAACACCCATGCTGTTAACTTTGTTGATGTTAACAGCCCCAGCTTTGGGCTGGATCCTAAAACACCGATGGAAATGCTCTACCACCACGTTCACCGACTCAATATGTCGGGACCGTTTGGAAGTGCTGTGAGCGGGGCCAGTCTGACCCAAATGCCTGCAGGGAATGTGTTCACAACTGCCGAAGGACTTTTTTCCACTCTTCCATTTCCTGTGTACAGCAATGGCATTCACACTACACAGACTCTGGAACGGAAAGAGGATTGAAATATGACCACATACTGTGTTCAGTGTTATACTCTGAGGCATAGACTGTGTTTTAATTTAGATCTTTAATTCTAGCACTTTGAATTTGAGCAGGTCAGCTTATTCTCTCAATATAATGGTCCCCATTTCATTCCCCTTCTCTTTAACTTGACTTATTCTTTAATGTAAAGATATTTTTTTATTTTTGCCTTCAGAGAGTCGAAGTACCGGTTGCCTGCCATTTTGTCTTCTTCTAAGATGTGTGTTTTTTCCTTTGCATCTTTATTAAGATGCCTTTAATATGTGTATGCCTCTGCCATAGAATACTCAGTGTTGTGGTAAAGAGATTTTAAAGACAACCATTGGTTTTACTTCAAAATGGTCTTGATATGATCAAGATTAAAAGAAACAAGCATAAACAATGTGCCCTGTTTGACTAAGTCAAATGAAAAGGGGGTTTTGTTCCTAATTCTTTTAAAATAGGGGATAGTATTTTAGAATTTTATGCAGAGTTTAATTCTCTTTTTATGGTTAAGATTTTCTTACTTGCACATAAAATAATTTGGGTTCTTAAAAAGTTAATTTCTGGCCTGTGACTAGAATGTTAAAAAGTTGGACTAAATGTTAATTACTGAAACTTTAACTTAATTTCTAAAACCATGGTGCTATCATTTATTAATCTGTAATGTCTTCATACAATATGCAGCTTGTGGGCTGGGTTTTTTGGAAAGAATGTGTTCTGTACTGGTTTATAGTCGGGTGCTGCAGTCTCCTTGGTTAGTTAAGACAAAAGCCCTCATTAACATTTGCTGCAGGACTTAAATTTTTTTACCTCCAAACTAACAAGCATAGCCTCACATTAAATTTAAATGGGTCAGGAAGCTTTTTTCAAAAAGTGCTTAAAAACAAAAAACTCAGTTTAATTGACGCGAGGAGCAGTTTCTTAGGTGCATATTGTTTTGCTTTATTTTTTTCTCAGTGCAACTGAGACTAATTTTACAATGTCAAATAACACTTCGGAGTAAAAAAAAACAGAAGAACTATTTAACATGTTTTGTTTTGCGTTTAATATTATAGAGGGAAGGTTGTAAATTTCTTTTTGTTCTTTGATTTGCGTATTTTTTGTTGGTTTTTTCCTTATTTCTAGTGTTGAAACCAATATATTTTAAAACTAAAGAATGGGTTAATAAGCTTGAAATAGATAACTACAACTGAAAACTGCACATTAAGTAAAAGAAAAGAAATCTCCTATTTTGTCTTTGTTGCCAGAAATCACAGTGTAGTGTCAAACACTCCAAATGACTGTCAAATATAAATTCTTCTTCCACTCCATCTTTGGCAGCTGTTTGTTAAGGCATCTAATAACAGATGTGAGAACTGTAATGTGTACAATGTGTAAGTGTCCTTGGCTGTCAGTCCCATTGCAGTTTCAATGTGTGTTACTATATGCAGTATATACTAAGCTAATGTAGTTGTTTTGTCCTTTGTCTTCTCTGTGCTTTATCTCTAGTCTGGAGTGGTAAAGTCCCATTCCTGCAGTCCTAGTGAACCAGTGATTCTTGGGGGTTAGTGGTTTTTGTGTGGTGGCCTTCCTCTGTAATGTCACCTTATGCTGCTTCCACTGTCTGTAAACCTTTTAATTTCTGCTGTTGCTTTGCTGTTGTGTATTCTCAAACCTCTCTCTCCCCCTTCCTCTCTCCACATTTTTTCCCCTCTCTTTCTCTCGCTCTCTCGTTCTCTCTTCTTCACTCTCAGAGATAAAAGACTCTTAACTAGCTCAAGGTTAATGGAGCCATTTTTTTCACAGAGGAATTCTGGGTATGACTTACTCTTCCAGTGTACTCCACAATGCACTACAGAGTAATGCTCAGATATATTAAGCAAATTGATGCCATATAGCCTCAGTTGTTAACATTCCCAGAGTCCCTTGTGCTCGAACTGTAAGCAGAGGGTGCATTTCTTTGGTTTTCTCCCAGGTCGGCTGGCGGAGTAATACATAGAGCGATCACCAGTGAGACGGGAAATGCTTTCAAAGGTCAACCAGCATTGTTTAAAAAGGAAACTGAGCTTAGAATTGTCATATATATTTGCTTATGTGTGCAATGCTAATATATTAACTCAGCTGTCCTTTGAATTTTTGATCACTCACTGTGTCAAGTCAATTCCTGCAGTAGCTTTGAATTTGAGAAGTAGGTCCAAGCCACAGCAGCATGATAGTGAAAAAGGAATTGGACACAGCAAATCTAATTAATGAGCTTTTAAAGGTTCAATTGGAAGGATTGAAGTAAGTCTAAAAAAAGGCGAGAAAGCTGATTGGGAAATTCAAAGTTTAATTTTGGAAGCTCTGTTCTAGCTATGGAACAATCAAAGGAGTGCACCTATCAGCTACAAAGAACAGCTAGACAGCTGTTGTTGTTTTGGGTTTTTTTATAAATGTTTCTGTGTTGTGTCAAAATGATTTCTGGTGATTTAAACTAACAGATAATCACAGCTGCTGTCTAAATCCATAGTGTTTAAAATTACAAAATGAAAAAAAAACTTCATTACCTGTGAAGACTGTGTCTGTGTTTTTAACTATTTCTTGTACAATTATATGAAATCTTTTATGAGGAGACTGGTGCCAAGTAGCTGAATAATGGGGAAAGGGATTCTGTTCATATAAATCTTAGCAGTGTTACCAACTCTACAATACAAAAAAAATTAAAATGTTAAAAAGAGACAGCTATGGTACATTTATTTTGTGTTAAGCTAACCGGATCTAACTTCTTGAGTGCCTGGCTTATTTGAAACATTTTTTTCATTGATCATTGATAATGCTGCAAATCAGAAATGTACATACTTCATTTACAACAGGGTTCTTTTTATACTTTTGTAGATTCTCATACATGTCATACATGGTTGTCTTTATGTAACTTAATTTTTTTCATCCCGCAGGTGCCATTTTCATAATAAACTTCTCTTGGATTTGTTACTATCTGGCATCATTTCTTTTACATATAACCATCCTGACTAATGAATGCTGGTAGTATTTGTTTGAGCAGGTATTTTTTAACTGTTTTCTTTAAAAAAAAAAAAAACAAAATCAAAGAGGATAAAGTTAGATTTAATTAATGCTTGCAAAATGAAGGAAAGAAGCTGTCAAGATGTAGGTTAAGAATGCTAATCCAAATACTACGACAAACTTGCCACCATCCTAAATTCTCAGCTACCCCAACTCATTGTCATATTGAGCATTTTATGCACATTATCAAAGCTGAATAATGATCCTGCAACATTAACCACTATAGAAAGTGTGCATTTTTTCTTGATTAATGCACACTGGAAAAAGTCAGCTTTTGTACATTAATCATTTAAAATGCACTTAATATTTTCGTTTTTGTACTCAACAATGTTACAGTGAAACTCTTCAGTCACGTTATATCCTACCTAGGCTGCTGATTCTTTTAAATGTGTATTTTCTTTACCCATAGTGGCAACATGTAAGTTGTTGGTGTCCTGTGGTTAGACTTTCTGCCTTACAAACTGAGGGCAGAAACGTTTACCAGTGTAGAACAGACAAGGCAAACAATCTTGACCTCACAACTGAAGGGAAAAAGAAGGTCAAATACAGTTTTGGTTATGCAGACATCCACACATGGTGGTTGATGGTAAAAAGGGAACAGCTATCAGTGATTATGCCTGCATAAGTTCTGGAAAAAGTCCCAGAGTAAGTGTGTTTGGTCTCTGCTGTGCAAATCAAGGGGAAACTATGCTACAGGGGAGGCTACTCCAGGTACCCATCACTGTGTGCTGACTCTGTCAGTGGCTACTGCACGTGTGGGGAGGGGCTGGGTCGTGGCAGGGGAAGGGAACAGGAGCCTTTTCACCCACTGCTCACAGAGTCTCTGCATTTCTCCTTCATTTTTGGCTTTCTTTACAGTGTCTCCCCCACTAACAACAACAGTTTCTGGGTTCTATATTTTATTTTGTTATTGCTGAGGAGGCAATCTCTAAGAATGCAAATTTTGGGCATGTAAAATCAAGATAATTCTGCTTATAGCCAAAATTTGTAAGCAGCTATGGATGCCCAAATCTTTCCTCCTCTGTATATCCATTTAGAAGTTAAAACTGTTGGGACAGTCTTTCTGGATCAGATTTTGGTTGCCTTATTAATGCTGAGTAAAACTGTCTAATCAATTGCATGGTTTTCAGCACATTTTTTTTTCAGCAAAAGATATGCTCAGTTGAAGCAAAAGCATGTAAAGCTGGCTTGCTGGGCTGCTAAAACAAACAGAAAAAAACCCCACAGAAAATGTACGCACAATTATAGCTCAGTAAGCCAGAGCAATGGCTTAATAGTCTGAAGTCTGACTTGTTGAGTTTCTGAGCAGTTCAGCATTCCCACTTCCCAGGCTCAAAGCACCGAGTTTGATATGTCTCCAACTTGCAGGGGGGTAGAAAGAAGCAAAGGTCAGCAGGGCTGCTTTCAGCTCTGCTTGCATGTTCCAGTTGGCAATGCATCTTGTTTGTGAGGTAGCTAAGGGTACAGATGCCAACCAGGGAAAATGGAATTTAAACGGAGATTGGAAGAATGACCAAAATAAAGCTTAATGAGTGAATAACATGCCTGTTCCAAATAAGTGTTAATCAATATTAACTAAAGCAGGGCTTGACAGGGCATTTTCAAGCTCTTATAAAGGCTTTTTAAATATCAACCATACTGCCTATATATATTGCATCAGAGGAAAGAGTTGATGGTTGAAGTGAATAGGCTGCTCTAAGACTTCCAGTTGAACAAGGAAGTTTGTGTATTAAAAAGACTGATGGAAGGCTCTTTCGTGGGAGTTTTTTGTAGTGATGCTATTGTGTTGATATAGCTCTGGGGAATGGACTTTGTAAATTGTTATTTGTAGCAATTTTAAGAAACAAAACCAACTGTTCGAAAAGGTAGAATTTTTTGAAAGGAGTTCCTTGGGCTTGATCTAGTTGCTATTTTTGTAATATTTGGAGGAACACCTGTTCTCTATGCATAAAGTTGGGCAAACTTTGTCAAGTCGTTTCACCAAAGAACACTTCCTAAAATAACTGATATCAGTAACTGCCATCTCTGGAAAGTTTGTTTCTAAACAACTTTTTTTTTTTTTTTTTTTGCAAAGTGGTGATATGTACAGGCATCTAAGAGCCACCAGGAGAGCTACAAGGGGAAAAGGGCTCTTCCAAAGAATAATGACTCTGAGAAGCTACAGTGATTAAAAAAATGTATTAGGACTACTTGGATAACTAGCCCTGACGGCTTGCATTGGTACTACTACAAGGTGGTGATGACACTGGAATAACTATGATGCCCCTACAGCACATTTGTTCTTATGATTCAAGGAATTACATTAGTTTAAATGTGTCAGTGCTTTCAGAGCTATTTGTGTAGTATTCTTCCTTCTTGCCATTGTAATTTCTTTATTTTCATTTCAGGGCTGGGGGAGGAGGGTGGAAAGGCTGCGTGTGCATTGTCAGATAATTTAATGAATTATGATCTATCCAGTGAATTTCCTGAGGAGCTGACAGAAATGTGAAAAAAATGGGATGTCACCAGAGTCACAGATATTCAGGTAAGATCAAACCATTTATAAAACACGCACATGCATGCACATAGACACACAAATCTGCTACTTCTGAAAGTTGGTTGGGCTGAGCATGGTAGAACCTATGTACACATGCATAAGAAAGGTCCTTTCTTCCACTGTTCCACCTATTCCTTCAACATTTCATCAGAAGAACTGAAACTGGAACTTGTTATTCTCACTCTCAGCATGAGTAGAGTTCATTCAGTGTAGGAACAGCTATATTTTACAGGTACGTTTTATTTCCAAATAGCACTCAAGATCCAATTTTCATAAAACATATCCAATCACATCAACATTTCTTTAAAACAGGATCTTTCTGAAAGCAATGGGATTTGAGACATGTGAAGGATGCAGAATTATGCTTTTAGTTGACCAAACCAGGATGGGGATTCTCCACCATGGTTTTGCTCAAAATCCTAAATTCAGCAGAAGAGAGTAAAAGAACAGCTGTCATTTCCATAATCACCATGAGATGGGGCTTTTGGCAAAACAAAAGCCCAGAGTAGTTCAGAATTATTTCATATGATTAGCCACATTTCTAGAAGTATCCCACTCTAGAAGTAGAACGAGAGCTCCATGACTTGAGTCCAAAACCATGCAAATGAAGTCAATAATTATGAATTTGATTACATTTGTATAAAACTAAAAGTATTTTCCATCTTGTAGAAGTTGTGTAGACTAGATGTTATGCAGAAAATAAGGGATCTTTTAGTAGACAGCAACAGCACAATGAGTACTGACTTAATGCCGAGGCAAAAATATCATCAGGATCCAATAACAGCTTGTAGGAAGTCAATGGGAGAAGGTTTGCATATCTGTGCAGACAGAGGACTTTATTGCCCAGTACTTTGTCTCTAATTGCCTTTCACTGACTCTAGAGAAATGGAAAATATTGAGTTTACCTTTCCCATTACAAGTTTTCCTGAGAAAAAGGTTCCTCATCTTGTTTGTAATGAAAGGGAACATAAGACTTTCTTGCAAAAGGAAGGGTATCAGATTTAAAAGCATTCACGGATTTATAGCGGAAATGACAAGAACAGGATGTATTAACCGCATGACCCCAGCAGAGTGAGTCTACACCCTTGATTGATTTAAAAGTTTATGTGTCCTCTGAATAGCCACAAAGGGTCAAGTCTTGGTCCTCCTTAAATCGATGAGAGCTTGACTAATGACTTTAGTGGCTTCAGGAACAGGACCAAAGTTTTGAGCCAATATTCATGAGCAAATAACAAAGCAGAGCATATGGCACAAAATATAGACAAATGAATCAAGCTAATTGGTACAGAGCATCAAGTTTACTTTCTAATCCTGTACCAGACCATTCATACGAGAAGAGAGCAGCTCTTTCTTGTTTAATTAAAAAGTTTTTCCCAGTCTTCCCGGACTACGCAGTCTGATCCTTCCAGAGATTCCTGTCTTTAAAACGAGTGGGGGGTCAGAGGCACAGGTAGGACTGGGAAGACTCTGCCTTCTTGCACATGCCCTGTGGGAGTGGTCTTGGTTGTCTAGGTCTTAAATATGAAAGCAAAGGTGGAAAATCTGATGGACATCGAAGCCTGTGTTTTCTTGAACTATAAGAATGCTATGTAATGTCAGCACCAGTATCACCAATACAGCTTTCCCAGACCCTCTTTGGGAGATGGGAAAGAGATGGGAAAGTTTAGCACGTTGTAAGGACATGAGTATTCACTGAAACCAGCTTCCAGTTTCTGTTCAGTACTGTGAATTTCTGAGGCCTCTTACCATCTTTGTGGTCTTTCCTGTATCTTAGCTAGAATTTCAATTCTTTCTTCTAGACAGTTCTCTGCTTTATTGCAGCATGTAAGATAGCATCTTGCAGGATAGTGACAAAAGCTGATTTCAGCTCAGGAAGTCCAGTCTCTTTAGGTTATAGCAAATGGAAAGAACTAGGATTCTCCAAAGATCTACTTTGAGCTGAACACACTCCCTAAATTCTATGATTCATCCCCCTAGCAAGGACCCAGGGATCTTAGATTTTGGAGGGTAAGACCAGTCTCTGAGAACATGCCTCCCATTTATTGCTCATTGGCAATTCAAACAAGCTCTGATTTTTGCCCTTTTTCCCCACTTAAAAGGAAAGATCTTTGCTGCTCTATTTATTGCAGCTGATGGGCCTGGCTTCACCCCTTTCAGTTCCTAAATGACATGCTTCAGGCAGCATTACCTGAAATTTCCAATTGCACATTGACATGATCATTTGCTTCCTACGAGGCTATAGCCTTCATGGGTTTTGTATGGCATCATTTTTCCTCTTTTTTCCACCACCTCTGTTTTTGGATTTGTCCATCCTTTTTAGCCACTCAATGTCTTCAAACACACACCATTGGGTGCATAGTACATCCCCAGAGTTATCTATAACCATTACTGCCACTTCCTGGCCCTTGTTACCAAGCCAATTTTATATCCAATTGAGTATTTTATCATCAGTCCCATACTTGCTAACCTTATAAATTAATCTGTTATGTGGCACTGTATTGAGAGCCTTCTCAAGTCCAAGTAAATTACGTCTCCTCCTTCACCCCTGTCCACTCTCATTGTCACTTCCTCAGAGAAATGAATCAAGATTGTTAAGCATGACCTTCCTTTTGTAAATTCATGCTGACTATCTCTAACCAATCTATATTAGATTGATATTAAATCAGAACACAGACTCAAAGGGGGCTTGCTGTATAAATGCAACCTAAGGTTGCTTCATGTGGAGATGAGAGATGGGAATCGCTGATACACTGAAGTTAACAGTACTAGGTGTGATGGTTTGCCAATAACTTATTAGTGGCCAGATCTCTCCCCAGGGTCACAACCAGAATTCCTCCACAGAAGAAAGAAAAAAAAAGCTTTTTATAGCATGTTTCTGTTGCAGAAGGGAATGTGATCACTGAGGAGGAGAGATGTGGGTTTTGCTTTCATTCCTCTATGATGAAGTCAAAATCACAAAGGCATTGCAAAAACTTCATTGTCAACAGTATGTAGTCCCACAACTTCTGAGCAGAGCTGTATCTGCATTGCCTAAGATGCATGTCAAAAGGCAGCATAGGCATTTGCTTCTTGTACAAGCACAGCCAAAGGATACCAAGAGTCTCCCGCATTGGCCAAGCTGCTGTAGAGCACAGGTGCTATCTCAACTGCAACAGTTTTCCCAATATCCCACTAAGACATCTGGGACCTTGCTTCCCATGAAGCATGTGTCGGCTCTGAGTGTGTGCCACCATTGATTGCTGTCAGAGAAGCAACTTTTTCCATGGAGATTAACAATAGCGAGAACTAAAGGGCTAAAGGACTGCAAGGTACAGCTGAGTGAGTCACACGATGTATTCCCTGGCTGGCTTGCTAGGTTAGGAAGACAGCAGCCTCCACAAGCAGGGTGAGATGAGAGGCTCTCACCAGTGCATCCTGGCATCAGGTTTAGGTTTATTTTGCTAGCTTTTCTGCCTCTGAGACTGGAAATATCTCATTTGAGGTGGGGGAGGGATTGATCCCAACAATCTGTCTTGAGCTTGTTTGACAACACATGCATCACGCATACTGAGATCCAGAAGAGATCAAAGGCATCCCTTGGAAGACTGACCTTTGGCCTCCTGCCTCAGAGCACACCCAGGGTGCACATGGGGAGCCTTCTAATCTACACCCTGTGAAGGCTTATTGCTTATACCCTACAAATACACATTTGGTTCTCTTGCACCTTCAAATCAGAAATATGGTAGTCCATGTTCAGCAGGAGAGTTGTTCTGGGAGAGTTCAGCCCAGTCAATGCTGCTGCAGGACTTAGACATTCTGGCCAACATCCACCGAAACAAAGGAAAGAGGGCCCCAGATCAGTTTGGCTTGCTTTCAAGGCCTTGACCCTGTAACAGCCAGTACAGACATGCCCAGAAAAATAACTTGCAAAAACAGTAGGTCAATACAGAGAAGCATAACTTAAAGATAACGGTTATAAGGGTATAAAGAAATAGCTGGAGTGTGTCTCCCCTGTTTGGAAGAAAAGTTTCCTCACATGCTTTATGATGGAAGAATTCTGAAGAGGAAATAAAACTATCACGTATTTCTTAGGCAAATAAAAAAAAAACCCCAGAAAAGAGAAAAAACAAATCAAAGCAGTGTTGTCATTGGCATAAAGATACATCACAGGTATAGAGGGTCCCACAGTCAAAGAAATACAATTTTATAGTAAGTGCATAATATAACACTGTACATACAATCCAAGTTTCTAAGTTTAAGGAATCAACTATTGGATAGGTATATACCCTATAAACTTCCTTCAGAGAGCAAATTACACACCATACCCCTCAAGCAGAAATTGTATAGATATTTTTCTGAAAATGGGTGACAGGTCAGATGATGGTAACATCCCTTCTGACCGTAAGACCACGTTGAAACAGTGACCTTGCTGACACTAGTAAGAAATCTTCTTTATAAGTTTGCAATTTGTAGAGTTAAGGATTAGACAAATTAGGAACAACAAAAAAATGAAAAGAAAATGTGAAATAAAACCACCAGCAAAATTATTCTCATGACTATAAGTTTTTGCCTATGATTTCCAGCATATTTTTGTGAGCAAACAGTGAAACTCTTATGATCAAAATTATCCTTTCATTATTGCATTGGTTTCATGTTCTCCTGCAGCACGTGAGTTGAACTTACAGGAATAAATAGTGCACTTCAGAGAAAGCATCCATGAGAGGAGAGGGTGGAAACTGACATTTGAGATAGGGTATATCCTTCAACTTCAGCATTAGGTGTCTACAAGGCATTTGCCTTCTGTGTTTCTTTGGTTGATAGTTCAAGCATCTGCATACACCGAAACTGAACTGGCTCCCTACAATGAACAGGGGTTCCTGCCAGCTAGCCAGCTTGAGGACCATGCAGCAGAGTCACAGCAAGGCAGCACAGGGCACGGGACCCACAGACCTCTATCAGTGTCGGCCCTCATCCTCTGCGCACTGTCCCTCCTCATAAGTCATTCCAGTCTGGCAGTGTCAGGGATATACTGATATGGGTGGGTGAGGACACAACACAGACTATCTAAAGACACCTGGGGCCATATAAATTAAAATCAAGTTCCTTAGAATATTAAACCTCATGTAACCAGAAATTATACCATGAAAACAATATTCCCAATTCTCACAAATAAAAACTTCACCAGTGGCTCAGCATCAGACTCAAGAAAAAGAATGAAAAGCTCAAAAAAATATTTCATTGCTTTAAAGGCACGGTGTTGAGCTGTGCATCATCTCACATAGACACCACTTCAGCTTTGTGGTGGTGCAATGAGACACAGTCTTTGTTACTTAGTTGTGCATTTATTTCTATTACTTAAAGTCAATTTACACTAAGGACAAGGGCTTTTTCAAACTAAATTAAGTTGCTAAAATATCCTAGACTCTTGCTTAGGCCACAAGCGCAAAACCTTCTTTCCACATAAAGATTCTCTGCAACACTTCTGCAGATGCAAAGGTATTTCCCTAGAGTCCACACGTACCCCTTAAAAGCAGGAAATCCCAAATGTCTCCTTTGAGACTTTCTGGCTTAGGCTTAAAATCTTCTCCCCTGCTATTTTGGCCAGGTGAAAAAGAAGAAAACAGTTTCAAGAGAGAGATGACTAAATGGATCTCAGAAAACAGTCCCTTCTAATTAACTGGACGTGTGTCTCATTAGTACTTAGTACTGCTACTCAGTAATGATACTGCTACTGTAGCTCAAATTACTGCTGGATTTTCCCATGCTTATGAAATTGTGGTTAACTAGGAACATTTATGTTCCACTTCCTTAACCCTGTGCTTGCTTCTACCCTTTTTTGGTCATTGGTAGACCCATTTTTTTCATTTGTGTACAAGGTTACACACTGTCAGAAGTTAGCAAAGTAGCAATTTGAAGGCTTCACTTTGGAATATTATTTTTCTGTTGACCTTGTAATACTATCATTTGATAACTGCATATGACACCAGCATTTAATATTCTTGTCTAGGCTGACAGATAAAATTCAAGGCACAAATCAGTAACTATCCAAGGAGTTGATACCCATGAAGACAGCCTGCATTTTCATGCCATGCCCAAACTAATACTGCTTAAAAAAATACATACCAGCAGTTAGGAGGGGGTTTGATTTTGTTGGGTCACTGGCTCTTAAAGTTATTCCCTTTATAATTTGCTACAGTGGGATCTTGGCAACCTTGTAAGGAACATGCAAGAAGCTTTCCTGTAGTTGTCTAAAATGCCTGATAAATGCTACAATGTTATACATTAGAAATAACATTTTCTTAGATACAGGTTCATCTGGGGGCCTTCAAGGTAGTCCTTGCTCCTTACTATAAGAAAGTGTTACAGACCAGGCATCAAAGAGTAGCGAAATGCTGAACACAAACTCAACACGGTTGAAGAAGATGAAGGCGGGGGGAGGGGGGGGAGGGGAAGGGGAAAAGGGAAAGGGGGAAGGGGGGGAACTTTTGAACAGGCTTATTCATAAATATTAGTTAGAACTGAAATCTGATTAGGTCTTCATACACATCCCATCTGTATACCTGACAGCCCTCTGCTGAGACATAAAGGTGAGTGGCATGTGCTCAGCGAAACTGAACCATACAGTGAAATGGTTTATGAGAAATGGCAATATATGATGAGAATACAAAACTTGATAATAGGTTTATTTATTGATCGAAAATAAAATTCATGAACTATGAAGCTGAAAACTGCACCAGAGGGAATTAGTCCAAGAGGATACTGAAGAGGGGGGTGGTGGAGGCAGAACGAGAGGGAGAGTGTGTGTTTCTGTGGGTCTATGCATGTGTATTACACGTAAACTAAGTTAAAGGTTGCCTAAAGGCTTCTGCTTCCATAAGCAGAGCCTCTGAGGATAGGATCTGAAAGCCTTTAATGCTACTACAGCTTTGTCAGTAAGATATTTGCATATTTTGCCTACAAACCAAAATGCTTTATTAATTCATTTTTATTTACCTTTCTGCCACTTCCAAAAGAAACCTCGCAGGAAGCCATTAATGACACAGCTTCATAAGAGCTAATTTTCAGAGAGGCTTTGCAGGTAGTAACTGAAGGGGGGAAAAAAAACGTGTGTCAAATTTAGGTTATTAACAACTTAATCCTTAAACAGACGATATCTCAAAAACTAATTCATCTTCAAATTTGACTATAAAACTGCATGATCTTTCACTCTGTGTGCATGTGAATTTATATTGCTTGTCTATTTTTTTCATGTTTACTAAAAAGGGAAGCAGGAGAATCTTGAAGCACTGGGCTGGAGGCTGGAAAACACAATTTCATCTTCATGCTATTGCACTTTCCATTCAAATTCAGGTCCCTTTCTCCACAGTCCACCAGCAAAACCACCAGGCAGGCAGCTGTCTCTCACAACCCATGTGCAAACCCATTGAATAGTGCCAGGGTCTGTTTCCAGCAGCAGCTTCCTGGGGAGGAGTATTTGGGCAGGGTGTGCTAGCGGGGAGCTTTCCGCAAGACACCCTTTTGTCCCCAGCAAGTCACAGCCCAAAGATTTTTCTTGCTTGGGGTGTGTTTGTCATCTCGGGCATCACATTTGGGGAATCTGGATTGCCACAATAACTCAGTGAAAGCCAAATCATGCTGGTATCTAAAACACCTCCTAGGTTCCCACACACGAAACTGAACTTGGTGTCCCTGACTTGTCTGTGACTCGCAGCAGCAGGAATTTGGGACAAGACTACTGTTTTTTGCTATAACTTAAATAATATTATTTGTTTACTTTAGCATCAGGTTCTGAGTAGACAAACCTTTGGACAAACTGAATGCGAATATATTGTTCTGAAATCTATGATCTCCTGCAAGAAAGTGGGAGTCCCATTTAATACAATTTTAACAGCGTGATTTGTTAATACAGCAGAAGTGGTCTCAATCTTTTCCCTGCTTAAGCATAAAGTACCAAAGCCTTTGTGTCTTCCCATACTGAGAGAAGTAAAATCCATTTTTCTCGTGTGAATTTATAACATTCAGTACAAGCTTCTTTTAAACTTTCCTGTTGCTGGATGTACAATTTTCCTCCCTCTAGTCAGATCCTTTGAAGATATATAATTTATTAGAGAATTCCCTCTTCCTTCCTGTACTTTTCTGCTTTGGATGCCCTATTTATATTCCTTGTAATGTCAAAATTATCTCTGAGGTAAAACACAGAGAGTCAAATACATGGTCAATGGAAACGGGCCCTGTTCCTCTGCCTGGTCCAGTACCTTTGCAACAGGTTTGTTCTTTAAGCAGAGGAACAATTTTTCCTAATTTACCTACATACCAATTTGTCTATCTTTAACCTATGTTTAACCATTTCATCTACATTTAATTTATGTCCGTACAGTAGCCCTTCCCTTCCCATATGCTGCATAGACCCAGTCTCCCACTGCATCCTGTGTAGGGCTGGCACATACATTGTGTCCCCGTGAACAGGCAAGTGCCCTCTTCTAGTTGTAACCCATGAATGGCTCTCAGAGCTGAACCACAGGAGGCGCTAAGCGCCTGGTCTCCACTGGCCTGGAGGCTGCATGGAGAGTGGTGAGAAGCAACACGTTCACTACACAACCACCATCCTTCCACCACCTCCTTGGCTAAGGCACCTGCTTGGGGTCAGTGAGATTTTGTGCAACTGTGAGGCTCCTTTTAGGGGAAGAGGGTCAAGGAAGAAAAAACGCCTCCTGGTCATGCCCTAGCACCTCTATCCGCTGCTCTCCAGCTGCACTGAAGTGAGTCTGCACCTAGACCTTCCTTTTTGTTCAGAAAAAGACTTGATCCTTACCATCCTAGAGGAAAATGAAATGCCTCTATTCCTTGCAGAGCAGTTATTCCCAGGAGCAATCCCACTGAAATTAATAGCACTCCTCCAGCAAATGTCTGCAACCCAGCACAAGCATTTCAAAGCCTGACCCTGCTTCAGTGGATACACCTGGACTCTATTACAAGGCTAGTTCTTCCTGTGATAGATGAGCAGCTGAAATGTGCTTAAACAAGAGCCCAGACCTTACTGGGTGCCTGCCAGCCCCATGCTCTGTGAATGCAGGCAAGCAGGGCTGTGCACTGGGGAAGAGCACAGAGAGGGGAAAGACAGCAATGGCAGCAATGACAAAATGGAAGCTGAAAGGCTTCAGTTTCCAGTGGAGCATTATGTGTGGTTTAGGAAGGTTTTTTTGCAGCTCTGCACTGAAAGGTTACAGTGCATTGAAGTTGTGTTCTTTGCCGGTGTTTCTTTTTTTTCTTGGTCTTTTTACACACGAACCAAAGAAACTTTGCATCTGAACAAGTGCAAGGTCAGCTCATGCCAGTAGCTATTGCTGGAGAAGCAGTCCTGTGACACCATTAACCAGGCCACTGCCAGATCTACTTAACAGCAAACCCCAGCAATATTTCTTGGATCATGACATAGAAAGATAGTGGAGAAAGTAAGAAAAAGAGATTTCTGGGAGTTTCAAGCTGGGACATTTTGTGAAGTAATTAATACAGTGGAAGTAAAACCAGAAAGCTTAGAAAGATATGAATGTTGATCACTTCTTTCTCCAAATACAAATGCCAATGATGTCTTTGAAAACTAGCAGCAGCTCTGTGTGACCATGTCCTTACCAGTTGATTGTGATTCTGGGGATGGGTCAGGGGAAGATGCCATAGTGGTGAAATTGGGCGTGCAGAAAGGGAGTTCTCCAGTATGCACGTATTCACTGAATATGCATTAGTAGCATGCAGAAATGTCTCTTTTTTTGCTGATGTTCATGCCATGTAATTGCAATATGACAATTATTTTATAATAATTTAAAATATTTTTAATTTAAAGTTCAGGCCTGACAGTAATTAGCCATATAGCTCAATTATTTAAATGCTTAAGCCTTTTCTAAAATACCATGGAAGGGGGCAGTTAAGTTATTTCTGCTTTAATGTCCCATGGCAATTTTTCCTCTTCCTTAAAAAATGGATGAAAAACGAAAAAATAAAGTGAAACTTTCGGGGAGCCAGAAACTGTTTCTCTTTGCTGGTCCTCAGAGATAATTACCAAGGTTTAGTCCTTACTTGAAGGTCAAGAAAATCACAGGCAGTGATACAATCGGTCTTGGGGCTGTGGGTTAGTGCAGGGCTGGTCTGGCTGATCTAGATGGACACTTGCATTGTGTGTCCACACTGCCTCCCTAGTGGGAGCAGCTGACACTATTGAAGGTGATTAAAGCCAAGCAAGAAGTGGGTTGGGCTCTGGAGGCAGCAGTCTCCAGACACCACGAGAGGTTAGCCTGGAAGAATACTTACCTAATGCAGTCACTGTGAAAGTCAGCAGTGGCAAACCCAATCCTCCACCCCCTCCCCCCTGACAGACTGAGTGTGTCTGCTTCCAGTGTCCAGCAGGACCAGGATGCATCTCTGAAGATGACGATTCTAGCACATGGCATGTTGCTTGCCACATCTAACACTGCCTTGGAAATAACCAGGACATGTCTTTCCTGCTGGTGGGTTTCCAACTGCTCATGGTCATTTTAATTTGGGTCAATTGCCTCCAAATTTGTCCTCACTCCAGTATAGCCCTATTTGGTCTACCATTTTGCTCACCAAAATGTATACACTCTGTCCAAACAAACATACTTGGATTTTTTTTTTTGTTTTTCTTTGTTTTATTTTGTTTCTATTTTTGTCAAAGAGGTACAGCCCAGCATTCACCGGAGATTTAATACCTTCAGTGCAGGCAGTGTTAAGTCCACAAGCAAAAGCAGGAAAAACTAGAATGCTTCCTGGCCCTTATAAAATTTAAATAAAACCAAAGTTTTTCTTAAAACTGTTCTTTGTCGGTGGACAGAATTTTAGCTGAAGTCATAGAAAGTTGTCCAGTGATTCCTTTTGTTTCATATTAACATAGTTTTATAATATTTTCTATATCTGTTTCTATCTCTTCAGTGAGAGAAAGAATTTAATAGAGAGAGGAAGAAAGTATATGTTCTGCTTACAAACGTAGATGTGACACATATACATATATATATGCAACAGATATAACCATGTTCAAACAACTATGTCATAAAAATTTGACCTTTTCCATCTGCAAAACCTCACTGGAAAAATAAAGAAAACCTAATTTTGCTATAATAATTTCCAAAATAGTTACTTCATCTGCTAGTCAATTTGTTACACCAAATTGTCTGCTTGATTTATCTGTGTTAATTGTTTTTTAAAGGAGTAGTATTGAAAGGAAGAAGTGAAAGAAACTTATACAAACATGATGTCTAAAGAGCAGTCATCAGATTGGAAAAGGGTTAGCTATTCATAAATGGTCAAGTTAGACTTATTCTTTATAATAGAATAAAAAGCTGTTTCAAGTGAGTTCATCTGCTCCTGATAAGATGTATTTTAAATAAATCTGATATCCTAATTATAATCTTTTCCATCTGTGTAACAATGCTAGATGTTATTCAGGTTAACATACTCCTTTATGTTTATTATCTTTCTCTTTATAATGCGAGAAACTAAAATTGAAATATATTCACAGTCATACTTGTAAGAGCTTTGGAAGTTATGCAACAAGATTTTTGGAGACCTTTTCTCCTGTCAGGTTTCACTAGCACTTATATTTGCCAATTCCCTTCTAGTGGTTCCTTTCAAGAGATGCATTAATTTAACTCCTCTGCTGTGATTTGTAGTTAACAGAGACTAAACCTGGGATAAAAGGAGCTCAATGACTGTTTGGTCTGAAGATAATGGTGGCAACACTGACAATGTTTAAAAAAAAATAAAAATTAAAAAAGTGAGGTGTCCTTCAGTCTTTCACTCTAAGAAACAAAAGGCAATTATCCAAAGACAGAGAGAAAGGGAGAAGTTGTTGAAAGAAAGCTAAGAAGCAGTGTTTGCTGAGAAAAGATGTCAGCTTTGAAAAAGCATCTTTTTGACGTAAATCTTCCCTGTTTGGTCTCTATTCCAGGTGTTCAACTTACGGATGTGGCCAACCCGACACTGCATTGCTATCGCAATACAAGAGCCAACCACAACTTTCAGTTCTGCACCATCTGCACCTTTCCACCTACCAAAGGAAAAGGACTGCTCAACCAGAGGTTTTGCTGGTGCCAGCAGCCAATTGCAGGGGAGGCGGAGAGGTGTGAGACCTTCAGACCATCCACACCCCCAGCATGTGCTAGGATTTAAACTTGCATGTCCAGAGTTGGAAGCTCTGTGTGTGTCTCTGTGTGTGTGCGCACGCATGTGTGTGTGCACAGAGGTGCATGTGCACAAGTTTTCATATCCCTCACTTTGCCTGCTGCTTTCCCCTGAGCAGCTCTGGGGAGCCATGTCCCCATGGGAGCGGCATCTCCCAAGAAAAATGTTGTATACCTAACAATATAAATAATAAAGAAGCTCCACAGTCTTGTCTCCACAAAAAATCCTCTTTTTTTATTTTTTTTAATCCAGGCTTTCTAAACAACAGGGAAGAAAAGGGCATTATTCATCTCTTGCACGTAAAGAAAAATATCTGGGTAAAGTACAGCCTACTTAATACTTTGGCTGAAAACCAGAACACCTCAGCACACGTAAAAACCTTATACATTTGCAGATGATTCCAAAAGTGTCAAAGTCACTCAGGAGGGGCTACATTAGAAATGACAGGGATGGGCTGGGATGTTGCTCAGCTGGTTGTCAGGGCCTGGGAGGGGGACATTCTCCTGCAAGACCACTCTCCACTGACACATGAGATGGAGGAGGAAGACCACATCCCAGAAAGATGGGGGACTTAGTTAAAAACAGCCTGAACAGTCCCATACACCCTGAAGACTCTTTATATTTGCCCTTCCCCTACCTGTAGCTCCAGACAAAGCTGAAAGAGGTATAACCAATCCAAACTATTCTATGATGTAATACTCCCATGGGTGCATGGACATGGGTGCTAGTATGATAATTTAACACCACAGGAAGTAAAATGCATCACAAAAAGAAAAAGATAGTTAAACAAAGTAAAGCCAAATCTTTTAAATCTTTTTATAAACACATCAGGGTATCTCAGATACATCACTGTGAGCTATAAATTACGAGCCATTGCCTAACATGGCTTGTACCACTTGGTGGCAACACTTCCATGTTTGATTTATTGAATCTTTCTTGTAGTCTCTCTTCTGATACTTGAAAGGACATGTGTAGGCTCTGATTTGTGGAACTAATTACTGCGGAGCATAAAAATAAAAGTTCTGAATGACTTTGCTACTACTTTATGTCCAGGAGTAATATGAAAAAATTTACAAGAGCATGTTGCTTTATGTCCTGAGAAATTTCTAATAGGAAGATTTCACATGCCACAGAGACAGCACTGAGCAGCGTAGTAAAGCAAGCACATCTTAAATTCTGGCAGAAAACAATGTATTTCTATGTGCAGCCAGAACCATGAAAGAAAGTGTTGACCAGCTGCTTGCAGAGTATCAGGTGCTCTGGCAAGACCAGGTAGATGGCTACAACTCTGCAATATTCTCCATTGCAAGTGTGTTTTAAGACTGCAGGTACACATTCATATGACATGCAAGCTGCAGTCTTGTCTGGTGCCCAAACAACAACCATGCCGTGTCTCTTTCTTGCAGTTTAATTTTGATCTGGAAGACTCATTCTTTAAGCCATGGGTGGCAAACTCATGGCCCACTGGACAAATCCGGCCCTCCACCTTGTTTTACCCAGCCCTCCACCTTGTTTCTACCCGGTAGCAGTGCCAAGCTCCTTGCCCCTACATTCCAATGCACAAGTCACGTGGGCAGTGCATGTGACACGCGTTACGCCGCAGGAGCGGCTGATGTGGTCTCTGGTAAAAATGAGTTTGACATCTCTGCTTTAAGTAAAGATCACTCAGTGTTTCTACCTGCTCAGCTCTGACACCCCCACCCCCCCCCCATTAAACCTGACAGTCCTTAATGTCAATTTCCTAAATTGCAGGATGTGCAAACCCACAGGCATGGGGCTCATACATGCAGTTTGTGATGTCCTGCTCTGCCACGTCCCTACTGTAATATGTCACCCCAAGGCTGTCAAGGGACAGGCAGGATTGCTCTGGGAAAAGCAGCCCAAAGTCATGCAGTAGCCCAGGGGTGGCACTGAGAGCAGGGCTGCTCTTTGTTCGCTAGTTACTGCCATGGGCAGAGTCTAGGTAGTAAAGTAGCCCACAGATAGGACAGGTGAGTTTCATCTGTTGCAGTAGTCTGCAAGAGTGCTCTCCAGCCCAGAGCAGCACAGCCCTAGGCAGCCCAGGGACAATGCAAAAATCACCTGCATTTACATATTCCTCATCTCTCAGGAGAGAGAGCACAAATTTAATAGCCCAATGACATTGAGACCAACAGCTGACATGGCAAATGGAGACATTGTTTGAGTCATCAGACTGCAGGGGGTGGGGGGAGCATATTAGATATTCCTTTGCCCTTTCTTCTTAGAGCACAAAGTGATGCCAGTCAGGGTGCTGTCATGGAAGCTCTATCCAGAGGGGATGACAATGGAGTCCGCCCCTCCAAAGTACTGAGCCAGCTTGGAGAGGACCTGCCATCTGCAGAGGGTGGAGAAGGCTCCACCTCCTCCAAAATGGCCTTGTCTACACCTTCTGGTCATGATTTGCTGGCAAGGGGACTGAAAGGAAGCAGAGACTCCAACAATATTCATGGGCACTGTTGCAAGACTAAGCAAAGGAAATACACTAACAATAAGGGGGGAAATGTTTGGCTTATGATATTAACATATTTATAGCAGTAAGTGTACTACAGGTCCCAACCTTATATAAAATTTTGATGGACTACCAGTTTTAAATTTGAAAGAAAATTTGCAAAAACTACCCATGGTATTTAATACTAACAATAAATACATCTAGGCTCAAGTACTGAGATTCCAAGTGCTTGAATTTATGATCGCATTAGTTAACTCAAGTTCTTTCAGATGTGTTGAAAGAATTAATGACTCAAATGAGAATTTACTTACTATATGCTTGGAAGATGACACAGCTTTGCAAAGGGGAGAAAATATTCAACAGTAGTAGCAAATACTGACTTTCAGACAGATGCATGTGTGTTCTCTTTAATGAACTGGGGTAGGGAGCAGAGGTTCCAGCCTTCAAAACTCCACGTTTCCAAAGGCTAACTTCTGATTTTCCCCTGAGTATTTCTTCATCATTCCCTCTTTCCCCCCCCCACTAGTATTTCAATTTGTAGTGTATGATTGAAGATGATCTATAACACATTTCCTAGAAAACAGAGAGCCCAATCAGCAGCACAGCTGCTCTGGATAGGAGGGAAGGCAGGACGCGCTCCCTGCTCTAAATGTGTTCTTGGCTCTACCTAAAGGCTAGATCCAAAGGGACATCAGGCTCAGAACTACAATTCCTAAATCTGAGACAGGAGAAAGAGAAGAATCCACAGCCTTAGGCACTAGATCAAAAGGTTTAGGCATCAAATTATAGGATTAGTGTAACCTGCATGAACTGTCCAACAGGGAGTGAGTAAAAAAGGAGCTACTGATACTTTGTTGCTGTGGAACACATGGGTTATGTTCCTTCTTTGCTGCATAGTAAGATGAGAAGTATTTCTCAGCAGAGAGCAGTGCCAGACTACAGGATCCTCCTGGGGTATATGCTCACCATGTCTACCCCACTGCATGGTGTGTGCAGCATGGGTACCTGCAAGTGTATCAGGCCAGAAAGAAGAAAGCAGGGAAATACAACTGCTTACAGCAGCGTCAGGCTGAATTTCTCTCCTCGGGAAGGGCAGCCCTGGCCTAGTCTCACACCAATGACTATTAATTGTCCCCATAACTGTTCACTGGAATAGGATAACCCCTTCCATGGAGTACCGCAGGCACTCAGACTCCAAAATTACTCTTATATTATCATGACACAGTCTGATCAATCCCTACTCACTGCTCCAAGAAAATAAACCACTTCTATGATCTACATTGTACCTAGCAGATGTCTCTCCAACCACATCTCTGGCAATGGTATCTCCATAACTTCTTCAGGCACTCCAGTTGTTCAGTGTCCCAAACATACGAAAGCTCTTCCTAATAACTAAGTTGCTAACTGGCAACTTCCTTGTTGCAGTTTTATCCAATTATTTGTGTGTTATCCATCACAGATACAAAGATGAAATTACTTATTTTTCACAGTAACCTTTCCTGCATTTTCAGATTCTTTTGCTTTTACTTCCTCCTTCAGTCCTTTTCCCCACTTTCCTTATCCCTGGAAGGAGTAATCCCAGGTCTTCCAGCTTGTCCTCACAGGTCATGTTTTCTAGGCCTCTGATCATACTCATTTTTTCCAGTGGACTGATAGGAGAACAATTTTTTCCACATCTTTCTTCCAGTTCAGATAAATTTCCACTTGAATCCACGAAAATGTATTTCCTCAGAACTGGAACAGCTTTAATGAGTTGACAGAAATGTCCCATTCCCTCACCACAAGGACAGGTTCTGTGGCTTAATACTCAGGATCTTCTCCAGGTGGATGAATGAAGCCACTTTGAATCTCCTTGGGCAAACTTCACATCAGGCCTTTGGCATCCTACCTCTGTGCACTGGCAACTGGGGACCGGAAAGGTCAGAGGAGCTAGCTCCTCTCCCTCCTGCTATGGTCCACACAGGATCCAGGCCTAGAGGAGCCATATCTGCTCAACACTGTCAGGATGAGGCAGCTCTTGACAAACTAGAAGGAGAGGTGCTGATGCTCTGGGAATTTTGCTAAAATAAATGTAGACAATTATGGTGGTAGCCAGGATGTTGGGAAGCTGTAAGTTTCTGTCAAGAGTAGCACTTGGGTACCCAGGGCCACGTGTTTGCCAGTTAGTCATTACCACTTAATAAGATGAGCTGCTCAACCGATAGTGGCTCAGAGTCCTCCATTCCCCCTGCCCTGGGTGGGATTCACACCCCAAGCACTGCACTCATGTGATTGCACCAGGAATCACAACACTGATGTGGCTCTAGCCCTCTCATGTTCCATGCATTAGGATTGCTAAAAGTAATTAGGGGGCTAAAAGTAATCAGCCTTTCCCAAATCAAGGAAAGATATTGCAGGCAAGGACAAACAGAGTGGGGGAAAGTAGAAGGGGAAATAAAATATTTAAAGAAAGAGAGATCAAAATAACTTTCTGTATTAACGTTTGTTTTTCAGCTGAAGACATAATTATCCTGTTGCAAGCCTTGGCTACAGAGAAAACCATATTGTTGGGAACTAATTAAAGAATTAACCAGTGTTTAGCTTCTGATAGATAAAGGAGCATAAGCTTTGAAACTGAACTGTTTGCAGTGAGCTTTTGAGAACTCTCTGAAGACAGCTGAGCTTAAGTCTGTTAAGCCTCTTCCTTCACCTATTAAATGTCTGTTCAGATGTCTTTTTTTTCTTTCTCCCTCTCTATTTTTTTTCCTTCTTATAACAGAAACCCCTGGTAACTCTTAACAACGGGCATTTTCTCCTTTCCTTGGGGTGATGTGGTACCGTATATCACAGTGATGGACACAGGGCATCCACTGAAACACCGTAAAGGTGGGACAAGTATCAAAGATGGCACAAAGTCCAGTGTTTAGTAAATAAGAAGCAACCCACTGTTGCTGCATGCCATAATATCACTCCTAGGTTAAGGTTTGACCAGGCACAACCACTTTGCCTGACCCACCTGGATTGACACCACATCCCTGACAGAGACAATCTCTGAGTGCTGCAGGGGATGTCCAGTCCCTTTCAAGAAGAAAGGAGCTTTTTGGTCATGTGGGGCAACTTTCATCCAAGTTTCCCTGCTTATGACCTCTTTTTTCCTTGCTGGGATATTTTTATCAATGAAAATTAAACCTTTTCTGGTGTAGGTGAAGAAGCTGAATGTTTTGCAGCCCAGTTCCAGCTGCTGGCATTTTTATGACTATTCTACTGGGCAATTAGTGAACTCGGCTGTATGCTTCACTGTACATGCCAGAGAATGATGGTACTTAAGACATGTAGATCCACAAGGAGATCCCAAAATCTCTCTGCCAGTCGCCCCCTAACCTAACACTGTGAGAACCCTCATTTTCTAAATACTTACTTTAGGCACTGGATGTGTGCTTATTCCAGTGCCTTTGCTTCCTATGTCTTGGCAGGGCCCAGCAGCTGGCATCTGCCTGAGCCCCTGAGATCGTTTGAACTCAACTGACTACGTAGTCCATCCTTTGAGGGAGATGGAGCATGCATTGAAACCTCTAGGCACCCTCAGTGCAGCCCCAGATATGCACTCAAGGGTCCTACCAAATGCAGTGGCAGCCACTGCACTGGGTTTGAAACAACAATGACGTTGTCTCTTTATCCCCTTTGTATATTGCATATAATAATTTTGTGTAATAACCTTTTTCTCTCTGTATGGAGTAGCAACCAAGACAAAGTGCTTAAGTGTAATCTGGAAGCTTTAATTCTGTCCTTGCTTTAATTATCCAGTTTCTCTCCCTGCCAGAAATGCACCATTAAAGTCTTCTTTTCTTACTTTTCTAGAAGAGGAGGTTTTGATTCAAGTTCAAGAAGAAAACCAAGCCTTGGTTAGTTTCTCTTTTATTTTATATGAATACTATATATATAGTGAAACATGAAAAGATTTCCAACATAAAATATTAGTTATTTTCTCTGTCTTTGGTGGGATGAATAGCAGCACTTTCTTCACTTCATTAGGGTCTTGGCAGTCATTGACGAGGAAGGCAGACGTTTCCCATGGGTGATCAGGAGACCTTACAGTATCAGTACAGGGAAATACCAAGCCCCCTTGGGTGATTTGCATGTGGTTAGAAACAGTGTGATTAGCAGTTGATCAAGCCTGAGGTTTTGGCCGAATGTGAAGTGTCAGTCTGTTTTTTTCTTTTTCTCTTCAGATTAAATACAGAACTACTATGCAGCTTTCCTGCATTTCAAAAGTTTTGCATTCGTTTTCAAGTTTCCACGTTAATGGCCCTTTCGTATCTCTGATGTGAGATCTGGCCAACACCTTGACCATAGGCTTAGAAGGCCCCTTCAGCTCTTGAGGTCTGAGAGCAGTTGGGGCTTGTGTTTGCAGTCATCCAGGGCGTCATTGCCTGAGGCTGCTGAAGATCATCCCCGGCCATTCGCCTTGCCAGGACAGCACACAGGGACTCACCCCCAACAGCTTGCCAGCTGGTGGTGAGGGGTGAGCCGTGGCAGGTACATGGGCCAAGGCCATACATCTTTGGAGATGTGTTTTACGGAGCTATTAAGTCCCTCACAGGCAGCCTCTGTAGAACTGCCCAGGGCTAAGATTTTCGCCCATGGAGACACATGAAGAAAGGTAAGATGCAACTGAGCTAAAATGCAACAATTTTGTAATGGTGTTCGCATCAATTTTATTTCCCACTTTGCATGTTCCTGACCGACATGCCGTAATGCCATGTTGCAGAACGGCTAGCAGCACTCTGGGCAGGGGAGCTGGGGACTGCTGTTTTTTGCTACAGTGCTGTAGACCAGCCTAAGCCTGCTCCCTCATGAGAACAGCACTAGCAAGTTTTAGTTATATCTTGAGAAAATAATCTTCTATGTTTTTCTACCTGCCATTCCTACAGTTTACTTAAAAAAAAAAGATGACTTCAAAGACACCTTTCAGGAACAACAAATATTTTAACTGTGAATCCATTCCTATGCCAGTCCTGGCAAAAGGAATGAGTCCCTCCTCTGCACTGGAAAACACAACCTATCTTTTCTCTAGTAACAGTAGTGAGGGAAATAAAACCTTGGAGGTTCTCTGAGCCATAACAAAGGCTTGATGGTAAAATAACTGCTGCTAAATTATTCCACTTCCAAAAGATGTGCTATGTGGCTTCATTTTGCAATCCTTTTAGGAAAAAAGACCTGGTTTACATTATGAACATTAGCTGGTAGCAGAGGAGCAACTTTGAGTTTTCAGAAATTAATTCCCCCTGGAAATCAGGCTTCCCTCTAGCTGCGCAGGGTAACAAACACACACTCATACACACACACACACACAGACACACACACACACATGCCTGCTGAGACCAGCAGAGCCTCAGATGCTTTTATTTTCCCACTTCACACAGGCACTGGCTGGAGTCTCTCTTACTGCACCACAGAGACGTAGCTGGTTTCTGTACCAGTACCAGAGTGAGAGGGATTGGTGACAGTAATCTCATCTTTCATAAACTTCAATAGTCCAATGTCCTCTGCTGGGCAAGGGGTGACCCAGCCCAAAGAGCAGGAGTGACCAGCCTTTGCAAGGACTTCGGTGTGGTGTGTGTGCTAGAGCTGGATGTTCTACTTGAGGATAACTAGGGCTTGGCTTCTAAAGCTGCTTTTCTCTGCCGGGAGCATGGAGTTTATCACTACGGCTGACTGAGGCAGGGCAGCAGCCATGGTGGTACCAGCTGATCTGTGGGGAGAGACTCGCTTCACAGAAGGGAAGCAAAAATAAAATCGGGACAAAACCAGTCATGAGTGACAGACAGGGGTGGCCAGCAGGGCCTGAGTGGTTTTGTGGTTCCACTTTGAGGGGTGACAAATCTGTCTACACCAATGGATACCCCAAGGAATTATCTCACCCAGTCTTCTGTAAATCTGACCAGCACCAGCTGCAAGGACTGCCATGAAAGGGGAAATGGCCCCTCAGTTTCCAGATGCACTACCATCATACATTTTTTATTCTTTTTTTTTTTTTAACTTGTTTGTTCACTGCTTCCATGCACTGGAAGGCTTTGAATCTTTAAGGGCTTGCAAGATGCAGGCATTACAGTACTGGCTGCTGCAGCACCCACAGGTCGCACCCTCCACCCTCATATCCCAGTACAGTCCCTCCCTAACATCCACACCTAAGGGACAGGCACTTCTGAATGCTACATCGGCCAGCATCCTACACATGCATACACCTCAGCCAGGACTCCTATGCTGAAGATGGGGCAAAATGTCCCCTTTTTGCACAATTCCAGTTTGAGATTCATTACTTCCCGGAGTAGGTTTTCACTGTTGAGCTGCTGCCACATTCCTCATACAGCTCCAACACATACCTGCATAATGCTCTAGTCTGAAAGAGAAGATGGATATAGGATGGCTCTTCTGCCCAGCATCCTCGTGGGAGCTACGAATTCAATTCCCTCTGTCAGCAGCAAAAGCAAAGGCTGTGGAGGGTGGTCGTGGCTCCATGTTGTAACCCCTAAACACACAAATGCTTGGGCTCCCACCCTGAGCCTTCTGCACCAAACTCCTCAGGCTAATCCCTGAGCTCTTCCACATTGGCAGGATGATGTGTCTGGTCACAGCACACACTGGAAGAGGGTAGCTCAGTGCCCGTGGCTGCTGTTCCCAGGGTGCTGGCCACATCGCTGCCCTGTGGTCAATTCATGTGCTAGCACAGATCTGCTCTCACCTACTGCTGTTGTATGTCCTGTTAATAGATAAGCATAACAAAACCAGCTTGCCACAGCACCACCAGCAGCTCTATAGGGCAATAGGGGCTTCAGATAGCTTTTCTCATTTCTTCTGAATAGTGCCATCCCTTTTACTGCTTCTCTTCTAAATTTGATGATGATTTCTCAGTTGAGAACTCTTCTGTGCTGCACACAGCATTATAGTGTTTGAAAGATCAAGCAGCAGCAATGTTTCATAGATCATGGGGCATCAGGGACCAGGAAAATGCTTCAAGTCCATGGTTCAGGAAGTTACTAAATAGTAACAGCTGTATTAGAGAAGCAAGGCATGTAAGGGGAGATGGTATTTTTTTATTAGTCAGACTGACAGTAAGGAAAAAAGGGACACATGCAAGCACAGATACCCTTCTGCTTAAACGCATTGGCTCTACTGTTTGGAGATCTCTTTTCCCCTAAGTGCTCCAGTTTAAACCCCTGTTCTGATTTTGCTGGTCTGAGGTGATTTTGCACAAGACACTCAAAAGAGCTGAGCTGAGAAAATGTCAAAATTAAAGGAAATAAGAACAACTGCAAATAATCACAAGATATCATCGGAGCTCTGTTAGCTTGGACTATACAGCCTTTCCTTCCTTGCTTCTCACCAGCCACCCATTCAGACAACTTACTTAAGAGCCAGCCAGATTAACACTTCCCCAAAACCTTGGGACTAGGCAGCCGCTCTCTGACTCCCTTCCTGCTAAATCTGTCTCCAGGGTGTTTGATAAGATTGAGAACCACAAACTGCCTGCTCTTGCACCTCTAGGAGGAAGATTTACCACTGTGGATGTCCAGCAAAGGAGCAGATCTGCACACTGGCACTGACTGGGTTCGCCACTATGTGAGAATGGCTGTTGACTGCCGTTGGCCTAGTGTATTTTATTCTGTATCTATCTCCAGCATTGTTTAGAACTAGCACACATGCAGATGAAATCATGTTCTCTTCCCAAAAATAATTTTTTTTTAGAAAAATCTGTCATCTACGCTTTGTGAAAGAGGATGGGAGTTTTACCAACTCTCTGAAGTGGAAGTACTCCACAGAGACTAAATTATATTGCAAAGGGAAATCAATTTTTTTCTCTCTTCCACTGCCATTCTACTTTCCAATTTTCAGTGCAACCTCTGATATCAGATGCATTCTCAAGAGTCATGGGACTTGCCAGTGCAAGTATATTTAGCCATATCCCTTTGGGTAGGTGGGGGAGGAAAGAGACTCCTAAACAGTTGTAAGATAACGATTACTACAAGTATATTGGCTTAGAGTAAGTTCAGCCAGAGTTCAGAGAAGTCAAGTCCTTGGCAGCTGGATGGCCAATGGCTAGCTTCTTCTTGAGCTGTCCCTACAAACCCTTAGTTGGTTAAGAGCCTACTTGTAAGAGAAACACCCTCTGCTTTCCTTAGGTCTTCTCCGTGTGCTCTAAGCACTCCTCAGTCTAAAAGAAATGCTTAAAGAAGTGGCAAATGATGTAGAATTTTCTCTTCAACTAAAAAAAGTCAAATCCAAGCCCTCTACGATTGAAAGTGTCTTTTACATTCCCACTACTCACAGTATTGCAAAAGCATAAAAAAAGTTCACATCACTTTTAACAGACGAGTGAAAATGTCCTGGCTTCAATTCAACTCCAATGTTAGAGGGAGTGGGGAGAAGCCTCCCCTGCAGCTGCAGGAGAAAACTGTGGGACTCAGGCTGGAAAAGTAGGGGGAGGATGTGAACGCTGTTAAAAATAAAACTTATCAGACAGCAATTGAATTGTGAGAAAGTTATCTGGCTCAAAACGAGCGTGAAAACAAAACAAATAGGCATTTCAAGACGAGAGTCACTAGCAAGGTAAATAACTTCAAAATAGCAGGAAGTGACCAAGGAAATGTGCCAAGCTGATGGCAACAAACAGAGCTCTCCCCAACAGTGGCCACAGATTACAGAGTGCAGTACCACCACCCTTCATCCAGCTGTGTGGCATCTCACCCACCTGCCACAACCCTGGCCATGGTAAGCCACAAGACTGCATAGGAAAATTTTTAACATGACCCAGTGTTTATTGAATCGTGATGCATATTTTTTTTTAATAGTAACAGGAACACAAAATATGATGCATGGTAAAATATTACTAGGGGTTTCTATATCAATCTGATGCAAAGTGCCAGCATTGTTGACCAGCATACAACGTGACAAGAGAAGATGTAGTCATAGCTCACTCTCAGATATCTGCTGGGAGTACAGTACAGTCAAAGTAGAACTAGTTATTTGCCTGCAAATAGATACATTTTCTCCTAGATGCAAGTGGTGTTAGAGCCAGCTATTTTGCAACAACAACAACAAATACATATAATATATTCCAACATTTTACAAAATGCAGAAAGGATTTTACAAAATGGAAAGGACCAAAACCGTTTAAAGAGAGAAGGAAAAAAAAAAGAGTTGATCTTTTTTAGGCTCTACTTAGCAGAGGCCATTCCTCACAGAACTAGAAGTAATCTAGAGAAAAGAAGATTTACCAGAGGCTACTTAGCTCAAAAAGCCAGTGATTACAGTTTTAAGAATAAACAGCATCTTGATTTTCAGTCTCCCGGCGTTTTCCTCCCTGCACAACAAAAAAACACCTGTATGAAACTGTGGCTTAGTGGCTCTGCATATTTTTCCAATGCTATTGATTTGGAAAGGCAATGACATTTCTTAAATACCTGTGAAAAACTTGCCTGAAACGCACATGTGGCATCAAGCACTTCCACAGATACGAATGATGAAGGCACATTACCTAAAGGTTGAAAAAAATCCAACAAAACTTTTGGAGGACTAAAATTAAATGCCTTGGAGAAAACACTCCTCATAACTGGGTGACAAGTGCTGTTTGTCCATACGTGTTTTAAACAGTTTGACATGAAGACAAAACACAAGGAAAGGAAAGTGTCTCCTTGAAATGTCCTCCCCACTGCAACAACCTGCTTCCCCTCTCAGTTCTTCAGATAATTTCATACTTGCAGAGCAGTTTGCAACAATTCCAGAGACAGGCAAAAGAAATGTGTAGAAAACATCAAGCCTGTAGATTCCCACATGATCAACACCTTCCCACTCCCTCGTTAGTTAAACTACAGCATCTTCAAGGCAATCATCCCTCTAATCTGGAAATGGGGTGAAAGGGCTGGAACAAAATACTGAGCTGGTTTCAAAATCCTGTGCCCTCAACTTTTTTGTACTTAGTTGTATGTGTTAATAAAGAAAAAGTCAGTGCTCTCTGCAACAGAAAAGTTGTTCTCTCCTCTATCCAGATCAGGAAGATGCTGGCTAAAAATGAAAATCTGTACTTTATTTACAGTAAATGCAGCTATATCACTCCATGCTCCATCCACTGCACACGTGTTGCTGACTACTGATGAAGCCAAGTGGCAGCAGTCATTGTAACTGAAGTACCTTTCTTTTTTAACCTCTATACAAAGCCTTTCCTCTCCCACATCGTTTTTGCACTGTTCTAGATCCAGTGAGATGTGTACTTACATCTCTTTCTAGTATGTGTTTTCAAGGTTACAGTTTCCAATAACAGAGCAAGACTTACTCTACCATGTTTTAGCTGTCTTTGATCCCTTTAAAACCATGTAGGATTTTCAAATTTATGTGTCATTATTAACTTTGCATAGCAATATAACAGGTTGTGTTCCTCCCCTATCCCCCTTTAAACAATAATCCTGTGCCCTCCCTTTTTCAACACTTTCAAAGGGTTACCTCTCACTCTCAGGGAAGAGCTCTAATGCTTTCTCCTCCCACAAGAATATCACAGAATGAGAATTTCAAGTTGTCAAGTTTCCTTCAAGTCTATGTTGTGTTACTTAGAAGCAACTGTAGTAGAATAATGTTTTTCCTAACAGTAAAGGGCATTTATCAGCTCATTTGTCTTTTTCTAGTTTTGAGTTATAAGAATATTTGTCACATGTTCCCTCATATTCCTCTCTTAAGGTGCATAGTGGTAAGGCTGAACAAAGTCCATCTGGATCTCTGGGAGAAGCCAGACAGATTGAAGGGTTTCTTAGCACAACTGTATTTACATTCACAATTCAAGGACAGGCTGAAGGATGCCCAGGCTTTTTTTCTTTTTTGAGACAGAATTGTTTAAAAAAATAATCCATTTCTCTTAGGACTTCTTTTCATGAAATTACTCCTTTTCTGTCCAATGCGCTGTCACCTTTCTGTCACTGGCATTTAATAGTTGCCATTGCACGCTACCTTTTCATTCCCTAGTACAAGTGTGACAAAGCTGGCTCGCAAACCCATTGCTAGCATGACAGCCCAGCACAGCATGGTGAGCTGGGGCAGAGGCTGGCAGTTCAGGGAGAGCACCTTCACCACTGCGGGCAGATGACATGGTATTGGAAAGTTCGGGACACTGCAAAGGGTCTCTATTGGAACAGTTATCAGCATCTGACATACACACTGATGACATGACAAAAATGAATGGAAGTGAGTGTATTAGATTGAGAACAATTAGTGTGAGGGATAAATACATCCACTGCCAGCTCCCAGCTTCATTAAGAGCTATTCTGAACTGCACAGTAAGTGATGGTTATAGAAGCATAGGCAGATTGGAGATAGCTCACCAGCGACTCATTGAGTCTAATAAGTTCAAAAAAGTAATGGAGAAAAACACATGCTTTGCCATTTGAATATTCTGATCTCATGGGTCGGGCACAGCAGAAGTGTGTTAGAATTAGCAGGAGTTACCTGGCATAGCAGATCAATTGAATCAGAATGATTGTTTCACTTAAATTGAATATGCATGCCAAGTTAACCAAGTGCATTAACTAAGGATAAGCAGCATGGAAACCAAGTCTAGGTTACCCATTATTTATCATACATTTGTCAGACTGCCAGACATATCTTTTGCTTTCAGATTCATATCTGTAATACAAAACATGTCACAAACATAACACTTAACTCTCTGTATCATTGGCCTTTAGTACTTTAGCCTTCCAAATTTACCAGACTTTTGGGAGAAAACAGCTGCTTTGCCAAACCATGAAAACAGAAAGTGTACAATCCATCCTACTTGGAACAGAAAGGAAACAGTTTTACAAAGTTGTGGACAGATGCATAACAATTTTCCCCTCAGTTCTGGGACAAAAAGCAGTGCAGCTGCACTGCTAGAACTTAAGTCTGAAAAAGCAAACAAAATCCAGGAAATGTGATGACTATGTAGACAAAAATCTGTTTGGAAAGTCCTGCTATCGAAGAGCTGAGTCAATGTTCCGCGCAGCAAAGTGATGAACAGTATGTTGACAGGCCCACATGGGACAGACCGTAAGATAACACACTACAAAAATCCAGTTTAATTTCACATTTCCAATATCTCTCCTTGCCCATTAGCAGTCTGCCACAGACTTTAAAGTTGTAAAGCTCCTTCCCATTGAGCTAGATTATTTTTTCCCCATAAAGTGCAAATAAGACTCAGGTTTTTACCATTAGTTCCAATGATTGCTATCTCTGTTACAAGAGCCCTCAAAAGCCAGTTGCCTGAGCCTCTACCACTAGGTTTAGTGATACTTTTTTTTTAAACCCTGGTTATTTTTTCCAGCAAAAGGCAAATAGAAAAATGTGTTCCTTCTGCCAGATGCAAGCATTACAGGAGGCTGCCTTAAGTACCATCAATATAGGACATGCGTGTTAGACACAACTAGTGTATTCTTCTGCATACAAGAATTTGCCCTTGTTTGCTGGAAATGGAAGTCATCTTTGGGATCTTGTTTCCTCATAAAGAGCTCAGGAACAGTTGATTAGTGTTCATTAAGAGGTGCTTCTCTCTTCCTTGCATCTACATTGAAAAGATGAAAAAAGGAGAAGCAGTTAAGCCAGAGGGTTCTGACAGAACTCATCTGAAAACTCAAACTGAGCTATATGAATCCATAGCATGTTAACAAGACAGTCAAACCAAGGTTCTGTACATTTGAGCTGTTGAAACTGAAGACAACTCATGCAGTATTTAAGAGCCCAAAAAGTTTTCAGATTGCAGATCTGTGATACTTTTCCCTTCAACTCATGGTCCCACACTCATGATCCCCTTTAAGGGCAAAGTCAGTATTGTTTTGCATACCATCTACAGAGAAGACAACAGTCTATTCTGAAAGGCATTTGGCTGATTAGGATTTTGCTGGTTCCCAGCTGCGTACCACACATTTTAAAAAAGATTACTGCTCTCCACACTATATTTTGAGGAACTGCCTGGGTCAGTCCCTGAAGAACTTATCTTAAACTGCTCCAAAAAGCAAACCTTTGAGCATGACCCCAGATAGCGTGTTGGATCACATCTGGACTACTCAGTGAACTACTCGTATACCATTACTACAGTAGCGGGCAGTGTGGTTGCTGTTAGGAAAAATGGGATCACTACTTCTCTGGGCTGACTTTAAGGTATTTTTTAATGGCTTTACATTGGAAGATTTAAATTGGATTTAGATTAGATATTAGGAAGAAATTCTTCATGATAAGGGTCATGAGACACTGGCACAGGTTGCCCAGGGAAGCTGTGGATGTCCCCTCCCTGAAAGAATTCAAGGCCAGGTTGGATGGGGTCTTGAGCCGCCTGGTCTGGTGGGAGCTGACCCTGCCCATGGTGGGGGGTGACCCTGCCCATGGTGGGAGGTGGAACCAGATGGGCTTTAAGGTCCCTTACAGCCCAAACCATTCTATGATTCTATCAGTGAGACCTAGTTGAATGTAGGTAGCTCTTGAAGTGCACCATGGTCACAACTACTCTAGAAACTGCTTGCCAAACAATGCACTTATATATATTTTTAAACTTAGTTTCTTTCCAACTCATGATCTATACATTCCAAAGTCATTATGAATAACTTGCAAACTAAAGACACATTTCTCTTGAATTACTGCAGGCCCCAACTGCCCTCCATTAATATGGAAGACAGACCCTATTCACCCTTAATGTTGTTATGAAACCATTTGTGTAAGTTTCATGACTTTGGGCTAAACAAAGTTTGGAGAAGAAAAAAAATATACGTTGCAAGTAGCAGAAGAAGAGCTTAGAGACTCCCCATGACTAGAGCAACCTCTGGGGTGGGACAAAATCTCAGTAGCCATTTGGGAGAGAAATAAGAAACTACCTCTCCCATGTTCCTCATCCTGCTGATCAGGGATACTCAATCTTATGTCACAACTTCTCCACTTTGCATAAAATAGCTTAACCAGTGATTAGAGATTAAAAAGTTTTCTAGAAGTGAGTGGCATATCCATCTAGCTACAGAGTTATTATTCCCAGTCCGTCTTTGACTTTGGAAATATCAAAATGCGTTATTTTTTGCTGGTGAACACTTATAAAAGAACCATACCTGTTAAGTTCCTGAACTTTTTTTTGGCTTCTGCTCTTTCTTCAGCATCAAAATACCACACAGTCATGGCATATCTATAAAAGAAAGAAATCGTGTTTCAACTTTTGCTATTAAAATAAAGTCCTGGAGTTTTACGCTCATGAAGAAAACAGAAACCAAAACTGAATTAGTAGATAAAAAACAGGATGCAAATTGTACATCCTTATAGACAAATACAGACAGCATTTTAAATATATATTTTATCAAGTAAGATATAGGTGAGAATTTCTGCTTGGAGGCACAAAAGCATGCACAACCTCTGGCAACAGAGGGCAAAAGTAGCTTACAGACCTTTGCATGCTTTTCTGTTCTGGGATGCCTGCAGGCAGCTTGGGGGTTGCCCTACATCATATCAGCTTCTCATAGCCTTTTGACAGATGGTATCCCCAAAATCCCTATAGTGTTGCGAGGGCAAAAGTATAACCCAGCATGTCCCAGCTAAATAGCTATGCCTAGCTTGGAAGATTTATCCTGTCAATTGCACTAGGGCTTTTTTTTTTTTCCATCACACGAGGAATCTTATAATTCAAGTTTGCTCTTCCTCATTTGAGGAGAGAATTCCCAGTGACTCAAAAACATAAAATCCACTCAAAATTACCCATCTACTTCTTACACACTTGTGTATTTAAACAAACACACAATGCTCATAACTTTAGATACAAAGTTTTGCTTTCTCTTGGTCAAATATCAATACCAAATATGCTACTTACCTAGTTGCATAAGATGGCTGGACTTCATGTGGATTCCTTCGATCTGACCAAAAAAAAAGTAATCTGTCAAAAATCGGCTCAACATCTGCTACATAGGACTTTCCTTCTGGAAATATCCGAAGAATTCCACCATGCAACTGAAAGAAAAGGAAAGGTTGCTGTTTACACAAATAAACACCCACAAATTCATGCCAACAATGACTTATTTCTCCCTCCTTAGTACCCAATAAATCAGGAATAAACACCTAACTCTAACCAAGACAGCTACATGACAACTCTGCAAAACCGTACCCTGAAACTCTTGGCCTCATTGATTTTCCCAAACAGTTTGTAATGTTCCAGCATAAACATCTGACTGAAGTAAATGAACTAAGACAACACTGGCCCTATAATAAACACTGGGAAACTTCTGAGCTCCCAGTCACATCTCTAGAACCAATGAATGCCACAAGGCAGGTGACCACCCTCCACCTGACTAGTCTGAACTCAGCAATTGCTCCTCCTACCAATTGCTAGACACTATTTACAGTATTTCAGATCCTGCATCTGATCATATAGGAGTTAATTTTTACACCCTGGGAAGAGTGAAGTCTGTTCTATTGTTGTATTTGTAATAAACCTCTCATAATTGTATTATATCTCCCAGTCAGTCTTTTCCCTGCTTATGACATAACCTGGTTTCTCTAGCACATCATTTCTTTCTTCCAATGTGCCACCAGTTTCAGGGAAAAAGCCTGCTGATCTGCACGCACTGCAGAAACTTCAAAAGATGCAGATGAACTCTGCTTCCTCCCTGATGCTGTTAGAGGGCTCTTTGGACTATGTTTTACTACAATGTGTATTTTTTTAGTATTTTTTTGAAGCATTGCCTCAAAATGTCAACTTTTTAGGGGTTCATAGTATTTACATGTGCTTAAAAAGGATCCACCTAAAGCAGTCAAGACAGAGCAGAGACAAAAAACATCGGGTAATTTTTCAAGAGATAATCCACATGAATGATTTGTGCTGTATTATGACAACATAAGTGTAAAACGGCATCCTGTAACTTTACATACCTTTATTTTGTTTCTAACTTTAAGGCATGGTAAATTCAAGGCTGACTTTATTTCTTTATGGTAATACAGGCAGAAACAAGAGCACCATCCTGTCAAGAGGCCCACTGGTGAAGTCAAAGACAGAAAGGACAAACTAAGCCATACACTCATTCCTCTTACTAAGCCCCATCACTTCACAAGGAAGAAAATCACAAAGGCAACTGCCTCAAGATCTTCTGCAGGTTAGGCTCAAGAAACGGTATCAAGAACATAAAACCTAAATTTGGGTTATCCTTTTATTCTGTTCCCAGAATCCACTTATTCCTTAGTGGATTATGTTTTTCTTTCTAGTCCTTCATCACTCTTTCCTCTAAACAAAGTGGAAGAGCCAGAAGCCCAGTACTTAGAAGCTTTATTCTATATCAACAAAACAGTGTGTGGGATGGGAGCGGGAATAAGGAAACAGTTTAGATTCTTACTTCCAAAGGGTTTACAAACACCAAGAAAATAAACGTAGAGATGAAGAATGGACCAGCTGCTGAAAAGTTCAGTTCACAGAAGCAACTGACAGCACCAAAGCTCTGTTTCTGAAGTAGATTTTCCTTCATGTTCTGCCTCAGCACCATGGCTGACTCACCTTGGAGTCCCAGTTCTTATTCAAGTAATAAATACAGGTGATGCAGCGCCCATCGCCGTTTGGATTGTCCACATGACGAACATACCCAGTTCCATTTCCAGGATAGCAGGCAACCATAGCCTGAATGAAAGATAAAGATTGTAAAAAAATAAATTCTACAGATGCCCACCTTCAGTTTTTCTTTGCTAAGCACATTTGCACCACCAATTTGGCTCAGTATTTTTCAGCCGATCAATCCAAAACCTACAGCAGACACCACCAAAAGGTATCTTTGTACAAGCTTCTTTCACTAAGTGAGTCAGACAGTGTGAAAATCCAAACTGATACCTTTCATACTTCAAAAGATATACACCGAAGTAGTAGAAAAAAAATGTATTAAACTAAAACACTGGTATGTATGGTACAAACTTATTGTTCTCCACAAGCTACGTGACTTTGAGGCAGTTTCAGCTAAGGTTTGCTTGGGTTTGTAAAGATGAGTAGTCATTTCAAAACTGATTTGACAGTCATAATGGAAATAGAAAGTGATTCCAGGATGTCATGCCTTACTACCACTATGTTCCTCTATTCATATCTTCCAGTTCCTGACATATACATCCCTATGGTCCAACACAAAGTAAGGGTCCCCAGGAGATGTGCGTAAAAGTCCATAGAGCGAAGTCTGCAAAAATCAGCAACTCCTTTATGCTGTGTTTGCGTAGGGCAGTGCATGTTTGCTCTCACAGACTGAGCCACAGAACTAACCGAACAACTTTCAGAAGCATACTTCTTGTCTTTGATCATCTCCAGACTTGCTGATGCAATCTCTTAATTCGCAGTCTGTTTAAATTTCACTTTGAGTGATGAGATAAGTCTAACATGAATTACTACAAACCACACAACAATCAACAGGTCTTAAAAGAGTTTTTACAGCAAAAACTTATTAAACTTGACTCGACACCATTAACAGCCTAAGCAGGATGCAGGGAAGAACAGGTGAGACTTCTGGTAGGGAGTCTCAAGAGTCACTTCTTCACTATTGGGACAATTTGGTATTGATACTATTCACCTTCCATGAAGTTTACTCCACTAAAGCTTTGGCAACAGAAGTCTTGTTCCCACTTCTCTGATGTCTCCTTTCCTTACTTTCCATATTAACAGCAAGAGTCATGGGAGATGATGGGCTAAGTTCAGTTGGAAAACTGGGCACAGTATCCAGATGCAGTGCTCACAAGGGTGAGGAGAGAGCGAGCGATAGTCACTAGTGCCCTGGATGCTGGTGTTCACAAAGCACACTGCAGGCTCGTGTTCAGCTCACTGCCCACGAAGACCAGTAGGGGCCTCAGGCTCCCCAAGGGAGCAGAGCTGCTCCCCAGTGTGGCAGCCACCAGTCCATACTGCTGCAAGAGGTTAACAGGTCAGGTCCCATGACAGGCCCCACAGTGCTCCATTTGTAAGCAGCCTCTAGATATAATATGACTGATTAACAAACAAGTCTCTCAACGAAACCCATGTAGTTTTCCATCCATCCAAACTACAACATCTGAATTTCAGGTACAAGAAACATCACCAGCTACAGTACAGCACATGTTGCTTTAATCACAAAAGTAATTTTACTGTGCCAACAAAGATGGACGCTCTGCAACCAAGAAAAAGTCTGTTCACAGAAGGCAGACACTTAGGATGGGGTACACATATAGTTGCAAAAATACTGCCTCTGAGTGTCGTCACGTATGAAGTGACTTTCTTTCCCCCCTACAAGCACCAGCAAACGGTATAATACCATTACCAGGGTCTGCCTCTTGCCCCAACATATCAGACAACAGCTGCTTTGGGGCTGGTGGCCCACCGGGGCAGGAGATTACGCTGAACAAGAGTTAAGTACCTTTAATTCCCAGTAATAAGCCCTCTTCCACCAGGCTTGGCAGTTGGCTAGATGCCTTGCCGTAGGGTCCTGTCTGCTCTGTTGTCATTCTGCTTTTACAAACAGCTCCACAGCTGAACTTAAATTCCACTGTCAGCCTGATAACAACAGGAAGAGCCAGTCGACAACCTAGCACTGGAAACAAGCCTGTCTTAGGAGTACAAGTCTGGTGGAAACCACAAGCCAGCTGTAACTGCAAACTAGAAACGGTCCAAGGGAGATGTACGCTCACTGGGGAGGATAAACCCCGTTGTGCATCCCTGAGCCCAGCTGCCAGTACAGCAGCTCATGCAGGTGCACCCTTCACCCATTCCATGCACAGCGAGCTGGATTGGGTCAAATAATTATAGTAGTAACCTGATGCTCATTTGCTGGGGAAGGTGATCCCGGGAACTGAGAGCAGAGGGATGGGGGCAGCGATGCCAGCAGGTGCGTGGGGAGGAGGGCTGTGCCAGGGACATATGTCTGAAATGAGCACTGCTGTTGCCCAGAGGATGGGCACCTCCACCATCAGCATGAGGTCTGGCTCAGCAGAGCTCTGCTAACCATATCAGAGGGATGATGCATGGCAAAAATAAAACTTCATTGACTGATAATACCTTGATTTTAAGTCCATGTACAACACAAAATTACAGGGACCTTAAGGAAATCTCTCTTTGGAAAGCAGGCATTACTCCAAGTTTACTGAACTCCCTAAAAATGAATCCAATATTACTACCATTTTTTAATACCACAATCAAAAGACTGCTGAATAATAGACTGTAGATCAGATCCTTAAAGGGATTTAGGTGCTTTACTTACTACCGAAATCTGGGCAGAAGGCCACAGTTTTCCCCAGCCTCCCCCACATAATATGTTCTCTTAGCAGAACATGTGCTTCAACTCTGAGACATTAATGCATTATTTATTTATTTATTTACAGCACGCACCTTTTGCAACTCCAATGCAGAGTCCCTGGGGATGAAGAAGTAGAACAATTCCCACAGAATCCAAAAGTATTGGCCACACTCTAGCTTAACTTTAAGAAAAGAGTAAAAAAAAGTTTACCAGTAGCAGCAGCGAAGGGAGAATAGCAGAAATGAAATATCCCTTTTCCTGGCATGGCAAATATTTGAATGAAACCTTAAACAATGAAGGGAAATCATTCTGGTCCTCTTACAGCCTGTTGATGATATATCAAGCTTTATCAGAGCAGTGGCTGGAGCAGCTCCAGAGCAGATCAAGCTGGCCTCAGGAGGGATTCATTCAAAGCAAACAAGAAACAAGAGACAAGATGCATGATCCAGACATAATTTAGATAATTGGTGAACACCAGTATTTGCCAGTTAAGTGCACCAACTAGTTACAAAAGCTGGAGGTTGGACCATAATAATCAAACCAGTCATTTACTAGGTGAGCAGAGTGTCAGTAAAAAATGTTTCCTATATTTTTTCAGCTGTTGTATCCAGAAAAGCACACTCCTTCTTTGGAAGCATCTCCCTTCATTAACCAACCCCAAACTAAACTAACTATAGCAGGCAGTAAAGAGCAGAAATGATCTAACTTTTTTTTTTTTTGCAATTCACTCTATTACAATGGCTGTTAGTTGGCTTAACTTCCCCTTTTAAGTACTCAGAACAAAATTTCAGCCCATGCACATCCCTTATTTTAAGTTAAAATAGACAAGTTTATCTTAAACAACAGCTGAACAGTTAAAAACTCTGATATACAAATGCATGTCTTTGCAGTCGTGCACACACAGACACATCACAGTTGGAAGACAAATGTTCTGGTGATCTAGTCGACATTTATAAATTAAAGCCTACAAAACTTAGAAAAAGAAAAGCAAACCATCAAGACTGCAGTTTCTCCACTGCCATTTGTAGAGATGTTAGGCTTCCCAAGAGGGTACAAATCAACCACCAGTTAAACAAGCAGTAATCACCAGCTTTAGTAAAGAGCCATGAATCATCAGTAAACTCCGCCTTGCACAGAAGCTTGCAAAAATAAATTATTCATAATTCAGTTTAAGTATGAACTCAAGGCAGCCGGAGAAATCTGCAAGTTAAACTGAAAGACACCAATAAAGTTTGGAGGGAGACAAAAAACCAACAGTTCCACAGAGAGGATTTTTCCTGTCTCCCAATGTTTCTAGCAAGGGGGAAAAAAAAATTCTCTTAGTTGATAGCCAGGACCATGTTGTGAGGCATCTTCTGCTACATTTCACAAAATAAGCAGCACTGCAGTGGACCGATTCTTGGAACAAAATGCTTCAGAGAATACCTTCAGAGAAGACGCTCGTAAGTGGAAACAAGCACTGACAAATAGTGAAGCAGTGATCACAGCAGGTCAGAAGGAGATGCTCTCCATATCAGGTAGCAGTAAGCCAGGGCCCCTGTGTATTCCTAGTGCAGACTGTATAGGTGGTATTGTAACCCTATACTGATGTCTTATGTTTCTCTTAGAACTCATATGACCTTTGTAGCCAACAGACAAAATTCAAACCTGCGTAACTCTATCCTGCCAACATCAACCACCCTTGCAGACTAAGCTAAAGGCTCCAAAATATACTTTTCCATTTTCTGTACCAGATTTGTCCTGTACATTGTTGAACAATGGCTACTTTTGATCCCTAGCATGGATCGTCTCTGCATACAGCTTGTACATCAAATAGTTCCATTCAGAAATTACTTGTAAAGTCTGTTAGTATTAATAAGCATTAACAGTGCTATAGCCACTGCACCTTTCACATACATTTTTATTTGGCTGCACAATTGCAAGTTTCCCAAATTTCAGTCTAATATGTGGTTCTGTCCTGAACTCAAGCACAAACGAAAATCACTTGATCAGGCTTTACGGAATGAGGACTACCAGGATTAACTTGATTGACTGACTTAGGTCTGAGTGCATACTGTACTCAACCTGCTTTTCGTTTGTAGCCATGCACAGTCTGTACAGCCAGAAAGGGAAGGCACACAGCATGCTCTACATTAAAAGAACATGAGTAGCCTGACATTTCATGATCAAAGATAAGAGATTCTCAGTTGAGGCTTGTCTGACACACAGGCACAACAGGGTGTTTCTTAAGTATTTTCTTGTTGCACCCAATTGTGCCCAAGTGTTTTCTACCACGTAGCTTATAACAGTCAAGTATAAAGTATTCATGAACACTATTAAATATTAGTTTGTTTGCATTTATGAAAGTTAAAACACTCAACTGCTATACTGAAGCACGAACTAGGAAAATTCATCTAATTTAATACTCTGTAGAGATGGGAGAGAACAGAGGGAAGAAAATTATGTAAAAAACCACAAAAAAACACAAAAAAATTAGAGTCATTAGCTTCATGCCTATTGGAAAGGTAATTACCCATTCCAAGGAAGAGTGAAACCCTATTTGCTTCAGTCATGCAATGGGCTTCAGTGGCAGTAATGCATCAGAAACCAGTACCTCATTTTCCCACCCATAGCTTGATTATCAGTCTTCAAACAGCGGCTAGATTTATGGAGCTAAATCTGGTCACCTCCTCTTTGATCAGCTTGCTGCTTAGAGGTGGAGGCAGGAGAAGAGAAAGATTATGTAAGGAAGACTATTTTTAGAAATTAAGAAACATTGGGGAAAGTGCCAGAATTTGGTAAAGCACCTTTTCACTTCAAATTTCATCTTCATACAGAGGCCTACACTGAAGCCATATGGAAGACATCTAAAAAGAAAAAAAGCCAACAGAAATAACAATAAAAACCCTAGAACAATTACTTTCTTTCATGAAACACAAAGCAGCTCAAACTCCACAAACTCAGCTACAAGATAAGTTGGCTTAACACTTCTTTCATTAGTTTGCAGAAGCAGTCTACTACTACACAAGAGAAGTTCCTTGGATGCAAGGTAGTTCGGTAGCCACGTGTCTACTGAATGGCCAAAAGAGCCATGGCAAACAAGATATGAAAGACTGATAGGGCTCTCTACCAGTAGATGACTCATCTCTGGAGCATATCCTGGACGAGTTGACATGATCTCAGCTACTTTTGCTCCTTGCTCTTGTATTATATCAGCAACTGTGAAAATTTTAGAGGAAAGCAGAAGACATTTCCATGACCACAGATGAAGCCACGCAAGTGAAGATACCTTCATTCTCAAAATTTCTCATCTCAGGAGCACAATGCTGTTTTCGTGACACCCATCATGACTTTTTTTTTTTAATACATAATAGCTTCCTGCTGGTCAAGTACTTATAACAGTACAGAAATCCTCCTTCCATGGATAGTATTTTATCCTGGTGATCTGATATTTGCTTCTTCCTGCTTGTATGTGATCTTGATCATTAGATTCATAGCTTCCAAGAACAGAATACCTCATCTCTCCCTTTTTATTCTATCTGGTCTTTCATATTTACCATTGTAAATATGTAATTGATTATTGTTTCCAGGTACATAGAGGTACACAATACAGCCTGAGACTGAAAATTGTGGGAAAGTCTACTGCTCTCATTTGCAGGAAAAAAATGTAAAGATAGACTCCTAGAGAAGCTGGCAGCCCGTCTTAGATGGGAGCGCTCTGTGCTGGGTTAGGAATTGGCTGGATGGCCGAGCCCAGAGAGTGGTGGTGAATGTCTCATCCAGTTGGTGGCCGGTCACCAGTGGTGTCCCTCAGGGATCGGTGTTGGGTCCGATCCTGTTTAATATCTTTAATATCTGCAAGTTTGCAGATGATACCAAGCTGGGAGGAAGGGTTGATCTGTTACAGGGTAGGATGGCCCTACAAAAGGACGTGGACAGATGGAGACTTGGGCCGATTCTAATGGGATGGTGTTTAATAAGTCCAAATGTCGGGTACTTCATTTTGGACACAACAATCCCATGCATAGCTATAGACTGGGGACAGAGTGGCTGGAGAGTAGTCAGGCAGAAAGGGACCTGGGAGTGCTGGTTGACAGGAAGCTCAACATGAGCCAGCAGTGTGCCCAGGTGGCCAAGAAGGCCAATGGCATTCCGGTCTGCATCAGGAATACTGTGGCGAGCAGGACCAGAGAAGTTATCGTCCCCCTGTACACGGCACTGGTCAGGCCTCATCTTGAATACTGTGTACAGTTCTGAGCCCCCCAGTTTGGGAAAGATGTCAGGATGCTGGAATGTGTTCAGAGGAGGGCAACGAAGATGGTGAAGGGGCTGGAGCACAAGTCCTACGAGGAGCGACTGTGGGAGTTGGGGCTGTTTAGTCTGAAGAAGAGGAGGCTCAGGGGAGACCTCATTGCTCTCTACAACTACCTAAAAGGAGGCTGTAGACGGGCAGGGGTTGGTCTCTTCTCTCAGGTGACCAGTGACAGAACTAGAGGGCATGGACTCAAGCTTCATCAGGGAAAGTTTAGACTTGATGTTAGGAAAAAGTTCTTCACTGAAAGGGTGATTGGCCATTGGAATGCGCTGTCCAGGGAGGTGGTGGAGTCACTGACCCTGGAGGTGTTTAAGGGGAGACTGGATGAGGCACTGAGTGCCATGGTTTAGATGATAGTGTTAGTGTTGGTGTTAGTGTTGGCATATAGGTTGGACTCGATGATCTCGGAGGTCTTTTCCAACCTTATGATACTGTGATACTCTGATATTAGTTTATCTTTGCTTACCAACCCAAAGGCTATTATTACTTGATATTATTCTAATTACTGTAAGATGGAAAACTTCCTAATTATTAAATTTATTCTAGAACTAAGGGTAGAAACAAAGAGCTATCCATGAAAGCTCTTGTTCATGGATTATTCTCAATGCCACACAGCTGTTGAAGACTGGCATATTATCTACTGGTAGTTCAAGAAGCCCCTAATAAGCTTTCAAATCTTATAGAATCTGCCTGTAAGGAAGCTACATCACAGACTGATGCTGCTTTAAAAATGAGCTCCCTGTTAAATGAATCTGTGATGGGGCTTAAGAAGTTTTTCTAATGATTGGCAACAAAATTTAGTTCTTCATGGCCTGAAAAGTCCTATTAAAGTGAAGGACAGCTTCAGCCCATGACTTTTTTTTTTTAGTTCTTTTCCTAGCAGAACACCCACTTCGAGATAAATCTGGACGCCCTTCAAGTTCAAGCTGGCTGCCAGGGCAGTGCCGCTGTGAAGGGAGAAGGCATGAACAGTCATGCCTCATGTCAGCAGTGGTTGTCCGTGACTGCCAAGAGAACAGGGAACATTTGCGAATCGAGCTTTGGAGACAGTGGTGAGTTGTGTTGAGCTGTTCCCATTGCTAGATACTGCTAGGATTCTGAAGTAAAAAGGCAATTCAGGAAAACACAAAAGGACAGGACTGAGAGGGAAGTTCTCCAGGCTTCCAAGGAGAGAAATCTGACTTCGGGTTTCCCAGCCAATAGAGTCCCAGGCATTCATCTTCCTCTGTATATTATCTACCTTGCTTTTTTTCCTAACAAAAAAAGTCTAATAAAATAAAAGCTCCTGCTTTCAGACTGCCACACAAATTCTGTGTTTAGCCTCTAGGCATAGCCAGGAGAAAACAGAACACTGAAATTTAAGGAAACAAATCTGAAATTGCCATAGGATCATGACTGTCCTTGCACTGAGCATCTTTGTCTCTTCTAGAAATTAAAAGAATTACCCCCATTCCTTGTGTTATTAATCTACATACTTCTGCATGTTTGTAAGTTAACAATTTTCTCCAGTTCCCCAGTGCTTCTCTCATCTTCTGCAACAGTAAAATCAAGTAAGATTTTTATTTTACACCCTCTTCTGACATAAAACTATACTTTAGGCTGCTTGTTACTCAGTCATCATGCCTTGCACGCATGGACAATGCAGTTTCAGCAGGGATTAGCACGCTGTGAAGAGCAGGCATACCATCACGGTGAGACCTGAAATCTAAAAGGCTATTGCCAACAAATTAGTTCAGTCAAGGATATTCAGATTAAGTCTCCAATTAGCAGCTGTAAACATGCGCAGTGCATCAATGTATCAATAAAGGCTGCTTCAGTTTAGAAAGCATGCCCGCCCCTGTGCGCCGAGCCCTGGCTGCAGGCCAGGGAGATGATGGCTTAACGACGGAGCTACGTGCGGAGCGTGAGGCCATCGGCCATCAAACGCAAACTTTACTCCCGAGTACACTTCACAGAGCTGCTGAGGAGGGAAGAGGGGAAACCCACACTTGCAGCACACACACACGCTCAAGGCGCTTCTCTGTTCTGGTTCGTATTGGTCTCCCCCCCCCCCCGCTGCACACACAGAGGCACGCACGCTTATTTCCCACACTTTTAAAAAAATGCTCTGTTAGGATTATTTTTGCCTGTTCTTGAGGCCCTCTTTCATCACCCAGAAAACTCTTCTCGTCCCCTCCTCTCCCCTGAGAGCCAAACCTGGATGAGCTGCACTAATGAGAAAGCATTGCAAGCAATCAATGCAGATAGAGAAAGCCTCCCATGTAATGAGTCCCGGAGGACTTAGTGACAAGCACCACCTCCACAGAAAAGCAAATTTGCAAGTAAGTGCAGGCTCATTAAGGAAATTTGTAAGGACCCTCCCTAGATGTTCAGGTTCCCAGCGGGGAATAAAGCATGGTAACCAGCACAGGTGTCCTCTGTGCAATACCTTCATGTACATTGTAGAAAGATAATTTCATAGTTCCTCAAACATCTCAGCCTTTCATTCCTTGTCAGCACTTAGGACCTTTTCAATTCTGCTACTAACCACCCTAAGGATTACACCACTTATTTTTCCTGCAACATTTAAAGAACTCTAATATTTTGACACTCTTGTTGGTGCATTAATAAAGTTGAGGGAAGATGGCCACAACACAGGCCAGCTGTGTTTTGCTGGTGTCGGAGTTGCCTGAGCAGGACAAAATCCTGTTTGTACTATTACTCATTTATGTTTAGCCCTTGGGCCCAGGGCAAGTGAGCAATGCTGCCCACAAGACTTTTATCAACTCACACACGGTACATGGCTTCCCAGGCACCTGTGGGCAGAGTAGGTGACAAGGCACTACCTCAAAGCAGAGACACCAAGGGGCTGGAGAGACCCTGGGCTGCACAGCACAGTCCCTCCTTTGGGCCACCACTACCGTCTGGGATACCTCTCGTGGGCCCACACACTCCCACTGTGGTGGAGGGAGGACCACACCGGGAAAATGTTTTCCTTCATCCCCTTTGACACAGTCAAAGTCTCTTTCTGCTGCCAGAGCAGGAGGCAGGTTTCAGGCTAACACCATCACACTTGGCGGGTATTCCAAATACGCCTCAAGGGTCCTCCCAAAACTGTCAGAGCTGTCTAGCTTTCAAGGCTGCTAAGTACTACACTACATAAACAGAGATTAGCGGTTCTAAAGTGTTTCTTATCACAGCAGTAACACCAAATTAAGGCTAATTGATGAGACCAGTTACATCCTACTTAACTTTGGAAGAAAGCAGTCTCACCCACTCACCTTTTGCTCCCACACACACCTTTTCAGAGGACCTTGCCTAGCTAACATTTAGTACATTTATTCCTGCACAGGATTATGTAAATGAATATTTATTGGTAAAACTCATTAAAATTAGCATAAGAAATAACTTCTGCTATGTTTGAACAACACATGTAGTCTCTACCTCTAAGACTTCACCTGCACATCAAGTTGTAACTGTTCTGACTACACTTGTACATTAAAAGGTTACAACCTCTCTAGTGTGGGTGCAGTTAAAGGGGATGAAAGGGTACACAATGACACAGTATCTAGGCAATTCTGAGCAAAACAAGCACCCATAAACAGACATGCATGCACACAACAGACTGAGCTCCAGTCCTACTTTTGCACACCCCTACATTTCCACATCTTAAAGGTATTCACAACAGCCTTCAACTCAGACAAGGAAGCCTGGTCCAGATTCAAACACAGGCTGCTGAATTTCCACTTCTCCCCTGGTCAAGCCTCTCCCATGGATTTATGCTGCCACCACCTGACAAAACAGACCAGCCCTACAGGCTGACTGCACTGCAGACTGTGCCATAGACTTTTAGCCTCCAGCTGGGGCAGTGGCCCCAACACAGGGACGCAGTCGTGACTGAAGGTTGTCCTCCCCAGCTTCCCCTCCAGCCCCATTCATGCCTGCTGCTCTGCGTAGCTGCAGTCTCCTCTGGAGCCTTACCCAGCCATTCCCACTGCCCCTCACTGAACGTCCTTTGGGAGGATTGTCATGGCCCAGTTCAGGACTGAGTCTTAAAGTAATAATACTCTCTAGCATTTAAGGTGAATTTTTGCAGGAAGCACAGCAACCACTGAACAGGGAGGCAGTCTCTCTGGTGTGGGTTCACAGTGTTTCCTGAGGATGCAGAAGCCTGAAGAGGTCTTTCTGGCTCTGTTCCCTCCTTTTTCCTTTTCCTTTCCAAAACCTTTCCTTTCTGGCAGCCTGTGTAACAAGAGCAGCATGCTCTCAGAGCCACCACAGGGGTGGATAGGGGTGAGCCAAACTGGAGGTTGGACGGGGGCTGCTCTCCCAGGATGCCAATTGGTGGGGCAGCCAGAAGAAGCAGCCCTCATCTCTGTCCCTCCTGTTCCCTGGGATGGAGATGAGAGATGGCGGCTGCAAAGGCATGTGTGGGAGTAAGAAACTCCTCAGTGAGAGGCTGCAGCTGGCTTTGCTAGAAGTGTGGAACACAAGTGCTTCTCCACAGTGGGAAAAGCAGAAGGAGAGGGCAATACACGTCAGTGAAAGCCATAGGGGAGGTATATAAGCATATTAAGGTGTGGGAGTGAAATAGGTACTATGCCTGCACATAGCAATGGTCACCACTGGCACAACTGGTGTCTCTATTAACTGCAGCCAAGACACTGTACTAATACAACTCAATTAGCAGCAATAACTTCTGCAGATGGCAAGCAGTAAAACAGGCTTTTAACCAAGTGCTAGCAAAAGACAAGAGTAAAGTAAGGAAAGAAAATTTCATTTGTTTCAATTACAGACATCTTAGATAAGCAAAAAGAAACAAACAAAAAGAAAACAAGTTGACCAAATTTTCATCCTTGCCAAGTAATTATTGCTGTGAGTGTCAGACTGCCACTGAGCCTTTAGATCACCAGTTTGATGTCAAATTATATACTGAGAAATATAATTGAAAATACTCAACCTTGACACTACAGCATTTGACCACCATCAAATGTTGAATTACAGTAAATTTGGCAATGAGGACCAGCATTTTCAAATCCTGTCATTGCTCCTCTGTGAAGAGGAAGTCTGTAAAACAGTTAACTAAGCAGTGACCCTTCCTGTTGGCCTGCTTCAGAGACACCACGCACATGCTCCACAGACAATGGAAGACAGAGGACAAGTTAATTTAATGAAGTGGAAACACTGGTGAATACTGTAAAGACCAGAGTTACTGACACATCCTGGGAGACCCTATTCTGTTTGTGCACATCTAGTCAAATGCCATGGTTTGTATGTCTTAACAGCAGAACAGGTTACAGCATTTACAATGAAGCTTTTTTTTTTCCACTTCTCAAACCACTTCTACCAGATTCCCCATGGGAAATCAGAAGAGGAAGGTATTACAGCAGCAAGCATAACATCCTAAGGCTGTTAACAACCTAAGAACAGGCAAGCTGAGGACTAATTGACACTCCCCTTCCCTTTTGTTTTTTTTTAAATCGCATCTCCCAAATTCCCCATTTCTGCATTTTTTGTGTACCCACATTGGTCCAGTGAGGGGCTGTGTGCAAAGACATCTGTCACTCTCTGAAGCCTTGGAACAGTCAGGAGGCTCCACAGCGACATCCACTGCCTTAAAGCCCACTGTCCAACAGTGACCCACCTCAGGCTTTTCCCGTTCAGGGTGGCATTCCCCATCCTGCACTGACTATCGCCCATCTCCATACTGAAATAACTGCTACTGTTAATGGTTTAAGACAGATCTGCCACAAGATAGTCAATTGCAAAGGTCAAATAAAAATCATAACTGCTATCATTAACTTTCATCAAGTAAAGAACCTTGCTCCCTCCTAATAGAGTATGTAAAAGATGGCCCATATTTCAAATCTAAGACAAAGTGTAGACAAAGACCAGGGACACACAAGAAATCACTACAATTTTTCCTGAAGTTTTCTAAACATATTCTAGCATAGTCTAAGCCAAGCACCAAAGGATATGCTTTGGTTCCATTGATTTCAAAGAGCCTGTAAAAAAAAAGAACTTAAGTGAATTGCTGAACTCAGGTCAAACTCTAAAAACATTTGCCTTATCAATTTATATAAAAAATTTCAGTGCAAGAAGACATAAGCAAAGATCAACTACTATTATGACTTACAGACAAGAAAAATGCAAGCATATTTCTTGTTTGGATTTTCAGGTCCAAAAAGAAAGCACAGAAAAGAGTCTATTGTGACCAAAGGATGCATATGAACTAGAGAGAGACCAAAATGGTTATCTTTTTGCTGCAAAGTAGGATGCAATTCCCTCATGTCTGGCAAAAGATGTAACTACCCCGACTTTTCCAGTTGTCAAAGCATTGGACAAACTCCTTCCAGTCTGTGCAGACAGTGTGCTACGCTACACTCTTAAAATTTGTACTATTCATTTTAAACTGGGTGGCTGGTGGTATAAATATTTAGTAAGCCTCCACGGAACCATTATAGTCAGCAAAATCTCTTGCATTACTTTACTTGTAAAAGAGCAACAAGTACCTTGTTTAATCAACTTCTTTCTATTGAGTGCTTTGCATGGTGGCACTAAGTTCCTTTGTCTACTAATCTTATCAAAACACAATGACAAGAGAAAAGTGACAGTAGAGAAAAGCTCCTTTCTGTCACTGAGAGATAGTAGATGCGTATGAGTGAGTAAGTGATGGAGGGGAAACAGGGCTTACAGCTCTCTCCAAATCACTCACAGGAACACTGAGGAGTGGTGTGCTGATGGGATGACATGCCTGGGAATAGTTTGAACCGTAGGAGATAGATGAAGGAGGCTCATGCCAAGTAGACTACCTGGCTTCTGCCTCCACCTCACTGTTTGAACAGCTAAAGCTTCTTGCTTTTCTGACCAATTCCTTGTCATCTATTTTCAAAGCAATAAAAGGTCTAAAACAAATTGCTATATAACGTTATGCATAAATCAAAATCTTTTGCCAATCCCCAACACATTCTGTGCCAATGCATCAGTTATTCACCCTGGAGCCCACCGCAAGGGCCATCAGCTGGAGTTCCCAAAACACCTCTACTTGAGAGCTCCTCTACTAATCCAATAAAACCATTTCATAGAAGCTTAGGGAGTTGTGCTGCTGGCAGCTTTCTAACAATGTTGCTTCGATCTTCAGCTTTGTGACGGAAGGATTATAGTCATGATAAATCCAATCCAGGGCTTCAAATTCCCTTGAGTCGGTATGCTTCTCCTTCTCCATAAATCTAAAACTAGCAACATTTACTTGCAGGCTTCCCTTCCTGACCTCCTTGTTCCCACAAGCCATCCACTGCAAGATGGATGAGTGCTATGCAGCCAGCTGGTGCCAAAGGACTGCTTGCCCCTGACCTATTACATAACAGGAAAAGGTAATCCAATTGAAACCTGAGCAGGAAGAAACTTTAAAAAGAGAATACCAGAGAAAAAAAAAAGAGAAAAAAAAAAATACATTGACTTTGTAAGAGTCATCTTGAAACATTTGATAAAAGTATTCATCTCTTTCAAGTGTGTCCAGCCTGTTAAGCAAACATCAAGATTTCCTCTGATTAACTGTGCATTCATGTTTGGGTCATCGTGGTTCTATCTTCTCCCTCTCTCTCTGTCCCACTCCGTTCACATATGAAAAGGAGTTCCTAAGGGAGTACAGACACTGTTGAACATCCCCAACACCACCACCTCAGGAAAAAATTTAAAAAAAAATTGTGCAGGAGGAAGGAGAAGATGCTTCCACGTAGTAAATAAAGCAAATTGCTTAGGAAGCAACACACTGAGTAATGCTGTATTACATTGAGCCACAATCCAGGTAAGTTTGGAACTCAGATACAAATTTATTGTGAAATCAAATAGGCACTGGAATCCTTAATGCAAAGAAACAAGTCCATTTTTGCTATGTACATGCTGCCCTGCATCAGTCTTACAAGCACCAATGCACGTCCATTTAAACATATACTGTTATTAGCAGTGAGTACTGAAGAACTGAATTATTCATTAATAATTACCTTGGGGAAAAGCTGTGTACAAATACTAATAGCAAGGACCAGCTCCCCTCCCTCACAAAATGCCAGCTCAGCAGGAGGGGGCATTGAACTCTGAATCTTGCTATTTTCCCCAGTGGCTCTTCCAAGAATACTGCCCCTTGCAATGCTGTACACACCCCACAAGTTCAAAGGACAAATGCTCCCCGTATTCAGAGGTATTAATGCTACCTCCATTACAGTGTCCCTCTCCACATAGCTGTGGAACATTTACACTGACATTTAATGAGCAATGACCCTACATAAAAAAACAGAGAGGCACATTTGTACTTGGGGCTTGCAAGTAATAGAGATATTGGCCAGCACGCCAGTAGAGGTACCACTGCAAGGCTCTGGCTTTAAGAGCTAACTATGGTGCTGGGGAGGACTGGTAGCACTGCAGCTGATAAAAAAAGCACTAAGAAAAATCTGCTACCAGTATGGGACAGATTAAGGAAAGCCTCACTGCTTTGCCATCATTGTGTAACTCCGGAGTTTAATAAGACTCATTAAGCACTGTTCAGCTGCAAAACTACCCACAACATAAAAAAAAAAGGTAAGTAACCTGCCCTGATGGCTACAAATGCATGCAGAACACTTTGCTGTCTATATTGCCTAAGAACTTGGATTTATTTCCCTTTCCTTACAGAATTAGCCACTTTCTACCTTCCTCTGCAACTATGCATTCGGACAGTGTAAGCAAGGTTGCTGGGTGGTTACAACTAGTTCTCCACAAGAGAAGCAAAGGAGGACCAAGAGTAGCCACCTGGCTGGCAAAGGCTCTGCACGCTGAAGACAACACATTTTTTCCACTGCTTACCACAGAATTAAGCCTGCCAGTATACTACAGTCAAGTTCTTAACACTGATGATACATAACAGATACCAAATTCAAGCTGCTTTTAACTTTAGCACCCAAGTATGAGCTCAACCATCATTCCATAGATGCTACCCACACTTCTAAACTCCCTTATGAACATGTCCATTGCTGTCCATAAACTATTGATCCATTTCTTCAATACCCTTATCCCACTGAATGAAGAAGCAACCTGCAAGATTCACCAAGCACCTCCTTCAGAGAAGTATCTTTTGAAAGTTTCAGAAAGTCATTGAGAGTAATTGAATCAACAAAAAGAAGATATAATATGCCCAGGTTTATACTTATTTAATGTTCTGATTGTCAAGTAAAAATTATACATTCCTGTGTATAATTAACCAGGCTAAGTAATCTTGCTTGACAAACACAGATATAAACATCAGTTTTGACACTCAGCCAAACCAACCACTCCAGGATCTGTGCCAATGCTGAATTCCTCAGTCTGATATCATAAAATGACTTGTCTGTTGTATTTACAGTTTCAGTGGCTCTGGACTCTGCCGGTAGCTGTCCAGAAGAACAGATTTGAACTTACCCATCAAGCCAGAACATGTGCATTCTATTGTAAGTAAGAAAAATTATGCATATTTCTTCTGGATGGTGGTATTCATCAGACCTCTCATTGTGAACTAATTGCAAGGCATGCTGCTAACACAAGTATCCAATGTGTAACATGTAATAAACCAGTATATTTCTATAGGCAGTATTACTCCAGCTCCATATCCAGCTTTGTTATCCTGCTCCTTGTACTCATGCCCCAAATCAAAAAATGCAGCATTTCACTTTGCATTTTGATTGTAAAGGATAGCATTTGGATGTTGTGGGATTTCTCTTCCTTCATACATGAATGCGAAAATACCTCACCTCATTACACAAGTTTTGAGGGACTTGGTAAAAACACTCAACCCAAGCCTGTGAAAATCCATACATTTTTTCAGTCCTCAGGAACAGAAATCTGGGTAACAACCTGCTAGGCATGCCATGTTTCAAAACCTAACTAAGAACACTCTACCGTGTGGCAGGCAGAAGGGCCTGTTCTGGTTTTCGGCACTCTCTAGCCATGAAGTGCCACCACCAAAGACCTGCGTCTCCTTCACAGAGGGCCCAACAGGGTGGGGTGTGCAGGGGTTACAAACAGAGGATGTAGAAAACATCCCATAAACTAGTGAAAGGCCCATACAGATTTTGAAGCAAGTTTTCATATGCCATAGAGACTTCTAAATGTACTAATCATATTGAAAACATTTTTTTAATTTCAGGACATATACTTGACACTGAATTTGAGCAGTTCAGTTCTGAGCTAAAACCATCAGTCATAGGCTTTCTTCAACACAGGTTAGGTCTCAGGATTATGACTTCTTGCCTTATTTTCTAACAAGCTGGGCTCACTAAAGTCCAGCAGGCACAAGATGAGCTCAAGGTCCCCAAAATCCCTCACACAGATTTCAACCCATGACGGCACCCAAGAGGGTACCAATGACTCACAGCAAGCACACGCTGCTGTCAGACCCAGGGTGCAGAGTCCACACAGAGCACAATCACGCCAGTTCAAAGTACCTTCCACCCGTCGCCCATGAGAGCTAACACAGCCCACCGGTAGCATGTCTACCGGTGACTCAGCCAAGGTGGCCCTGGGCAGCAGGCACTGACGGCATCGCTTTGGGACCTTGCCTGACCACAGGGAGAGCTGCCCTTCTCCAGCAGAGGCAAAATGTGACAGGAAGAATAGCCACAGCCTCTCAGCAGCAGATGAGCTAGCCAGGCATCCCATCTGGTTCCTGCCAGCCAACTTGCTACCTGCATCCCCAAAGAAGGGACTTTCAGTGACCAGGACTCCCCAGGGTCTGCAGTATTTAAGGTTACCAAAAGGACAGATAACCCAAACTCCACAGCACCTGGTACCTCTGCAGCTTCTAACTTAAAAAAAAAAAAAATGCCTTTCTTATTTCTTGAAGCAGAAATTTCTCAAACAGCTTCTCTTTTGGACTATTTTCCTGCCTTGTCTTGGGGACTTTTTTTTTTAATGTTGTTCCTTTAATTTATGTATTTATAGTACAGGGATTATTTTTCTACAGGGCAGACATTTCATAACCTACAAAACTTTGTAACTGTCCCCTGGAAAATTTTACAATACATGGCAGGTCCCTGTGCCACCTCTGCACCTCCACAACATTCATTTGCAAGTGGGCTCAAATCTTTTACAGACAGCATCACCTCCACCATATCCTCAAGCCCCCACAAACTCCAATTGCCTCTAAGAAGAGACTTCGGGATCTGAGGAGCCAGAAGCCACAGTACATCATCCTTTTACCCACAGTCCCTAGAGCATCACCTGACCAGAGATACTCCAGGTGACTGGCCACAGAGATCAAGCTGTAGCCTTCTTCCTAGCCCTCACCACCCATCAGCTTTTCTCCACCAAGCATCAAAGCTCCAGCAAAGTGAAGACAAGTCCTCAAAACCAGACTAACTTCTGTTCTCAGGCCAGAAAGTCCCTCTGCACAAGGACATGAATTTTCTCGTACTGAGGGGAGGATTCAACCTAGGTCAATGATACCTCAGTGAGATCCTTAGCCACTTACCTACCACAAAAGAGGGAACATAGCATTATTTTACTAGAAAATGGAAGCTCTGAGGAGAATACAGAAAACAACAAACATTAGGTCTGTCAAAACATGAGCCTCTTAGAAGAATGTTATCTGGTTATTTTGATCATTTAACCATGTCAGCTAATATTTTAAATAAAACTTATTCCTAAGATAGATTTGGATCACTAGTCTGCAAAGATGAAAGGTTACATTTCATTATCAGCCCTCAAATGTCAACCCACACCTCTTAAGAGTATACAGTACCCTTGTAAAATTTCACTTCTGTCCATTCCCTTTGATGCAATCTTAACTTTCTTTTAGTGCTGTTGAAATTCATTTGGAAATGGCAAAATCCAAACTGACTCATTTCTCTCAGGCAGCTATAAGAAAAGCTTCCTTTATTGGAAAAAAAAAAGTCATTCTTGTCTATTTATGTTCGTGTAGCCACAAAAAAACACGAATAACATCACACCAAGTAGACAGGCTGACAGGAGTTCATTTACTAAGCAAACCTCTCCCCCTTTTCCAACACTTACTCTGAAGATTAAAGTCATACTATTGTTTTAAAAGCATAAAGCTCTAAAGAATGATGAGGTTGGTATTACATAGATTCACTTCCATGACAAGAGAAGCTACTATGTAGCCAAGGGATTACTTACACTTTAAACAAAATACTCTGGACTCTTAGCCCCACCCAATACCTATATCCCAAAACAATAACTTATTATAACACATGTCCAGCTAGGAAGTTCTGGTCCAGTTGCTCAGAAACACCCTATGCCCCTCCAAATGTTGAACCATGGAAGTTTTCTGGGTATCCTTTCATGTGTATAATCTAGCACATAAAACAAAAACACAGCACATTTAATTTTGGGATTTTTGTGCACACATTCACAAGACTCCAGAATATCCACAAATGGGCAGGTTTAATGGTGGAAGGGAAATGTCTGTAGGCAATGTGGGAACCTGCATGCACAGCAGTAGTTACTTGGTTAGTCACAGGAATCATCTTCCTGCTGAAGGCATACCACATCTCAGTTACAGATGGCAGCTGCTATTCCAGGGCCTCATGCGTACATGGTACTTATTATTATAATGAAGGGATCAGTTACTATTAATTTCTGATGGAAACTCCTATGCATTTAGTTTTACAAACAATAGTGAGTCGCTTTCAGTCCTGGACTGTTGTGTAGCACTTCCATGCACTGTTTGGAGTCTGACACCTTCCATGTTAAAGCAGAAGGGACAGAAATCTCTCTTTACAGCACGTAGGTTGGGATCTATAAAAGAAGGTCTGCCCTGTCTTTTATTACTATTATTTGTACAAAAATGACTGCAAGAACACCACAACTCAGTTTTAAACTCATCTCTACAACCCAAGGTCACTCCCCAAAAGACCCTTCTCCCCAGGCAGTGTCAATAGCCTTCAAGCATCCAGCTGGCTCTCCAAATACCATTTAAAAATACTGACAACCTCTTTTCACTCCAGCCCAAATTTAACGTAAGCCCCTGTTTTTTTCCTCCAAATGGCCAGCACTCTAAGCAGTAACCAGGCAAACAGAAGTCACCCAGAGAAAGAACTAGGGTGACCTTAAAGGCATGCCAAAGCATAATGTTTATATATACCCCCTAACACCAGGCTCCCACCAGGAATAACTGAAATTCAGTCTACTCACATTTTAAAACAAATCTACCCAAGCTTTAACTGAACCGATGATCAGTTGTTCAGGGAAACTAAGCACAGAAGCAATGTTTCAACCTTTTTATTATTCCCATCACTGTGTGGAAGTGTTGAGTGTGGAAGTGTGCAGGGAGAAGGGATGTCCATGCACTAGTTTTAAGGACAGGTTTTAAGGTGTTCCCAAGCAGTTGCTAAACATCACCATACGGTTTTCTTCATCTACTGCGGAAAAATAAAACAAGAATCCCAGCACTGCTTATACATCCCCTTAGTTCACTGCACATTAGGACCAAATGAAGTGTCTAATTTTTCACTTTTGTAAATTTTTTAAAAAGTTCCACCATTTTTATTTCTGACATACCTCTAAAAGACATGGATGTTTTGAAAACGTGCTATCTATTACAGAATTCAGAAATATAGAAATGAGGACGTTTTCAGCATTCTGGACAATGAAGCAAATTCAGATCCAAGTCAGTTCACTTTGTCACAGCAAAATACACAAAGAAAGAAAAGCCAAGCCATCCCAAACTGAACTAATGACACTGCAAGCACAAACAAACTTCATTGGGAAAGAAACCTATAAAACAAGTGCCCTCTCTATTTCTGAGCAAGAAAGCCTAAAAAAACAACTCTTCCCTTCAAAAAAGTGTTTGCTGTGCATCCCTTAACCTGTGCCACACACCCAATGCAGTAGCGACAGCTGTGGGATGCTGCCATGAGTTCGACGACCAAAACTACTACGCAGTAGTTTCTGTGGTTCAACTCATGCCACCAAGTCCAACCGCATCTCTCCACTACTTTGGACTATCCGAAGTAGTGGACAGGTACAGTTGGACTCAATGATCTCAAAGGTCTTTTCCAACCAAGTGATTCTATGATTCTAGGACTTTATCACATAGGCGCAAACAACCAAATAACCGAGAGTGTTAGTGCGCAAGGAGGGGGTAGGGAGCTTCCAAAGGAAAGTCATGACTTTTTTTGGCGGGGCGCGCTGGCAGTCCCCACTCTCCACAGCCGGGGCGAGCAGCGGCCACCGGCCCCACCGCCCCCAGCACGGCTGTAGGGTGGTCCCCTGCAGGGAGCACACGCAAGGGCCTGGCCCAAGTCCAGCAGCGGAGGAGCCCGGTGGAGATGCAGCGCAGGGCACCGCGACGGCCCGCTCCACAGCATCGCCAGGGACCCGCGTGCCGCGGGGTTAGCGAGATGTACGTGCGTGCCCGCCTGCTGCGGAGTCCCCAGGCAGCGCCCGGAGCGGTGCTGCGGAGACAGCCCAGCGGGGCTGCCCGAAGCACAGCCACCTGCGGACAGCAGAGGACGCGACACGGAGAGGGAGCCCGTGGAAACTTCCCGCCAGGTCCCACCGAGACCCAAGTCTGTCCGGCCGGGAGCCCGCGGTCCCTCACCTTGGACCGCTCCTTCACGTAGTACTTGCCGAGCCGGCTGCCGCAGTACATCACCAGCCGGTCTATCAGCGTGAGGAGGAAGTTGATGGCCTCGCAGCCCTCCTCCGTGCCCCCGATCCACTTGATCTGGTCGCCGCGGAGATGCCGCTTGGCCACGCCGCGGCTGGGACCGGCCAGCTGCCCGTCGGCCAGCTCCCCGTCGCGGTGCATCCGCTTCACCCGCTCCAGCACGCAGTCCCCCACCACCTCCCCCAGGAAGTTATCCAAGTAGCAGAAGCCGATGTCGTGCAAGCAGGGCACGACGTACTCCAGGGCGATCCTCTCCAGGTCAAGCCTCATGATATGCCCCAGCGGCATGGCGCTGCGGGGACGGGCTCCCCGCCGGCCGCGTCGAGAGGTGATGCCCGGCCGCTCCAGGCAGGGGCTCCGCCGCGGCGCAGGGTCCGGCAAGGAGGAGAAAAAACTTTCTCCGCGCTTGGCTGGGATAGGATGGGATGGGGTACACTCCGCGGCGACGGTGCTGCCGGAGCCCCGCGCCGCTACCGCGGCCCGAGTAGCCTATGAGACCCTCCGAGTCCGTATGGGAGCGGCGCCCAGCACCCCTCGCCCGATTTAAGAACAGAGACAGCAGATGGCCCCGTGCTTATTAATACGGCGGCTACGTGCGGGATGTGTGCTCACCCCGCCGCCCGCTCGCGCGGCGTCGCCGCACGTGGGTGGAGCCGGCCCGGCCCAGCCCCGCGCCGCGCCCCCACCCCGCCCACTTCCCGCCCCTCGCATCCCAGACAGCCAATAGGTTGCAGCAGGGCGTGGCTAACCCGCAGGGAACAAACGGCGGGCGCCACCACACGTGCGCGAGGGGGGTGGGGCTTGAGGTCCCGCCAGCACCGCCCTTCGGGGCAGCGCCATTGAGGAGGGCTGCCCTGGCATGTCACTGGCAGTGTGACTTCTCTTCCCAGCTCCGCCGAGCCGTCCCGCAGCCGGGCAGGGGTCATCGGCACTCCGCCTCGCCCTGCCCCCCGCTGCCGGGGCTCCTGGACCAGTGCGGTTTGCAGAGTTGCCGCCTCCGGCATCCGCCTTCCTCAGCGGCAGTTTCAGCACCAGCTGGGAGTGTTCCATTAGGCGGCAGGTACAGCTGCTCTGGGCGAGGAAAGCTCTGGGTTTAAAAGTTTATGTAATAAAATAGTGCTTTCCTTAATTATTTAGCCCTGTCAGGTTGTTTGGCTCTGCTGGCGGGAAATACCTCCCGGGCTGTCAGCGGCTCCGCGCAGCGCCAGGACAGCTGAAGTCAAACCATGACTAACTCCGTTCCTCGCTTCCCAACGAAAATGCGCCTCTCCCCGGCGCAGCCGTTTTCGGATAACACCGTCCCCGCGCCGGCCGGCCACGACAAGCCGTTCGCTCTGTCCCCGACTGTACAGTAGGCATCGAATTAATGATGGCCCGTGAAAAAAAGAGAGTAATAACCACTTAGCTCCACTCACAAAACGCAACGTGCCAAGGATTTGCTAAATAACCACCAAAACCAACGCTGAAGACGCGCTGCGGAGACACGCCGTCTGCGGCCAAGCCGGGCTGGAACCCGTGCGGGAACGGGGCGTCCGTACATAACTCGGTGACCCTGAAGTTCCTGGCACCACCCCCCGCTCTGCTGTTGCCTCCCCGCCGCTGCCCGTGTGCTGAGCGCATTCCTCCGGCGCGGCGGGAACGCGCGCTGTGCCCCGCCGCCGCCTTTCCCCGCACGATGCGGGGAGCGGCGCGGGGAGTCACACGCGATTCAGCTGGAACCCGGCACGTTTCATTCCCCAAAAAAGGACAAAATCCACGCTGGTTATTTTCTTCCCCTTCGACTGGCCTGCCCTGCCGAGATTATGAGCAGTCCGTGCTCCTGGTGCTGCTTGAGCTGCAAACTCCAGGCCTCGACACATGGGTCACGTCTCCCACGTTTGTTTTCCTTAAATCCAGCAGTATCTACCCACCAGTGCTTAACACTAAGCACAGGTCTCCTCCACCGGAATTACTCCCGGACAGCTCTGTTGAGAGCCAAGCATTTTACATCAGATAAATTCATAGGCAGTGAGATATGGATTGTCAAAGGACTTTATTTGATTTAGGTACACACTTCACATTAAAGTGTGGTCATAATTAATAAGATGCAATTCTGAATCTTATTAATCACTTAACGCTTATCTGAAAAACCAGTCAGGCATGGTAAGCTAAGAGTGGCTATAATAATCAACAAGGGATGCAAGATTAATTCAGCTGCAAGATTTCAATGGTATGAAATTTGGATACATTAGGAAACACTGCATTGTCCTACTGTTCATGGATTTTGTCATTTAAAAGCCATGGTGTGCCAAAATCCTTTGATTTTTCTTGGATTTTTTCCCTCCTGTCTTGTTTATACATGTACATGTGTGCACATGGTCCTGTGTCAGAATCAAGTATTTGCAGACCCTGAACATCTAGCCTTTTTAGCAAGCGTAGTGCTGCCACATTGACAAGTTGAGGGCTGAGAGGACTATCTTCTGCCTGTAGCTGAAATTGGTCATTACAGCTCTATTTTGCTCCTTTGGAGCGTTTGAACTGATGGATCAGGCAAATCTGCATCAAAAAAAAGCTACCTTGGAGAGTTAAAGATGTGTCTTAGAAAGCTGAGTCTGCAGCCCCACTTGCAGATTTGTAAATACTTTTATACCACAAGCATCAGTAAGTCATGTCTTCCTCAGGAGGGCATCCACTGTCCTTTGTTGGCAAATCAGGTTTTTTGGAGGACAGTGTGCTTGTTCCCTTGAAGCTTGATGTGTTTTTTATACCTAGCATTTGCAGTAGCAGTCAGGCACACTACTACACTACTCTTCCACGTGAAGATAAATGCCAGGAGAAACAAACCACAAGAGTAGTGATTTTATTTATTTACTGGTGCAATTTTATTTCATCTGTTTGTCACTAACTTTTGTGGGAAGTGTGATGATGATGAAGGTGTGTGATAAGAGATTGTGATCATTTAGGTTAGAAACTCTTTCCTGATGCATACAGGTTGCACTCAGCAATAGTCCTCATATCATTACACTAGAACAAGTTTGTAACCTAAGCAATCACAATCTCGATCACACAACTTCATCATCACCAAGGAAGGGCAAATTCCTGCCTAGCCCACAGGCACTCTGCAAGAGCTTCCTCATTCCCCTTAGGAGTACCAAAGCTGAGTAGATAGATGCTGGGCTGCAACTGCAGTAACTCCCAAGCTAAGCCATGAATTTGCAAATACAAGAGGCAGAGCAATCCTCAGTGTATACTGTCCACAGACCACCTAGAGGAATAGCAGATTTGGAGCACGACCAGACACTGAATCTACCCTAGCGCTTCTTGTGCCTTCTCCACAGCTCACCAAACAAAACTATGGTAGCACGTACAATATAACTATGTTGCACAGGTCATGAATAAAGACATGAAGGTGTGAAACAAGGCAATTCACAATGTCACCTGCACCTTTGGACATGCACAATGTTTCTTTGCAGTGCTGCGTATCACTGGCCTGAAAGGCGTCACCACATTTTAATTAAAAATCCTGCATCCTTCAATTATATATGAGCTATCCCTCTGCCATGTAAAGCTATGTTTATCCTTATACTGTAGAGACTTTTATTTTCCCTTCTAAAATTAACTGTATTTTTCTTATTTTCCATTCTGGAATCTAATTTTCAAAACTTTTGAGTCTTGCATATCTGTTGCTTACACCTGCCTCCATGGTACATATGAATAGAGTTCGGTAGACCAAAACAGGACATTACCATGCTAAAAGAATGATTTTAAGATTTGTTTTAGAGGATCAAAGTAATTGGTGTCAGTAAAGCCTGGATACTTTATTACGTACTAATGCTTTTTTTTTTTTTTATTTGACAGCAGAGTTTATGGATAAACCACTTCACACTTTTTTAGGGCAAAGAGTTTTCAACATTTTGAGTCTTGTTTTCGGATTCTTCCTTTTGGAAAGCTAGACTACGTCAGTGCCAAGAGCTTAATTGCAAAGGCTCCAGAGAGAGAAAGGGAAAAGGGGAAGATTATTCTCTATATCAGTGAGAAACTGAAAAATAGCATTTTCAATACTTCACAACACAATTTGTACAGCTGATGTCTCAGGACCTAGTCAGACACTAATTGAAATCCTGCCTACAGAAGGAAGTTTTTTGACAATGTTGGTATGGTTAGCCCTTTAGCTGAGGTACAGGGATGACATATCAGAGCTAGCAAACCTTGTCATGACTGCCTGAGACGTCCCTAACCCCATCTGCCCTTCCCACCACTCTGCTGGAAATTTCAACCTCTCCACCACAGGGCTGATGGAAGGGAACGTGGTTTTGCCCCAGCGACTACAAAAGTGCAAAGTCCAGAGCCTTAAACCCACCTTCATTGGCAGTGTGGGCTTAGTTTTAGACAGAGGCAGCTGAAGCATCAATACCTGTGCTGTTCTTCTCCCTGCTGTGCAGGCAGGAACTCCTGGCAGAGCAGCCATATTTTGGTGTGGTGTCTCTTCCAACTGCAACAGCGAGATCTGCCAGATCTACTTTGTCAGCAACCTTGATATTATGTCACACTGAAAGCAGGTGTGAGCAAAGGTACATGCCACGACTTGAGCTGATCTGGCAACGCCTTTTCCTCCACACACCCTTTTGCACTTGCTTTGGCACACTTTGAACTCCTCTGTGACCAATCCCATTTGCTAAGGTGGTAGAAACGAAATCTGAGCAAAACAATAAATAAAGAGTCATTGTCTGCCAGGATGGGGAGTTGAATTGTCTCAGGTCAGGTCCAGGGAGATCCGCTGAAAGGGTGGGAGCCGTTGGGACTGATCAAATTGGGCAGGGATGAACGATTTGATAGCTCAGTCTTTGCTGGTGTCTTCCCCTCACTGCCAGAGTCATCTGGCCTGCACTAGGGTTCAGAGTTAGTGAACTTGCAATAAAGGTTCAGGGTAGGCTTTGACTCAGCTCAGCATCTGCTAAAGATTGACTGGTTTGTAATAGGCTGTGAACACGTGTTAACTGATGCACCAGTATCTTCCAAATCCTAGTCTTTGGAAAAAAACACTGCTAACGTTGTTAGGACTAAGAGAGCTCTGCTAGCATCAGTGATAATTGTGTGTTTTCTCAAAATTTTCCTGAAGCTTTCACAGTGTAAAAATGGCCTTTTGTGAAATGAGATTCACAGCTTTCTGATGGGATTAAGTGCCCCATCTTGTTCCAGCAGTTCCTGAGATACCCAAACCTTGGACTTGCAGCCTTTACTGGCCTGTTGTGCTTCTCTTCTGAAGGAATGGCTGTTTGTGGCAGGCTCTCAGATGTCTGAAGAGCCATGAGGCATTCAAAATTGTCCTGCAGGGAGTTAGCAAGAGAGCAGACTGCAAGTGGGGCAGTTATAGTTGCATAGCAAATGCAATTCATGCATGGTCTGACAATATGGCACTTGGCAGTTAATGTTATGATTCTCAACTGTCGTTAATATCAAGAACTTGGAAGTAAGTATAGCTATGAGGCAACTATTGAGACTTTTGCTATGTGAAGTGAAGTTCAGAGTGGTAAGTAAATAGTGCAAACAAGGGACATCCTATCTAAGCGGTAAACTCTGCTAGTATAGTATTTTTGTAAAATAAAAATTCAGTGATTTTTAAATGGCTAACATATTTTAAGGAATCTGACTGTACAGGCTTTCATATATATTTTTCCATGGTTTAGAGAAACTTGTCTTACCATTTTGATTTCGAGTGGTATGTTAAGAGCACGAGCTAGAGCAAGCACTTACATTTGAAAGGAAATAGCAAATTCCCATAACTAACATTCTGATTACCTTAAAACTGATTTCCTTTTTAGATAGATATTCCTCCCCAGAAGCCATACTCTTTACTACTAGGTGTATCTCAGTGTTTCTAAGATTAAACAGTAAATCTCAATGACATAGAAATAAGTCTGCCCGGAACGTTGCATTGTGATAAAATAGAGAATCTGCCCAGGAAAGCAGTAATGCACTGATCGGAATACTGGAGCTATAGCTGAGTTAGCTGCATTGCCAAGGATTTCAAGTCAGAGAGCCCGCAGAAGCATAAATTTTGACAGACCAGAAATCAAACTTCTCAACATTAAAGAGATTTCTATTGAGAGAGCCAGGCTTCAAAATCTTCACTCTGTCTATTCTTCCTCAAAGACATTAAGTGGTCATTTAGGATCAGTATAGATGAAGAAGAAGAAAGCCAGAAACAGAGTGTTTAGAAAAGCTTCTCTGCTGATTTGTGGCTGTTGAGTTTTCATGCTTCTAGTTCTCCCACAGCTTCCTAGGAAAACAAGAAATAATACACAATGTAAATAACAATAAGTTTTCTTAAAAAAAAAAAAAAAGAGGATCATTGGGGATGGACAGTTTCAGGGATCAGGCTTTCCACTTTTCTAGTTCTATTAGTCAATGAATGAACAATAATTTATTATCCAGATTTTATATTTGCACAGCCTCCACTGTGCAATTGGCAAACTTCATTTACAGAAAGTCTCTAGCTGGCAGTGAAATATCACGGTTGGCTTCCAGGAGTTACTGTCTCGCTGAAATGCCAGTAAGATAGTAGAGTTGTCTGCCTTGTTTGTTGGCAGTTTGTTTTGGTTTATGTTGCTGGAACAGAGAACAGTGATAGATCTTACACAGTAAGAAAATCAGAATTCTAATTCCTCGTCTATCTTTCTGAGCAACAGTGCTACAAAAGCACTGTCTTCAGTACAGGTGAGTGGTAATATTGCTTTCTCTTATGTCATCTCCTTGCCTTTTTATTTAGGAAGTCCTTACCTGCTATCGGAAAATTTTTGAGGGGCTCAGTGAGTATGCATTTTAACACTCATACTTTCTCTCAAGAATTACAGTCTTCCGCTTTGTCTTTAGAATAAATACAATATGATCCAAGTTCAACAAACAAAGACAAAACAAGACTGTTTTAAACTGCCTGAGTGAGAAGTCAAAATGACTTCCTCTAAATCACTTAAGATAATTAAAGCAGTGTATTTTTGCCCTTTCTTTTCTATTAGACAAGTATTGGTGTATTTACATACCTGCAAAGGTGCTTTATACAAGTATATAGGCTTTTTTGCATCAGAAGGAGAACAAAACCTATAAAATATAAGGCACATTTGTATTGCTGTAATTATATCCACAATCTACTATTGTGGATATTTAATTATTCTGTAAAAAACCCCTACCAAATACTAATTATACACGTTTATTATAGCCAGGCCATAAATAATGTGATACCTCTGCCTACCTAAATGCTTACTTATATCATAAAGACTTTTTCCGTTATGCTATTGAAAATATGTTATAAACTTTGCTGATTTTTTACTATTTTGTTAAAAATAGAGTTGACATTTTTGCGTATAGATGACAATAAAATATTTTTAATTTGGGTTTCTGTGATACAAAATGAATACAAATGTATGCTGTTTCTGTATTTTCAGTTTGATGATTAGGAACAGATGTTCATGTACTTGGACATCTTATTGTATATATAATTACTAGAGCTGTCCTTCTAATCAAAGCATGCAGAATTGGTCACTTACCATATCTAATTAAAGACAATTTTTCCTCTTAACGCAGAACCATGAAAGTACTGTTCCCTAAATTCTCTTATGAATAATTACTAATAAAACTTATATCAAAGATTTGTTTTCCTCTCTTAATGTTTCTAATAAAATTCATCTGTTTTGTAAGATGTTTGCCAGATGTTATGCTGAGCAAGTACTGCCTAAGTATTACTTTGGCTGAATGAAATGGAAAATATTTTTCGTATCAAGTTATAAAATGAATAATTTACACTTATAAATAGTTGCAGTGCCAGGTTTAAAAAAAACCTGCAGTCAGTTTAGCCCTTATACAGTTCCAAGCACTCTCATGGCAAGATATACATATCATTCAATTTAAAATATTGATTTTTAAATAAATTTTAATGAAGATCTTGACACCCATGTATTTCTGAGAATCTCTTTGCCAGCCACCTCTTCCACGCACATTTGATTTTCTGATAAGCAAATTTTTTCTTCTTTTAATCCTTTTCTGCATCAAGAGCTAATAGAAAGCTATCCAGCCATGCAATAGCAACAAAAGCCAGTGTTTTTAGGTGATTATCATAAGTTAAAAGTTAACAGCAGAATTCACAGTAGCTATCAATCACACTTGCACAGGTTTCATCTCATGCACTTCAGAAAAAAAACCCACACCGCTTGTAATTAAGAGCCACTTTTTCAAACATACTTCGCTGTTTCCACCTAGCCAGTAGTACTTTTCCCCAGGGAACATTTCAGAAGGCTTTCTGGAAAAGAAAATCCAAGACTTCAAGCAGTGTGTAGAAAAAGCAAACTCTTAAGAAGATTTTAAAGTCTTGTGGAAAAAAAGAGCTGAAATTATTTTTTCTTGTGGTTTACAATGTCCCATGGGAAAACTGAAAAGGAATCTGTGTGTTGCAGGCACAGTATGGTGATTTAACTGCCAGATAAGTGATAAGTGTTTTTTAAAGATCTTGTGAAATGACTGTCTTGCCTAATTAATTATAAAATCTAAAAAAATGCAAAATATTATAACCAAAGGAGGTCACCATTTATTTAAAATGCTGTTTAATTTATTATTTAAATCATATACTTTTAAAGCATTCTTTTGGTGGACAATCCACTGCTCCTACAACTTATCTTGTGGCTTGTTACAGTTACTCCTATTCATTGTCACGGTGGATTAACTGACTTTAATTCACGTTTTCCATCATCTGTCCATAGAAGCTTCGTATTCTTTCATTCACTGTCTGACCACGAAAGGTTAGCATGTCAGGATGCCGATATGTCCAAATAACCCCCTTAGACATGACGACTATAATCTGCTTTTGAAGTAGGACCGTTTTGTTTCACAACATAAACTTTCTTCCATGAGCTGCCTTTCCTGCACAGAAATTGCAGTAATTAGGCTCAGTTCAAAACGTAATTCTTACTTAATAAACAGATCAATCCCATTTGCAATTCCTTCATTGTCTTTCTGGGGATTTAGAAGTCACTGGGCAAACAGCTGTTTACTGCTGTAAACCAATAGAGTTTCAACAGCAACCTCACGGGAAATCAAGACTGAGGATCACAAAGCAACATGACTTCTGGAATATGGGTGTCCAAACCAGATAGGAGCAACTAATATATTCAGTGAAGTCTTACCTTGACTTAAGGTGATTTGAGAAGATGCCAGGTAATTGCCATATCCAGAGACTAGAGCAGCTAGGCACACGTTCTAGGGCTTTATGACTTTGATGACTGTGCCTCTACATAATCCATTCTTTAGCAGTTTTCATATCTATTTTTTCTATTTGTGTGGAAGGAAGAGAAAAACACTCAAAGAACACCCATGACTAATCTTCTCTCCCCGCTGTGGGGTGGTGAATGGAAACTTCATCTGGTCTCCTATCTACATGCTGTGCTCTGAAGATCTGATGTTATGACTCAAACAAGAAAAAAACAGCCTTAAAATTGTTCCTTTTCTCTCTTCCTTAAGGAAGAAAAACTTGTTTATATTTTGCCAAGAAAGATTTTAGCAAATGACCACACCCTCACTTAACTGGAATTATTACATGATTATGCCTTCCTGCTTGGGGGGGGAGGAATCACCTGAAGAGATCTGTGCCACATTGCATTGTAATGTTAGAGGTTGATTACACTGAATTTTTTAGGTTTGCTCTAGGTACAAGTCTGTCCTGGGGGCCCAGGTGTCTATCCTGAAGGCCATGTTATATCCCAGGAGCTACTCTGCCTTTTAAATGTAACAACAAACTGCCTGATGAAAAGTAAATTGAAGTCTTGCATGTGACCTCAATAAAGTCTCCATGAAGAAAAACATGCATATTTCTTCTGGCAGAGTTATTGCTTCTCTAGAGGCAAGAATCTCAATATATATTAATGTATTGATCACAGAGGAGATGATGGATTAATGTTCATTCTTTTTCTCAGCTTTTCTGGTAAAAACTCACATACCTTTTCCCTGAAAGACAGAAAAGATAAATCAACATTTCAAAGATCACCTTATAAGTAAGCAACAAGGTGTCTGAGTGTATGTGTATTATTAATTATGTGACCAAGAGTAATTACAGCATCAATGATAAGGATAGGCTGGTTTTACAGAGAAAAGTAGATCATCCCATTAACTTGTCTCATATCAACAACACACATTTTAGTGCAGATGAAAGTAAACTTATGCACTAAGAAGCAAAGAACATAGGTAAGATCAGGATCTCTGTGTGTACGTATATTTAGATTTATAATAGTTAAACTATATATTATTTTGTGCTTTGGGCTCCACAGTGATTTTTAAAAGTCCTTAAGGGTCAGGAAAAAATAGATTCGCTTTGCGGGGTCACAGCTGAGAAAGCGATGCAATCATAACAGAAGTGTTGGTCTAAGCAGAGGAATTACGCTGTGAAAATTTACTTTGCTGTAGTAGAGACATGTGTGCATCATGCCTATATCTACCTGGCATGGACATATCCTGCTGATAATTTGGCATACTCCTTTCTAGTAGTGCAATCGCTTCCCAGAGGACCATATCAGGGCACTGGAAATGGTGACTTACACTGATACAGCCATCAGAATGCAGGTCTTCACATTCAACAATCAAGCATCTGGTAAATTTTGAGTGCTGCTGCCCATAATTCAAAGTTCCAATGAACTTAAAAGGCTTTTTATATTATGAGCTGCTACACTCCCACTTCTATTCCCTGTCAATGAACATGAACTACGTGGTCAGTAAGGTGCAGAGAGAAAGCCATGGATTGTCTTGGACAGAGAGACAAAGAACAAACACAATTGTCTGAAAGCCCAGCATTGCCCAAATTCAACCCTAGCACAGAGATTGAGCCCAAAATCTCACCCAGATACCTGAACTTTTATATGCTACAAGAAAGGAAACTCAGCTGAACATCTGATACTCACACTAATCTTTGTCAAATTCCTGAACAATGACCTTGAATTCAAAGTAATGTTTATTGTACTTAAATTTTGAGTGAGCATCTCTGGCTAATACCTTCCCAGCCAATGAAGACAGGATTCGCATGCTTCCAAAGCATCTTCCATCTCCTCTTCGACAACTTTTTTCCGATTCTCCACTACCTAAACCAAACAAGCAAACAAGCAAAATTTCCTGAAAGTGGATCATAAGCTTCTCCAAACTCACTAAAATAGTCTTTTAAAACAGTTCAATAATTTCCAGTGAGTGGCCTCCTCCATCTTCCCATAACCCCAAAAGACACCTTTATTATTGCCAAAAGCATAGACTGAAAGCAAGGGTGAAAAGAGCAAAAGACAGTGGTTGGGAGATGCCAGAATTTTCATTTCGGTAATATATTACATAATATTTTGTTGATATTTTTAAACTATGTGTTTCAAATCATTAATGAAACATATTTAAACTGTATGAGGTGTATTATGCAGTATTTGTATGACAAAACTAACTTACTGTAATGCCATCATACAGAAAATTAGAAGAGTAAATGGTATGATAGGTGCACACAAAATACACCCATTGATTGTTACATGAATGAATGTGTGTTGTGAAATGTGATACACACAGATAAGCAACTAAGGGGAAATACATTTAAAATATCTTGCAGAAATAAAATTACATTATTTCCAAGCTAATATATGTGGTCTTGAACCAGAATAGGAATTTTTTTTTCTACTACAAACTCAGTCACAGTAAACTTGATTTGTGCGTGTATCAGAAACCCACCTTTTTGTTCAGACAGGCTAGAGTAGTGGATTGTGCCATGCAGATTTCAGGTGATGCTCTGCCTATCTTGCCACACGATAGAAAAAGAATGTATAATGAGAGTATATATTTAGGGGATGGGAAGCAACATCAGCTTCGATGCTATGGTACTCTAAGGAGCTTGCCACAGCCACTGAAGGCCTGCTCTGATCTCCCAGTGCAGACACGGGGTCATAAGCTGCCACAGGAATGGCAGAGGAGGGGAGGGAGCCAGAGAGGTTGCCTGGCAGAAGCCTATAAAAACTCACTGGAGGTAGCCACACAAAGTCATGTAGCCTATAGCCTTAGAATGTTGTTAATGTATTTAAAGGCAGTATTTTACAGGATGCTTAGCACTTTGCCAGCACAGCAAAGAGGAAGAAACTGAATGTGGCACGAAATGAAAATGCTCCTGACATTATTCCACCAACCCTTCTCAGAAGGCTGTAAAAGATGTAGCCTGCATATTTTCCCAGCTTGTGTCCTGCCACTTACGGATTCCTCTTGAAAGTATTCCCTCAAGAATTCTGTCTGGAATAGTTTAACGCCATTCATTAAATACTTCCTCTGCATATCCTTCCCCATCCCTTTACTTCAGTATTCCCAGGAGAAATTTTACAAGATGCTGATCTTGCAGAGTAGGGAAAAAAATACTCAGCACCCAAGGTCTTAAATAGATTGTTTCCTTCAAGACTTTAATTAAAGTTTAAATATTTGTTTTTAGATGGGGAACAATTATCTGTTCTTTGTTTTCTTCAGTGCACCTGCAACCTCAAGGAATAAATTTCTGCAATATCTTTTTATGTGTCTGCAAAATTTCTGGTGAATGTTTGAACTATAGAGGGGAAAAAGAGTGATGAGTATGTATTTTTTATATATATAATGGAGTGTCATCTAGAGAGACCTGGACAAGCTGGAGAAGTGGGCTTTTGTGAACCTCATGAGGTTCAACAAGGCCAAGTGCAAGATCCTACACCTGGGTCAGGACAATTCGCACTTTCAATACAGGCTGGGGAACAACGTGATTGAGAGTAGCCCTGCACAGAAGGACTTGTGGGTGCTGGTTGATGAAAAGCTCGACATGAGCTGGCAATGTGTGCTCACAGCCCAGAAGGCCAACTGCATCCTGGGCTGCATCAAAAGAAGTGCAGCCAGGAGGGTGAGGGGGGTGATTCTCCCACCTCTGCTCCTCTCTTGTGAGATCTCACCTGGAGTATTGTATCCAATTCTGGAATCCCCAACATAAGAAGGGCATGGAACTGCTGGAACAGAAGGATGGCTACAGAGATGATCAGAGGGCTCAAGGCTGAAGCACCTCTGTATGAGGACAAGCTGAGAAAGTTGGGGTTATTTAGCCATATAGCAGCCTTCTAGAACCTGAGGGGGGGGCCTACAAGAAAGCCAGGGAGGGACATTTTACAAGGGCTTGTAGTGGTAGGATGAGGGGGAATGGCTTTAAATTGAAAGGGGGAAGATTTATATTGAATATTAGGAAGTAATTCTTCACTGTGAGGGTGGTAAGGCATTGTCACACGTTGCCCAGGGAAGCTGTGGGTGCCCCCTCCCTGGAAGTGCTCAAGACCAGATTGGATGGGGCCTTGAGCAGCCTGGTCTGGTGGGAGATGTCCCTGCCCACGGCAAGGGGTTGGAACTGGGTGATCTTTAAGGTCCCTTCCAGCCCAAACCATTCTACGATTCTATGACAAGTTATACCTGGGAAAGCATCCCTCCAGAAGTGTCATTTTTATGGACTTTGCTCATGCATCTTCTGCTGCTACAGGGAGGATGGTAAATAACTGGATTTCTGCTCCTATCTTGCATGGCTCTGCTTCTGGAAACCGCCAGGAAGCATTGAAAGACACACAGCTGAATGCAATCCAGACAATGAAACACAAGACAGAACTACTGGTAACAATAGTAGGGAATATGTCAGCAACCTGAGCTAGAGAGCTGAAGGCAAGCAAGCCATTGCCACTGCAAGTCATCTCTTCCTCCTATGGAGCCCTCAATTGACTTCATCATCCCACAACAATACCTTGTTAATACAGTTCAAGTGTTTGGTAAATCAATGTCCTTTTATTGCTAGTGATAACCATAACAATAGACAGGAGATGAACTACAGAGATGGTGGAGATAGATAAGCACCAGAGTGCAGGAGAAGGAAATACTATATCACAATCACCTGCTGTCAAAATAAGTTAGTATTGCTTTCCCCATCCCTACCCAAAAAGGCAGTACACTCACATGCTAAAGGTGAACTTCACAAATTTTATGTACCAAAAAACCAAATAGGAGAGGTAGTGTAATGTAGGTTTTTTGTTGAACTTAAGCTATATTGTAAGGTGCTTCCAGTCGCCTGTCGGCTTTCCACAGACCTACTCCACAACCACTGTGACTACCTGCCGCTTACTGCCTCCTCTAACAGGAAGAGAGAGTTGGGTTTCATCAGCCTGGAGAAGACAAGACAGACAGGGACAACTAGTGCCTTGATTAGCATTATGTATCACAAGGTGGTCAGGTGAGGGGGAAGTCCCCACTAACAACTTTGCCAAAAGTTTCTTGAATTGCCTGAATGCTCCTCTCCAGCCTGTGCTGATGGCACTGAGGCATTCCCAGTGACCTGCTGCAATATAGGAGCTCTTAGCTCCCACTTATCTCCCTGGCAAGTTAGTGAGCACTCAAGATCAATTAGGAGTTTGAAACGAATGCATATGGGACTACAGTCCGTATACATTTTCCTGCTGAAAATGTACAGCTCTAGGGAAATAACATATCCCGAGGTTTTAGTTTCATTACTGGCCAATGTAACAACCAGGTTCACCAAATTGTATGTCTGTCCTGCAAACCCAGCACTCACAAGCAGTTACGCTTACTTCCTCTCATGCATATTCTCCATCCTTGGGCACAGGTACTTCCAGCTTCCTTCCCATTGCAGCAGGGTATATCCTGACCTAACAATGGGAAAGGGCTTAATGACTCAGCTGTCTGCCCTGCAGGTGTTAATAGGCCCAGGAATTAGACACCAAATAAATTAATAGATTAAACAATTAAGAAGTCAGTGTTTGAACCTCAGCTCCCGCTAGTATGATGAGAGTTGGTGTGCTGCCAGGGCCCCGAGAGCGTGCCTGCTCCCAGAGGTCTGGCTGCAAGGCTCAGTGTCCCCTTGGTGGCTGAGGGGAAAGGTTGCCAAGGCAGTGCTGCCAGGAGCCTCAGGAAGGACTGAGCCTCCTTTTTGTGAGAGCTGCTTTAAGATGAGCCTCTACCATTTGCCTCCCATCTGAGCCTGACTATGCCAGGGCAGTGTCTGACCCTGGTTCTCCTCACTGGGTCTGATCCTGCCCCCCTTCCACAGGCTGATGTCTCAGGCTGGCCATGTACCTGCCCCCAGTGCTTCTTAGCCTGCCCTAGCCTCTGGCTGGAAGTGGCGGGATGGTCCAGTTTGGGGGTCCCTGCCCTGCCTGCTCGTGGAGGAGCCCCGACTGCTCACAGCATGCTGGTGCACAGCATGGTCACACTGCTGCCATTTCTTATGAGGCACGGCTGCAGGAAGTAAGATTGAGGACACTGGTTATCCACACATGGTGCACCTGCACACTGCCACAGGGAGAGAAGAGCTGGGACATGACAAGGGGGCTCAGAGTCAGCTGTCCCACCAATGATGTTTTTTTGGATAAGCAAAATCAACCATCTTGTGCCTCAGCAGTTTGCATTTTTAGCTAACTTCTGGGTTGATTTGGCAACACAGAAATATTAGCATGCAGCTTGTGCTAATAAGGTATATCTGATGCCACCGTATGCAGCAGCAGGAAGACAATGACTGTACAGCCCAGTGTCCACATTTTAAAAGAAAATGTAAAAAAAACTTGAAAGTTTCTTAAAGAGAATGATCGGAATGGCAGAAAACCTGCTTTACAGGGAGCCTGAGGAGTTTGTATTACTTCATAGTCAGAAAAGTCTTTAATTTCTTGTAGAAATAAAGAATACAATCCAATGGCTAGAAGCCAAAGCTGCTATTTCAGATTAGCAATAAGTAGCACAGCAACAGGAATAATTAACCAGATGCAGAAACATATTTTCCACCATTTGAAGTAAATAAATAAGCTTTAGTAACTTTCCAATGTCCTCCGCCTTCACTCAAGCTAGAAATTAAACTATGAAGTGCCACTGTGGAAGTTTGATGGTTTCTGCTAAACCTACAGGCAATGAAGATACTTCCAATGGACTGCTCCAGATGTTAATATGAAGGTATAAAATAATTTTCCCCAAGGAGTTTGACAAGAAATGGTTCTTTTATTCTTTTATAAAGCTAAATACCTTTTACTAAATTGGGGTAAAGATGTTGAAAAATAGAAGCCCATGGTTAAGGAAGAAAACAGAAGAGAAAGGCAATGGAAGGCACTGGTGAGGCCACACCTGGAGTACTGCATCCAGTTTTGGGCTACCCAGTACAGGAGAGACATGGACATACTGGAGACAGTCCAATAAAAGACCATGAAGTGACTGGAACATCTCTTCTACTAGGAAAGGCTGAGAGAACTCGGGCTGTTTACCCTGGAGAAGTTAACACTTCAGGGATATTATTAATGTATATAAACATCTGAAGGGAGGCTGCAAAGAAGACAGAGCCAGGCTTTTTTTTGGTGGTGTCCAGTGACAGGACCAGAGGCAATGGAAACAAACTGAAACACAGGAGGGTCCATCTAAGCACCAGGAATCATATTTTACCGTGAGAGTGACCGAACACTGGCGTAGTTGCCCAGAGAGTTTATGGAGTGGAGACTTGGAGATATTCAAAAGATGTCTGGACACAGTCCTGGGCAACTGGCTCAAGATAGGCCTGCTTGAGCAGGGAGTTAAACAAGATGATCTCCAGAGGTCCTTTCCAACGTCAACCATTCAGTGGTTCTTTGGTTCTGAGAATAGACAAGACAAAGTGGGTCATGAAGCAGTGTAACAAACTTGTGGTAGCCACCAACATTGTTTACACAAATTTTTTTTTATATCACATGACTATTTTTCACTCATATCGCAGATGTTTTTTTCCCCTCTGGTCAGTGGAGCTAGACTTTGCTCTGAGTTTTATCAGCAGAATCTGAAGCCAGATCACTCAAAAGAACCTGGTGTCCTTCAGCTAATCAAAGATCCAAGTTTTGATAAGGTGGCATTTGACCATAGGGACAGAAGGAAATGGAGCCTACATGAAATGCTCAGCCAGTCAATGCCAAGATTTTTTTTCAAGGTGAAAGTGCTAACATGTTGAAATGTGTGAAAACATGTGATGTAAAACATCAGACCCTGTTCTAACACTAAAAGGGTTAAGCCTTCTTTTCTGTTAAATTAGCAAAATGCTGTTACTATTTCCTCCTTTTTTGCCAGTGTGGTTTCTTCTGCAGTAACATCTGTGACACCACAGAATTTTTCAAGACCTAATTAGTGATGTTATGAAAGAATGTTAGTTCACCAGGCGGTTTGGGAAATACTTGATTTTTATATATATATGAAATATATATATATTTGTTAAGCATCTTGAATCTTCCTCACATCCCATAAATCTTGTGTGATAGCAGCCCTGGAATGCAAAAATCATCTAGTGACTTCCTCATTTTCAAGTTTAGTGATAAAGAGCTAATGGCTTCAGAATGTTGCACTGTTTAGATGTGAGGTTAAATTCAAAGATCCGACTTGGTTTCTTTTCTGGAAAACCAGTCTAAATACAGTTAGGGTGTGCAAGTTCCATTTTGACTGCTCTGCATTGGACCCTGGAGGCAAAACCCTAGAAAGTGCATAACAATTTATGCACTTGGGTTAAAAAAAAGGCATTAACTAATTTTTTCATTTCTATTATATTTCTCCAATCACGAAAATATTGTCTGCCACCAGAAGAAGCAGCAGTGTTAAAAAAAGACCACTGACTTCAAGGAAAACAGATTTTACATATAAATTTAATTCCCACATCTTTGAAGGAGCCAGTTTATGTAAACTGGCTTATAAAAATCAAGAGATGTAAAGGATCTACATCACTGTAGTTCCTTAAAATCAAATATGTTCCACTTTATTTTTTTAATTCTTATATCTAGAATTTCTTTCCAGCATATGTTAATGGCTCTTTGCCTTTTTTTAACCCTTTTTAATCTCGTAACCTATTTTCAATGGATAAAAAGTTGCCATTTATCATATTCCCATATCACTGAAGTTACTGATGAGCTTGGCCAGAATTCTGTGCCTTTAGAAGACAAAAGCAGAAATCTGCTGTTAAGGGCTACAGCTACGCCTAGGAAAAAACCCAGTTATTATTGTCATTGAAAATAGTTGGCCACCACTGGGAACAGAACAGTGGTAACAGAAGGTAATTATTTTTAGCTGTATTTATGCAACCAGGGTAGAAATAGTTAAATCAATGATAAAGAATAAAGTTTACTGAAATACGATCTTCTATTATACGACCAGTGAAAGATTCCAATAATGAAAACGGTTTATCAACAAATATTGTAAAATCAGCAAAAGAGATAAACCTGTATCTCCATCTGCTTTCTTTGACCCAAGCTTGGTAAGCTCGCTGGAGTAGTCAAATATGATGATGCAAAGATAATCTGGGATTTATGGGAAATAGTTCCTATAACAGAGTAGCACAAATTACCCCAGAGGGACTAATATTTTAGCTGTTTTCTCTTCTTGGGTAATCTGAGAAGATTCACCAAACCTATAATATAGAATGTTTTCTGATCTCTCTTGAAAGGCCTTGCAATGCCTTATATGTATTTAGCATAACTTTTGAATATGCTAATGAATGCAAAGGGGCAGCATTTTAAAAAATAGTATCATGTCCTCTCAACTCTAGAGAAATTCCTGTCCATAACATCCTCCTCTCTCCCGCTGCCTGCTGCCTGGCAATAGCCTCCCCTGTACAAACCTCAGCCAAACCACTTAAATATTGAAGCCACTGTGGCTAATGCACATCTTGCTTCTTGCTTTATGCCAGCTCCTTAGAGGAGAAGGGAGGGGACAATTGGATATTCTGGTTTGTGATGGCTCCAGTGCACACAGCACCCAGCCTCCTGCTGCTGCTGACAACAGGCAGCAATCTGTTCACAGGCCTTTCAAAGGTGCATGTCCTAAATGTCTAGTAATATGAAAATATGTTTAGGCAGACTTTGTGATTCCCACATGTTATTTGTGATTTTGCTTTTGTGAGTCACCCAACATCATTATGGACAATGTAAATTGTGTTCGTTATGCACCAGCTCCATCACAATCCTCAGCTGCTGCTATAGCCCCTGCAGTCCATGGCAGCCCCTGCATCATCCATATAGACCGAGCAGTAAACGGAGAAGGAATTTTACTCCTATATCACAAGTCCTGCACTGAGCACTCAGCCAGGTTTAAGAGTTGGGCTAAGAGATACCATTAATAATAACTTCAGATTTTGAAAGAGTGGAAGCAAAACAGTTGTTAAAAGACCTCTCAGATAACATTTCTCCATGCCAAAGAAAAGGGATTTTATGGTGAGAGAATTTTCATGGTGATTCAATAGCAGATCATAAGCTTTTCACATGCTATTTTTAAAGTCCCATGTTTTTGAAGCTGTTGGTAAGTTTATGAAAGTTGTGTAGAATGATTTTTATATTATGTATAAAACTGAAAGATCACTATATACAAGAAAGGCAAGTTTTCCTACCTATTAATTTATGCTGAGAATGGTTACTGATAAGTAAGGAAGATAAGAAGAAAACAATGTAGGTCTTCCAATGTAAAAAAACCTCCCTTATCATTCTTTTCTCTAAGTAGTGTTAGATAGACGTGGTATAGGATGTGAACTCATATTGACAGATAAACAGAAGTATAATGTGGCAGTGAAATGGGTATATTAAGCATTTCTAAAGAGATTACCTACTGTTTAATGAGGGGTACTTTTAACAATTAAATAAAAATCTATGCAAGTTCATTTTGCTAAAGATACTGTAATTTTCTGCTAGTAAGTCATATTACATTTTGCTATTTCATCGCCACTGGTGCTATTCTATCATTCTATACAAAAAAATCATCTACAGAATCGTTCATTTCTTTTTGTGATAAGGACAAAATAAGCTTTCCTCACAAAATTAAGCTATATTAATATTGTATATTTAAAAAAAATCCCTTCTGATGCTATCTGAAAACAGCAGCAGGCTGCACAACCATTATCATTTTTTTTACATTTAAAATATTTTATGTATAGTAAAGGCAGCTGAAAATATTAAATCAGTTATGTTATATACTGAAATGGAAAGTCAGAAGTACATAAAAGAAAAGAAAACAAAAAAAATCTATAGACTGCATTCTAATGTGACAAGAAAAGATTAGGCTTTATGACAACAAAGACCAAGCAGAATATGAATACTAGTGACTTTTTCAGTAAATGTGCACTATGAATGCAGAGCTTTGGGCATAACACAAAAGTTGCTTTGTAATGACAAAATTTCTTTCACCCCAAGGTAAATTGGATGCTGAAATACATTTCTATGAAGAATACTGTGGTTCTTATAAAAACTGAGATAACCATAATGACTCTTTAATTATTAGCTAAGACTTAGGACAAAATGTGTCTGCACCCAGTGTTGCTAATAGCATCAGGATGATGTAGGTCTTTGTTCCCTCCGCATACGAGGATAACATTGACCTTATTTCAAGGAAGCATTATTCATGTCACTTCTTTTACTTATAGAGGTTGTTCACCTAGTCATGCCTGACTGAAATAGAAAGGATGGATTTAAAAATTCAGTGCCAAACAGACTGAGTCGACGAAGTACTTTATTTAATCTGTAAAATTAGTTCCAGAGCTACAAAAGGCTGAGGGAGAGACAGATACAGCACGTCTGCTGGAAGATCTCTAATATCATTTAGGACCTCAAGCAGTCACTTGTCAATTTTTGCAGACTCTACTCCTCTGCAGACTTTTTCTCTCCATCCCTAATGTAGACCATATACTTGTCTAGCCACACCACTCCATTAGTCACTTTTTTATTACTTCCACTATCATTTCTGCACTATCATCTCTCACACAGTTCAGCTTCTCAGCCCTCTCAGGTACTTATTTCCCCCTCCTAACAGAACCCTTGAAAACCTGTCATTCTTAAAGATGTCTTCATAGGCTTGCTCTCTGAAAAGTACGTATTTCCCCACTCTCCAGTCACCAAACCTTCTATTTTTTTTAAACTCCAAGGAAAGGACATGGAAACTCTGATGTGCCAAGGTGATGAAGGAAAGCTATGATTAAGCGGAAAATTAAATTCAAGATATCTACAGTATTCACATAAGGACGTCTTTCATGTCTTCCAAATGCCCTTTCTCTCTCCCATAAGTCCATTCTTACTGCTACTTGGAACTCTGCCAGGGCAAGAATTTGTAAAACAAATAGTCCTAATTATAAGAAGTTCAAATCTTATTAGTCCTAAGTGTCGTATGAAAGATATCCCTGTCTAGCAGGTAATGCTCCTTACACTTGGGACACAGGCCGGTGATAATTCAGTCTATACACCCCTAAATCCGTGCTTGAATCTAAGAGAGCCCTAAGAGAAGACATCATACTAACCTACTTTCACTCTGAGCAAGAGTACCCGTACAGAAGGATAAATAATTTTCAACCACTGCACTTTGAAGTGTCATTCATATTAGTCAAATATTCCTTTATACTGGAGCTTTAATGGATTTTCTATGTAGGTGCTAGTCCAGTCAAGCTCTCTTCAGCATTACAGGTGTGCCTTATATCATAAGACACCTTATTTTGCAGAAATGTTTTCTGTGTGGTTCACTTTTGGTAAGAAATGCTATGGGGCATGGCACTGGGTGCCAGTGATCTTAATGTACATGAACTGATTCATAAAGTTTAGCAAATGACAAGAATTACTGTTATGTCATACACCATTACTTGTATGGCCATTATAGTAGCCAGTGCTTCTGCTTACATTTTAGTCCAATATGACTACTGTTTTCTGCAGTGACACACACGCCGTAATAGGTAATAACTACCCCATGACAAGCTTGTTTTGTAGAGCCTGAGGATCCAAGCAATAAAGGAATTAGCAGTGCTCCTTTTATAGTCCATGTTCATATTTATATTGTAAGTAGAAAAACTGACAGAAAGGCAGTATTTCACTTTAGTATCTTTATATTTTCTCTCTTTTATGTAAGTGCATCCATTTCCGTGTTTATCCCATTATCATTGACTAGTACAGGAAGTAATTGTGAGAATTAAATTTTCTTTCAAATAGAGCTCTGCACCATTTACTTTATTTTAGCCTTGCTGTATTTATTCTTACAAAAAAGAACAAGTATGTGAGCTATGAATGATCTTATCACAACCATTATCTTTTTCCTGATGGATTTTTGAGTTCAATATGAACTATTTACATGTATCTTTAGGAATCATAGAAATAAAGCGAGGAAAGAACCTCAGGAGGTCAGCCATTGCCTCTCCTTGGTGTAGGGCAGAGCTGAACAGCTAAACAAATCAAAATTCTCCCTAGCTGTTAACATTTGACCCATGTCCAGACAATAGCCACCAGTGGCTGTTTACCTCAGCTTCAAGATCTGATCTATTTATAGCTGCTGTGACTTCTAATAGATTATGTGATCCATACCATGCACTGCATATACAGCTCTTTGCATTCCATGCTCTTATGGTCTCCTTTCACAATGCCCAGTGTCCTCAGCAAGTCTGAAAACCTACACGTTGTAGTAGAAAGAAAGGCATTTCCACTGTTTCTCTACCCAACGCTATGATCTGCAAATAGTTTATATCAGCCTCTGTGTTCTCTGATAAATCCTCTGGTTTCACAACCTGCAGCAGTTATAAATAGTAACACATGATAATCACATCTTGAAGAAGCCACAAAACTTCCCAAGAAACTGACCACCCAACTGAAAGTGCAGGAAAAGGGTGAGACTAACCACAATGTACCAGGTAAGCAAAATGTCTGAGACTTTGCTTCCTGCTTTCTTTCATTTGCAAAGCAGTCAGATGCAAGTGGCATTTCTAAAATTATGAAGTTTGCTGTGTCTGCACAGAGCTTTGCTTGAAAATACTTTTGCACAGTGGGAAATCCACTGGGACAGTGTGGCTTGGATGATGAAGTGATCTCAAGGCTGGTGGTCTGTGTTCTAGCAATATATTACTTATTCATACGTAGTTTTTTTTCCCTGAGTCATTAATCATACCACCAGTATTGTTAAAATTGCCACGGAAATTATAGGAATAGGTAATTATAGGAACTTGTGTGCAGCTATATAGAATTTATGCACTGCAAAACATGCAACATGAGAGCAAAATACTACTCACTGAGCAGGAATTTTGCCAGTGAGTCCAGGATTTCATCCTCAAGACTGTCCCTCCCTTCAGACTTATGGGTGAGGTGGAAAAGTATTACAAACTTTGTCTCAGAAGAGGAACATTGGATAAGGAGCAAATTGCTTAATCACTATTGCCGACTGGGTTAGTAATAAACCCAGTTCATTTGGTAAGAAATGCTAGAAGAAATGCCCTAGAAACCTTGTCCTCATGACATAATAGCATTAGAAAAGTCTACACTTTAAAACCTTGTGTGGGTTTTTGAGTTTGGTTTTTCTTTTCCCTCTGGATGGGAGTTATCTGCTGCAATGTGCTTACTCAACATAATCAATAGTGAACCCTAACTAAGGTAATCCCAAGGAGAAGAGCCTGATGGTGTAGAATAGATTTAGAACAACCAGTAATTTCAGGCACAGATCTGAAGTCTAATGACATATTTCAAGTGCTCCAAATACACCGTATCTTTTAACTTATTAGAAATTATGAGCTGCGACCCATTATGTAGTGAGAAAAAATAAACCATAGAATCATTCAGGTGGGAAAAAACCTTTAAGATCATGGAGTTCAACTGTAAAACTAGCAACTCCAAGTCCACCACTAAACCATATGTACCCTACTGACTGCTTATAAAGGAAAGCCTCATAGCCATCTTGATGGAACTTGTACCTGAGTGCCCTCAAACTTGTACAACCTTGCTCTATATAGAACATGCCTCACAACAAATGGTAGGGGTTAAGAATGAGAAGTAGGATTTGATTTACACTGTAGAAATAGAAACTTAGAAAGATTCAATGACCAAGATGTTAATTTCCAAATGTAAGTCCCAGCCAAAAATTCTAGAAATATAGTCCATTGCCACCTCAGGAGCGTGCCGTGTGATATGCTGTACTATAATATGTCCCAATGTAAGGACATCATAGAAGATTCACTGGAGAAAACCAGTTTTGTTTGCGTCTCTATCTGAAAAATCTGATCTCTGAAATAACTGACTTGCACATTTACAACAAAGGTTGTTCCCATGAGCAAAGTTGCTCTGTGTTTTTAGCACTAAGTGTAAAACTTGATGTGTCAAAGACAAAAACATACTAGATGATGCACTGGAAACAGTTGATACTCAACACCCCAACTTGAAACAGTTAAGTCATGCTGAAACTATTTCCAAATATACTCACAGATGGTAGACACACACCTAATTGCCTACTAGTATAAGGACATGGAAGAAGAGCATGTTTCCAGCTCTTCATCATCAGAAAGTTATTGAGACAATGTCCTGAATTCCAGTGATACAACTGGAATGAATGCAAACGTAGGACCCAATGCATAAATCATCCCACCAGCCAACTCCTGATTCTTCACTCAGTTTGTTCAGTTCCTTTTCAGGCAAACTTCCCGTTTATATCAATGTGACTACACTCACAAGGGAAGGTCACAAGTGTAAGAGTCATTGCACTGTTCCTGAAGATAGATTATGGCCCTTAAGTACACATTTATCAGAGAACTGGTAGGTAACAGATGATGTAACACAGTTTATTGAAGAAGACATTTTTTGACAAAAGAAATTAAATGGAGTGAATTAACTTTATGGCTCAAAACCCAGTAAAGCACAGAAGACCTATTGAAGAATAGATGTTTCTGATTTTGAATGTTTCTGCTAACAAGAATGTAACATACAACTTGCACAAGAACAAGTTAAATTCTTCATTACTCAAAAGATCAGTTAACTTCATTGGGATTGCTTCTAAGAATGGCAATTTAAGATGATTTATGAAAGTTTATCTGAAACAAAAAACTATCCTTAGATTTTAAGGACCCAGAACAGTTACATGGAGCAATCCTAAGAAGGAGTACCTAAACCAGGTACACAAATAATCTATAACAAATACATCCTGTCAAAGTAAAAGCAACCAGGAAATCTGGCCACATCATGGATTTCCAAGTCTCAGGCTTAGGAAGATGGAGACACCAAGGAGCTATTTACCCAGCTAAGCACATGTAGCATGGCTTCCAGAAAAGGATAATACCAAAAAAGAAATGAAACTTGTGGAAGTAGGTTTAACAGCTGGGTTGGTAACAGAAATGTGATTTTGACTTCTGCCAGTGGAAGTCTTAATCAATGCTGTTCTTGCTTGTTCTGCAGCTGTTTACCTACATATACACATGTATATACCTATCACAGTAGTACTGCTCTTAGGCATAAAGACTAAGGCAGTTGTTCCAGAGTATTAGAAAGTCTGGTGAAGACTGAGCTTTGTGCAGAAAGGGATTTGTGGAAAGAAAGAAGGTGACAGCACAATATTTGCAGAGGATACTCATTTTTGGAATGATATGAGTAGAAGGGACTATGAGTATGCAATTTGGCTTCAGTCGTACGGTGTCCTGAACCAAGATTACACTTCTTTCCTTGGTTGTACCTGTCTCCCACGTTGCAGGCTTCTCCAACACCAGATCTTCTAGCCTCTGATCAGGTCTCATCAATAAGGATTTGAAATTGCCTACGGCATCCGGTGACTCAGCTTATATAATGACTCAGTGTTGCAAGCTGATGGATCTTATCCAGAATTAGCAGCAGTGGAAAGTTTCCAATTTTTCTTTTTTTTTTTTTTTGTTATAGACAAGATTTTTGAGACTACCATCTGCCCCTCTCCTCACAGACCCCTGTTCAGAGCCCACTGACTATCCATTTCACAGATCTCACTGCAGGGTGCTTCAGTTTTGAAAATTGCTCAGTTCCCACAGTGATTTTGTTCCTAGCATGTGAACAGCATAGCCATAGCAGTTTTCCTGAGGGATGTCCATCAGAGCAAATGATGTTTTAGAGCAAAGATGGAGACCTGAGAACTACCATCAAATGATCAGATGTGAACTTACAAGACTGTCTTTAAGAGGAAGTATGATGCAGGAAAACAATTTGCTGATGTTAGGGCCATTATGTTTATGATATTTATGTTACAAGGTAAAACTCTGCATAACCAGACATTGGTAATGCAGGTTCAGTGGAAGCTGTGTTACCCATGCCTAACTCTTTACCTCCCTGTTACACTGCAATAATAATGTTACTCAGGGTCAGGCCTCCCGGAAGTACAGATAGGCTTTGTGCGATAGATCGCTGATATTCATGCAGAAAAGCAAGACCACCAAACCTTTGCTCTTGTCAATATTTGTACTCCAGCAGTTGGTGACTAATGGCTTAACACATTGATTCTTGTTGCCACCCTCTCCTGTCTTCCAGGAAAATAAGATGAAATTTCCCAACTCAGAGGATTAGGGAAAAAAAATGCATCTCAGCCTCCAAAATAAACATTCTGTATTCTCACAAAGTTCTTTACATCCAAATATATCTCAGGCTTTTATTAAAAACAAAAACAAAAACAAAAACAAAAACAAAAACAAAAACAAAAACAAAAACAAAAACAAAAAACCCACCCACTACCGGCAACAAACCCAGTAAGGACAGTGATGCCTATTTCAAAGGCAAATCCTTAGTGGCTTGCCTGAGTTCTCCCAGGAGGTTTCTGCTTGTCCCGAAACCGGAGCCCAAGACTTCCAGACTCACATTTCAGTAGTCTGTCAGTTAGGTCTGCACAATTTACCTAGTAATTACCCACCTAACTCTTGTCTGCAGGTGTTTGCATCCAGCTTGCAGCCATTTCTTGGCAGAGGCGGGGAGGGAAGGTTCCAGCAGCGTGCTTAGTAGTGAAGTATCACCTCCTGCATCTCTGAATAGCATTGCACCAACTTAGAGGAGCGGCCTCTCATCACTTCCACTTAAGTAAAAGATGATGCAAACACAAATCAAATTCATCCTGTTTGTAAGCATGGCCTGTACAGGCATGCTGCTGCAAAACAGCCTGCAAAGGGTCAAAGACCCGGAGTTCAGCACTTTTGACTGTCAAGATCAGGCGTGGTCTTCTCACCCACTGAGCTTAGCATACGTCATTACAGATAATTTTACTCCTCCTGTTTATGAAAATAGCTGTTTTTATCGAGTGGGAGCTCTTCTTTGCAAAACCAAACAGACCTGTATTGCATTAAGCAGGGAGTCACATTTCATGCTATGCCAGAGTATAACTCACCAGTAATTAAAGTTTGATTTCTGTAATGAACCTCTGAAAGTATGCAGTTTCAGTTTCACATTTTATAGCTCTCTTTTTGAAAAGAAAAAAAACAGAAGTGGAAAGGGGAAAACGAGCATGGCACAAGGATTCATTAAATTCTCTTCTGCTGGAGTTTTCTGCCGAGGCTATCCATGGACATAGAAGCAAAGGAAGGATATTGATAGTGAAGTGATATTTCTGCAGACTCTTCCTTTAAAAAAATTGGTTCTGCCAAGAAGTCTTAGCACGATTCTTAGCTTATGTCAAGATTTTGGCAAGATTACAGCAAAAATACTACATGTCCCTTCAGCTCAAGGATCCCATTTCTTACACCTGGTACTGCCAAGAGATCCTGCATGAAACCTCTTCCCCTAGCCCAGACACAGTCCCCAAGATGGTTGATGCATTTCACATAACAAGGGTTTAGGTAAAATCTACAGATGTTAGAAACCAGAACTGAGAATCAGAACAACCATCTTCTACAAAACCATCTTCAGCATTGGGCTGCAGAAGGACAGATATTCAGTCTACATTTATTTGTTCATATGCAATCACTTGCTTACTTAATTGTCTCACATAATTATCTTCACAAATGCACTTTTTTACTGAAAACTTTCCTCCAATAAAAAAAATATATTGCAACAGAAATATTTTTGGGTTTTTTCTTTCTTTATGGAAAACAAAGAATTTTTCAAAGAAAAAGATTGCCAATTTTTGCTGGAAATATTTTTTACAACTTCAGGTAAAATAAATTTACAAATTAGTATTTTGACTCAAAACTTACCCAAATCTAAGGTATTGGGGAGGATACTTTTAGAGAAAACTACCTGAATACATAGGATTGTGGTCTGTTTCCTTTTTATATATTTAAAAATTTTCCACAGCAATCACTTACAGATTTGCCAGAAAGATAATGCCTGTGAGTCTATCAATCAGACACATCCCTCAGTGGACCACAAAGACATTAATATTCCTAATTTTGGGGGTTGTAACTGTTACAGATGGTCTTTAAGATCCCTTCCAATGCAAACCATTCTATGATTCTAATGCTACAATTATGTCTTTTAAGACACACCTCTTAAACTAGAAACAGCAACATTTAGCTAAAAGTCCTCTACACGAACTTCAAAAATCTGATCAAGGAGCAGAATGAAACAACTAAGTTACATGAAATATCAAAAAGCCTTTGGTCAGGCTCCAAGACAACTGGCTGCTTCGGTTAAAAAACAAAATACCTGACCACTTGAGCTATTACAAGATATTGCCAAAATAAACCACAATTATTTATTCAGATGATATTCCTTGGCTTTCCTTTCAGGAAAACTGCCAGAAAATAAATTAAGTATTCACTGAATCAACAACCCAGAAAAGACACTTAAAGAAAGGTCTGAAGTCAGAACATGCAACATGTTTCATTTAACTAAGCAATATATTTAAATAAAGACTCATTTTTCTTTAGCTTACTGAGATTGCTTTTTATTATTTAAAATTTAACAAGTTTATTTAGAATTAAAACAATGAAATAGTGTAGTGAATTATGCCACCATCAAGAAAAGGCACCCAAAATAATATTTTTATTTCCATTTAAGAGAAATATTTACCCCTCCAGTTTCTCTCTTTCTTATCAGTGCTACTTGGTCAGTTTAGCCTTTAGTGATTTTGCCACACAATTTATTATACACAGGGGACAATGAAGTTGGTCATTACCTTTTATTATCTGGGGTTTTTTCTTAAACATGTACCTAAGAGTCTGGGTTATGGGTGCAATAAGTATGAAGGAGGCAGTGGTTTGGGGTTCATCAGCCATCATCAGTGTGGAAATGCACAATGTCAAAAGCCAGGTGGCTTGAGGTATGAGGTCTGGGTGCTAACAACCTCTACACTGCGTGGGAAATGAATGGGAATACTAAGACGGATTTGCTTGGGCCACCTGTGCATGATTTTCTGTAACTCTCTGATGTCAAATGAAACTCCCATTTAACCTGACTAACATTTGGGTCTAAAGCATTCTAAATGACGTGTGAGCCAATTTCTCTGTAAAAGACCTATTAACAATGAGAGAAAAAATGGAGAGGTTTTGAAGAACCCTAACTTGCCTTCTGTTGCTAAGGGATACACTTCCTTGGTATACCCCCATGTTCTCAGTAAGTTTGGCTCACAGCAAGTTCAGTAAATGATGAAAGGCCTACGCTGCTGAAAACAATGTAAGAAGGGTTAAAAATAAAATTAAACCAAATAGTATGCAAATGAAACATTACTTCTTTTATCTAGTTCCAGACACTAGGTAGAGTGCTTTACTACTAAAGTGTTCTCTATAAGACTACATAACGCACCTGGAAAATGCATGTGTAGAGCGACTAGATGTTGTTGTTCCATTTGGAAAGTGATGTTTTTACAGCTCTGTTGCCCCTTCTGTTGAACCCAAACAGCTCCTTGCTATTTGTGTCCCTTTTTTCTTATTTTCTTGTTCTCTGCAGCAAATGCCGCTGCCAAATATCTTTCTCCCGTGATATCTCCCTGTCCTTCTCACTTTTCATAACCTCTACTTGTTACACAGAATGGTTTCAGAGACACAGAGATTAAAGCCAGAACTTAGCCAAGTTACTTCCACTTTTGAATGTCTCCATATGGGGTGTCTGAAACCAGTGACATCTTGGGGATAGAGTTTTTAGTTCCTGTGAAATTCTCAGAATGCTATTGGTGGTCAGAACTTCTAAAATTAGGAATTACTTCTGAAATTTTCACTAATCAACTTTATTGTAAAGGTCACTGTGGGAGGCAAATTCAAAGTCCTAATACTGATTTTAGCATTTGCTGAATAGATAACAAAGGAAAGTCATAACCTCCTTGTTCTTCCATATATACTTATATACAAGGTTCAACACAAAAAAACCCAAGACTGTGCCTGTAAATCTTTTTATTTAACAAATACAGAAAATTAAGTGATCACCTTCAAAATAGTTCCCTTCTGTGCTGACTCACAGCTGCATATGATGCTGCCAAAGTTCAAACAATTCTGTAGGTCATTTTATGAAGGGCTGTTGAGGATCGCCATTGTATTTGCTTTCACATCTTCATGGATTCCTTTGAGCACCAACTGCATCTTTGGGATCTCTTCACCATAAGTTTCAGCCAATAATTGAAAATTTTCCCTTTGGATTTCTTAAGACACACAAGAACCTTGATGTTACCTTGCTGCTTACTCTTGTACACCAACATTTTCTGACTAAGGGCACAAAATTGTCTGTATTTGGACATGCACCCACTCATACTGAGTGAAGCGATCGAGTTGAGCCTTGTCTCACTGTGACAGGACAAAACATATTCCATAACCACCTCTTTCTTTCTCCTCTCCCAGTCTTGTTTTCCGAGCTATAGGGTCAGTCTTCGGGTTTTTTTGTGTCAGACCTCTTATATGGTAACCTGTTTTGTGCCCATAATTGCAAGATCCCCTCCCTCGCTGTGTTATACTCCCATCAGTGTGACCACTGCAATGACTGGCTCTGGATTTCCTATTGTATTTTTCTGAAACATTCACGAGTTCAGAGACGGATGTTAACCAGCAAATTCAAAATATCTTCAATTATACAGGCTACATCCTCCACAATGCACAAAATGTCTGCATTTTAAAACCAACATTGAAAATGTCTATATTATTACTTGTATTATTATCTATATATCTCTATAGATTAGTAATCAAACTATAGAACTTGAAAGTCTGAGACAATCATACAAGAGGAGCAATCTATTTTTCTATCTCAAATAAATCATAGAATCATAGAATCTTCCAGTTGGAAAAGACCTTGGAGATCATCGAGTCAAACCATACCCATCGTCTGCTAAACCATGTCCTTCAAAAACTCATCTACTTGGTTTTTAAACACCTTCAGGGATGGTGACTCAACCACCTCCCTGGGCAGCTGTTCCAGTGCCTGATCACCCTTTCGGTAAAGAAACTCTTCCTAATATCAAGTCTGAACATTTCTAGTCTGAAATGAGAAAAAAAAAATGAGTAGGATTTTCACCATTTTTTCACCTAAAAAGCAGAGTAAGGACATTTTCCACTATTTTCAGAAGGTCTTATGCAAACCTATTAATTCTCTGACTCACAAGACAGTAAAAGGTCAGTGGTCTTTTCATGTACACACGCTAAAAATTATATTATAACAAAGTTAAAAGAAAATCCCCATTGGGGTAGGATAATAAAAACCGGAAAGCAAATATGAGTAATAAGGAAAGAAGAAAAAATTTAAAGGAGATAACTTTAATACACAACATTGGTTTTGGTTATTACAACACAAGTGTTACAAGAAGAAAAAAAGTTTAAAAATAACTAGGATAATTTTTAATGCAAACACAGGAAATTTCTTCCAAATTCTCTATCCCAGCTTATTTTCCCTTTGTTTGACATACACTTAGTATTAAACTTCCCACTAAAATAAATAATTGTTATGAAATCCTGTGTACAAAAACCCGTAATTTTTGTTCAAGCAAAAATTCCCACTGACTTAAGTGGAAGTTTGAGCATGGCTTTGATCAAACGTACTTTATATCATAGTATCATAGAATGGTTTGGGTTGGCAGATTCCTTAAACATCCTCTAGTTCCAACCCCCCACTAGACCAGGTTGCTCAAGGCTCCACCCAACTTGGCCTTGAGTATTCTAGATGGCTGTGAGTGGAGCAGCAGGAAACTGTATCAAGCAGATGAGAATTTGAGTTTTAAATGGTTCTTCTATAGGCTGCTCCTCCTAACACACTTCACTTCTGGAGGAATACCTATGCTAACCAGTATTTTTTTCGTACAAGTTAAAAAAACCCCTGAAGTTAAGAGTCTTCATACATCCCCTTCTTTCTTGCTGTATGCACTCAAGTAGAAAGGAATATGGGTTAAGAGAACATCTTAAGTTACATGTAGTTAACTTAGCCATGTCTGTTACCAAATTTTCAAATGCTAAACACTGGAGTATTTAATGTAAAAAGAGTGCCAATGATTTTAGGAAAATTATGTGTGAGACATTTCTATTTGAATTCTGACTGAAACTGCAGCAATATATCAGTACTGTTGGACTAGATCCTGCTTCAGCTTTCAGAAAAGACTAAAGCACTCTTCTTTTTAAAGTCCTCAGCTCTATTATTATCTTAAATTTCATAGCTACACAAGTAAAGTTGGTACTTTCTGTACTAAAACAGTAAAAGCAGTATTAAAAGAAACAGAAACAACTCTTAACAGTTTTGCATGAAAAAAATTACCCTTGGCTGTTTACTGAGGTTAACCAGCATTTTGCTTTTGGCTTAAATAGGTTCACCAGTTGACCTAGAGGCACTTTCTCCAGTTTCTAAAGGTTGAATCTATTGGTTCCTTACCTGTATATGGAGCTTGTACAGTGCTGTTGTTTTAGTGGATGGACACCAGAGGCAGTCATCAGTAATGACAGTAATGTCTTCCCTATTTTGAGGTAAATGATTCCCACATTCAAAAAATGTGATTTGAGTAGCACATAAAGGCAGAGAAAATTTAAGACATTCAGATCTTCTCAGTAGGAAGTGCTACAAAATTTAAAACCTCTGCTTTGTGCAAAAGAGATATGCTGAACTACATGCACACTACTAGGAAAAGACTGAGACACATATAAACTGTGTAAGACCTTGTCCTTTCTGAGTTACTTCCATGCACATGAAGGTCTATCTTTAGATCTTAGATGTTTCATAAATCAGAATGAGGATGATTAATCACTGAATCAAGAAAGATCACGAACAGCTCCTTCCATCCTAAAAAAGAAACTTTGAATAACTAACCATCTCCTTTGTAATTCTAAGGTTATGGGAGCTCTCTGCTACTGAAAGTGAGTGTAAGACCATATGGTTGTGAGAACTCAAGTATCCTTCTCCCAACCAACGTGCTTTTGTTAGTTATCGTAGTCTAAGCAATTTCCTCTTCACTTCAGTATACTTTGTACACTCACACTTCGATGTGTGCTGTTCCTCATTATCTACTGCTTCCATCACCTACCGTGAAATAACTGTAGTACTGTTCTTCCCAAATCCTGATGCATACTATCCTCTACACATTGAACCTTGGTGGTTGGCATTATAGCTTGAAGATTTTGCTTGCAGCTCAGTGGGATGAAAGGCTCCATAAAGTTGCACAATGACATCTTATTACCATGAAATTCAATTGGGAAAAGATGCACACAGAGAAAACATTCACCTAGACACTTGATACAACTAGCAAGGAACCCAAGAGGATAGTCAATTTCTAAATACTTAAAATGAGGAGATTTACTACCATTCAGACAGCACTGCAACTCTGTTGTCACAGTAACAAATAGCCTCAGTATGGTTGCTGAACTAAATCACATTTGCAGTCTCCCAGCATTGTATTCAACAGAATGTATCTGAATGCTTCCCATTAGGTAGCACATTAAAGAAGGATGTTAACTTAAATGAGAAGTAGGGACACAAGATTATTTAATATGAAAAGAATATAGCAGGAAAGTCATGAATGCACTTTTCTCTAATGTTCTGCTGCAATTCAAGGCAATTCAACCTTAATCAAACTTCAGAACTCTGGTCATTCATTTGCAAATGTTAAGAGTTTATAAAAAAAAAAGAAAATAAAAGAACAGAAGAAGAAATCTGTGGCTATTGATATAATTAAGATCTATTCAGCAGGTTGCTATGGGAAAGTTTTTTTCAGTTAACGCAATACCTTTACAGATATTTCAGTTACTTAATAGTTCATTGGAAGTAGAAGATAAGTCTAATATTTAAGAATCCGCGTGGGTGGCCTTTTTTAAGACAGGCAAAATACTTGTTAAAAAAAAAATAAAATCAAAATCAAAACAAAAACATTCCCAAAACTTTAACATGCCTTCTATCCTGGACATAAAGGAAAAAAAAAAGGAACAATTCACTTCCTCAGACATTTATCAGGAAAAAATAACAAGAATGCTAAAGGAGGAAGAATCCGAATCTATATGGAGTGACTGAATCATTTCTTCTCTTTGCATGTGTCATTTCATTTTGTTTGCTTGTTAGAAACCCTCATCTCAGAGGAGGGATGTTTGCTGTCTGACTGGTTTTGATGCTGAGTCACTGAACCGTCTAATTTTGAGATCTAAAACAAGCATGTTCACTTGGTAGCCTGGTCTACGGGAAGCAATGGAACTGAGTTTGAAAGTGTGTTTTCTCAAACAGCTACCGAAAGTGGTTCAGGGTTTCAGACTTGATATTGGGAAGAATTTCTTTACTGAAAGGGTGGTCAGGCTGGAACAGGCTGCCCTGGGAGGTGGTTGAGTCACCATCCCTGGAGGTATTTATCAAAAGGATAGATGAGTTTTTAAGGGACTGGGTTTAGCAGATGATGGATGCGGTTGGACTCAATGATCTCAGAGGTCTTTTCCAACTGGAAGATTCTATGATTCTATGCAGAAAACGCCCTAAAATGTTTTCCATGCAGTTTCAGAAAGACCTTGGGGAACTTTCTTTACTCTAGAGAAATTTGTCTTTTTAACAACCATTCCGTCTAGTGTCCCCATGAAACATCTTGCAGCAGCAATCAACAATGCTCTGAACTGTGTAAGTGCTTGTTAAATGTTCTTTAGATAAGACGTTCCAGCCAGCTGCTCTGTTTTAATGTAAATGTGGAAGGAATGTCACTGACAGAACATCACCTACCCCTAACCCCTGCTGTTTCGAGCCGATGAAATATTCCCAGAACCTGTCCATCCGGAGTGACAATTTTGTCCCAAGGCAACATAAATCTCTAGAGCAGTCTCGGGTAGATGTCAATGCAACTGTGCAGAAGAAAAAACAAGAGCTAGTATGGTAAGACCAGTATAGTCTAAATCCCACTTTAGTTCCCATACTTGAAGTTCCCTGTTGGCTGGAGCTACTTTTATAGGCACTTTCTAGGCTATTCACACCTAAATTAATTTTTCTTAGTGGTCAAATATGAAAGGAGGAAACATCACATTGTTTACTCTCTATGTGAACTGCCTGCTTGTTTTCACAAGCTGTACTTCAGTCAGTTCCTTTCAATGTTGATTAATCACAATAACCGAGAAGATGTTACAGAACGTATCTAAGATGAATTGTCACGTTTGGGGCCATGCAGATCTGATTATTTTTATTATCACCCTGCCTAAGCACTCTTCTTTCTAGGGTATTTTACCTCTATGGTTTCTTCATACTCCAGCACTGGACTTCAGCATGATTTAATTCCCTTTTCTGTTACCTTCCTCTCACCAGTCACCTGCTTGATATTCAAAACACTCCATTATCAGTTGGTAAGGAAGAATACTCGCCACTGTACAGCCACCTCCACAATACTGAAGCTGCATCTTAGCAGCTCCAGTCACAAGAAATTTGGGCATGATTTGGGCAAAGAGTAGTCAACCAATCCATTTGCATGGATATAAAGGAGAAAAAAGTTTTGCACTGTGTGGTTTCATGCCACATACAATTAGTCTGAGATTTCAATCTTGCCTATAATCTCAATGTCAATTTCAGCTGATGCTTTCAAATAGGACCTTAGAAGAGGTGACTTGCAAAGAACTGTTGTTTAAATATAACATGCAGTGCTTCCTAAGTAGTTTAGCCCAACTATGCAAGAGTTAAAAACAAAGTCCCAGTCATACAGAAAAAAAAAGAATTCAAAGTCCATTGTTAGCTGGGAGAGGCAAGCACAAACAGCAGTTACCAAATGCTAAATAGGACATGCAAAAAGACTTCCATCACATAAACAGGGATAATTATAGGGTTACAGAAAATGCCCACAGAGTAGCAGACAAATTTGAAAAATCATATTGCTAACAAGGACATCTGTTGAGAGAAGACTTGTTCTGGTGCAAGAACAGAAAGGTGGATAAGAACAGAAATGACATGACAACTGACTTTTTAAAAGAGCACAACAAACATGCAGTAGTATCGCAAGGATAATGAGATGGAGCTGAACAAATTCAAGTCTGTGTTTAAAATTAGGGGATCATCAGAACTGATAAAACCGATATTTCTTGCCCCATTTTCCAAGGTCCATGACAGTAACCATGAGAACTGACTTTCTGACACTCCAGTAATAAATTTGACACACCTACCAGGCTTATCAGGTAGTGTTTTCTCTTGTCTCTCTACATCCCTTTCCTCTGCTTCCTTTTTATTATAAGAGACTCTATAATTCTCTACTATTAATTGTTAGACTCATAACAAGAAAGAGACTAGTTCAAAGTCAAGTACCTGAATGCAAACAGACAGGGCAAAAGCGTTAAGTGTGACGGCAGAAGAAGATGCCATAAAGATTATTTAAAAAAAGACTGAAAAAAAGAGAAGTAGGAAGAAATATTGGAGCTTCAAAACAGTAATAAGTGGGAAAGGAAATGCTGTATATTAGTATTTATTTTGATAGGCTTATTCTCTGTATAGCTATATAATGTTGTAACTCTTAATGCAACAACACAGAAAAGGGAAGTATGGGGTGTAATTGCTCAGGCAGAGTTATGAGGTATGCAGGCATACGTGAGCTCTTGCACACAGAGCAGAACAAACACGAACACTTATTGTTGATTTGATAAAGAAATACAGCATATTTTGTGGTGTGTGCCAGCCAGCTGCCAACTCGCTGCGAAATTGAATGTGCTTACAGTCTCTACTGAGTGGTCTCCCTGCCCCACACAGCGTTGGAGCTGCTTGTTATTGGCTCTCCCAAAGAATAAAGGAGATGACTGGAACTAGTGAGCAGTAAATGATCTTGCTAATCTGTTTAAGCTTTCCTAGTTCATTCCTAATGAGAACATCTCGATGCCCGCATATGATTAAGTATCACATACCAACAAGCTGTTTGAGCCTCTCTGTACTCTCCCTTGATTTTCAGAACTCTCTCTTGATCATTAGTGGCACTTTCTAATACATACAAAGAACTCACAATTTTGGAAAAAGGCCAGCAATACCGATCATGACACTTGCATGGGCAATTTCATAGATTTCTCTTTGCGACTCTACTCCTCCACCACAGAAATTTCCTTGGAAAAAAGTTTTGGAAAAACCTGATTACTAGTGCAGCTCATATAAAGTGGCAGCATTTATTTTCAGCAGACTTATACTGACTGCTAAACGACAGTATTAAGCATGGAATACTGCTAGTTTTCTATTCTTCTTGAAAAACATGGGCATATCCACATGTAAGCAAGTAATGGCAAAGTCCCAGAAGCAGCCAACCTTGTACCTACAGGCCTGTGTTGTTGAGGAGGATCTTAGGCCAATTCAGGGTGGTCTGATAGCTCCAACTGTGCTTGCACTCTGAAAACTGTGGTTTGTTCTCACAGGCAGTGTTGGACCAAAACTTGGAACTGAGTGTCTGCCCTTGCTGAGAGAAAGTAGGAGGGAGAATCCCAAAGGGAACATTTGCAAGTAAAGCCCCTGCATTTCCCAGTGTTCTGCAAGCACATGCCTTCTCCTGCTTCTGGCATCACATCATTTCAATTTCCTGCTGCATCCGGGCAAGAATATTTCTGTCAATCATTTTTCAATGAGCAGTCTCTTTAGCATTAGGGCTTAAGATCTTTGAAACTGCAAAGAAGAAAAGGCAGGTGGGTCAATATGGAAGGCATTATGAGAAGGCAGCAAGTTCAAAGTATTTCTGTTTAAAGTTGACCTGCTTTAAGGAGGAGACCGGACCAAATGACTAACGCAAATTTTTTGTACTTCTATGAACGATGTTTCCAAATCTGTTTCTCTCAAGTCTACTTTCATCCATTCATGTTTGTTGGAGTATAAAGAAAGGACAGCTGCTAAGCAGCGAGTGATCCTATAAATGCTGTTGTCTTAGTCTCTCTTACTAAGTCTCACTCTTTTTGTCTCATAAGAGTAAACGGTTTAGTATAAATTAAAAGCATTTCTCCATGGACAAGGATGCAGTTAACAACTTACATTCTAAAAGTAATGTACAAAAACTTTTAATGCTGTTTCTCAAAAATTGTACCAACTCGTTTTCACTGCCAGAATATAAGAGCTATATAAGGTCTCTGGCAACTAAGAACAAAGTGTATGTATGTTAAGTGTGTTTTACCTATATAAGAAAATACAAAAGAGGAAGAATTGAGAAACCCTATAGTGGGACAAACTCAGCTAATAAAAAACAGTCTAGAGACCCCAGAAGACTGATGTAATTTGGACACCAGACCAAAATAGATCTCATTCTTCAGGAAGCACCCAGGACAATTAGCTTCTATTGTCCTTGATATATCATCTTTAAATTTTTGTCAGGTATTCATAATAATTTAAAACAAATTGCATCAGTTGTGGCTTTTTTAAATTATTTTAGCTAGTTTCTTGTCTCTCTGCCTTTAAAGTATGAGTTTCATCACATAGCACAGTAAAAATAACTCATGATTTGCATTCCTCAGTAGCCTTCAAATAACTATATGGAGTAAAGCCAAACCCAGCCTCTTCATTGAAACATTTTCACATACCAAGATTGTTTCTCCTTCATGTAAAGGATAATTTCTGCAGCCCGATTTTCACATGGCCCACTGTGCTACTTGCCACCAGTCACATTTTCTCCCTGTTAGCTCACACAGTAAGTACTTTTAGTCAGCATGTTCAACCACAACTGCAAACTTTGATAGGATTTCCTTCAATCACTGAAATGTTTAGGCACGTATTCAGTTCATGTCTGTCAAGTGAAACTCCCTCTGGGATGTGAAGCACCATCTTCTCAATCACTTCCCCTTTTCCTCTGAAAACAAACAAACAAACATCCAGCACAGTTCTGAGCCTAGATCCTTCCCCTTTTCCCATTCCTCACTCATCCCTGGACAGAGGTAAGCTCTGGAAAACGGAAGAATACCGCCACAATCATACTTGGCTTTTATACTGTGCTCATTATATTGGCAAAATGTGAAATCATTTGAGTCTGCCATTGTACTTTCAAACACAGATAGTTTCAGAATAACAGCAAAATCACAGCAGCGTCGTCTCAATAGGTTCCGGCCTCATATTTTGGCATGTTTTCATTCACCAAACTCATCACCATGTTCTCACATTTATCTGACAGATTATTAGATGTTCAGCCTTTACAAACAATGTCTTTGAAAAGAAAAGTTCTTTTTTCCCCCACCTTTTAATTTTTGAAAAAGTAGAGGAATCCCTCCAACTAGTGTGAAGCAGACAGAAAGGAAATAGGTGCTAGAGACACTTAGAAAGAGCTGACCATGATTAAGCTACCTAATTTAACAAGCAAAAGAAACAAAGAAGGGATGGATTTGTGTCTGAAGAATGACATGATCCTTCACTTTTGTTTTTCTTTTCTACCAAACAACCCAGATAAAGGACACTTAGACTTGTTCACAAGGTAAGTAAACATAAGACAGAGAGGTTATCTACACACAAATGTCATTCTACCTATTCTGGGATAGTTAAAACAATGCCCCAGCGTAGCTACTCCCACGCAGGCAGCAGAACAAAACCAAGAGTGATGTAGCGCATGTAAATTCACAGTCAGTTTTCTGGCTTAGATGTTTTGATGAAAACCTCAGTGCTTCATCTGAGATAGTTGTTTTGGTATCAAGAGATGCAGTTCATAACTTCAGTAAGAGATTTGGAAGGAGTAGGCATCCTGAACCATTGTCGTTCTGTGACTACATTATCTTCAAGGACCGCTTCCACCTATATTCTTCTTTTGTGAAAATCTACCCACCAAATGGAATTCCAGAGGAATTCCAAATGTTGCTGTATTTGTTAGAACACAGAATAAAAACTTCCTTGTAAAAAGTTAGTTTTACTAGTCAGCAGAGTATCCTTGCTACTTTTTCTAAGGTTGCTGGCCAAAGAAAAGAAAGAAATGAAAGAAGCTGTCAAAAAAAGAAAGCCTGGGTAGATAGCAGGGACATGCAGGGGCACAGACAGAGATAAAGAGAAATTTACTGCAGATAAGAAAGTAGAGAAGTCTGAACTTCAGAGGAAGCCAAGTATAAACCTTGTGAGAGCAGTAAGAAAGGAAGTTTCTATACGTGCCTAGAATTGCACCTGCTAATCTACACAATGCAAACCCACAGGAAGTGACTCAGTGGTCAGAGCCCAACATAGAAAAGGAAGCATTTTATATTCCAGGAAAAGGTATGCATGGGCATAATGTTTCTGTTCAGGTCTTGAACTACAACTGCATTTTGTTGTGTTTCTTGTATGCAGCAGTTGCACAGTTCTAACTTACTAACTTTAACTCAAGCCCATCAAAGTAGGAAGAACAATTTTTTTAGGAAGATTGCATTTTTTAGGAGGATCTGCATTTGTAAGGAATAATGTGACACTAAACAAAAACGAAGAAAAACTCATCTATTTGATGTTCCAATCCAGACATGAATTGGGAAGACTATACTACTCACACTGAAAGTAGTTCGCATTGTATCTTTTTTCTTATCCTCACTGATGCAAAAAAATCACAATAAACGCTGTCGTACCAGATATACAAATCCCAAGGACAACAAAGCAGTTGGACAACATAGCTACTGAATTCCACTAACTCACATGGCAAAGTAAAGGGATTCCAGTGCCTAATTTGCTCAGTTCCTCTATCTGCAATGGTTTGGAAGGAGAAGAGACAAGGTGGCTTAGCTGAAGTAGCTCCTGGCTATCGAAGTTACTGCAAAGCTGTGCAAGCTGCCATCACCATTTGCAGACAGAATATATATAACTGGAATTTTCTTCCAGTCAGCTGCTCCCCTACTACCTTTGAGCCCCTGAATGCACTGCATGGAAGTCCTTGTCCTGGGGTTTGGCTGGACCAATGTCCCAAGGACCCAAGGCATGAGAGGAGCATCAGTTTGCAGAAGGCCACCTTGATGCTACCCTGCAGATTTTCTCTAAGTGCCGCTTGGCAGATCCATAACATATGACATTCACGAGTCTGTAGTAAAAGGCAGAAAGTTTTCAGCTCCCCTTTGACTGATATGGCAGAAGCTTAAGGTAAAAACATACCAATCATGTCTTATCCAATTGCATTTTTTCTCTCGTAAGAGTAAGTACAGGCTCTGTGAAGCCTATCATACTGTACATAGGCAATTGGAAGTTCCTGTAAAGGCTCACTGAACTACATTTTGAGCTGGTGTTAGCCCTGAGGATGATAACTAGTCACTGTTCTTGTGAAACGTGCAAAATGTCAGGGGAATATAAAGAAGTGTTGTGTTCAGGAAGCGTGTGATGTGACTAATCCTGATGTGACTAATAGAGGATGAACAAGGGGTGTGGTTATCATGAGATATTCACCTCCTTTCAGTGACTTCATGAGAAAATAAGTATCTCTCTCCTCTCCCTCTCTCTCAAGGTCATGATTATCCACTTATAATTAAACGTCTAAAAGTTATTATACTGCTCTTATTAAAAGTCTTTCTGGGGAAGTTGCTCAGGAAGAAAGTTTGTTACAGAGATTCTAAATTGCTAGTCCAGCTGAGTAATGCTGGACACAGAACTCGGTTGACTTCACAGCAAATGGTTGATGAAAAAGCTAATCAAGTTCTTGACCAGAACAATGTATTTTAAGCAAGCCTAAAATGTCTTTGGTGATGAATATGAGGTCTGAAAGTAGGATGAGCTACTCCCATCTGATTTTCTCCAGGCATCACCCAGGTCCCAGTGCCTCAGCCTTGATGTGAAATCTCAAGGTAGGTAGGAATAAGTGTATATCCAAGAAGGCAATTGGCATCTACGTGTAAAAATTCTTTTCTGGTGAGAGGAAAGGAACATGTGGCTCTGAAGAAAAAAGGGATGAAAGAAAGAATTGGGGAAACAGGGAGAAGGTCTCTGGAGCAAGGGTATTAAAGATTAAGTGTTGGCCAGAACAGCAAACTTAATCAAAAGATGGAACAGTAGTCAAGGAGAGAGCAAGACAGAGAGAGAAAGTGGAATGAAATGGACTTTGGGGATGGAAGAAAAGGAGCCCAGAGCCTGGAAGAGGAAGTTCTGCTGTGAAAAAATTGAGGAGTAATTTCAGTAAGAAAGAGAAAAGCAGTGAAAGGGAATGAATGGAAATTAACAGGCTGTGTCTGACAAAAAAAAAGGAGAGGGGGAAAGAAAAAAGATAATAAACAGTTAGAAGAAAAAGGAGCAGAAGTAGATAAAGCATTTCATCCTTTTTTTTTTTTGGTCTTGTATGTCTCCCAAGCAAAATATTTATTTAAAAAAAAAAAGGCATTGTGAACAAAACCTAAATGTTACCCTTCACCTCCAGCCCCCATTCTCATTCATTTCCACTAAATAGTCACCATACAGACTCTGGTCTATGCGTGCAAACCATGAAGTATAGCTCAGCTCTTCAGAACAATAAAGCCAGCAAATTCATTAAGTCCCAGGACTTCCAGTAGATTTCACATATAAATTCTGAAAACCAGTTTGCAACAACAGGAGACACAATGTGTGACAAAACCAGGAAACAGTTGGTGGTAAAAGGCAATCCCATCTGCGTCTCCCTCCCCATCACACCTTGTGACAGAATAATTCTCACCACTATCGTCACCACCTGTATCTTCATCCCCGTGTTAAATAGTCCAGATGCATCTACATAACATACCCAACTGTTGCTAAAAACTCAGCCACAACAGCCAGTTGAGCTTCAGAGCCTCAGGCTTATAAAGGGGAGAAACCAGCTCCAAGTTTAAAACATATAAATTGTCCTCAGGTGAATAATCCTGACTTAAAAACTCTGACAATTGTCACCTTCTTCAGGTTAAAGACTGCATTTGTAAGGGAGATCGTGGAAAGTTCCAGATGGATGGAGGATCCTGGGACATAGGCAGCCTCACAATTACAAAGACAGAGCCTGTGTCTGCTTTGTTCCTGCAGGAAGCATGGCCAGAAGCAGAACAGGCTTTCGGAATGTCTCTGCTCAGCTGCAGTAAGAACATCTCTAAACAACACAGTACGTATTTTGAGCAGTATCCAGATGATAGCATTAAGGTAAAAGGGCTAATAATTTTGTGTCACGATATTGTACCGAAAGCTATGTCAGTAAGTCTGCTTACATAGTCAGTAACATCCAAGCACTTGCTCTCATACAGTATTACCGAAGGACTCCATAAAAGTTTAAATAACTACAAACTTAGGCTAACTACTTCCCACTGAATACTTTCTCAAAATAAAGACTAGTCCGCCTTCACTGGAGTAGAAGTCAGATGGGAACAATACTGGAAACTTATCTACACAGGAGATTAACCACTAGTGTGAGGTATGATGAACTTTCTGAATGTTCCTTAGACTGGGAACAGACAAAGCTGGTGCACAGGAAAATCAGATGAACAAGAAGCCATGAACACACTTTAAACACTTATGAGGCAGTCACATTCACAGTGAAAGCACAAAGAACTTAACTTGCAATAGCAAAACAAAAAAAAACCAGATGCACTTATTAAGAGAATCAAATGAAAAATCATAGAATCATAGAATCATCTGGTTGGAAAAGACCTCTGAGATTATCGAGTCCAACCATACCTCTCCTCTTTGTAAACCATGTCCCTGAGAAACTCATCTACCCGCCTTTTAAACACCTCCATGGATGACAACTCAGCCACCTCCTGGGTAGTTGTTCCAGTGCATGACCACCCTTTCAGTGAAGAAATTTTTCCTGATGTCTAACCTGAACCTCCCCTGGTGCAACTTGAGGCCATTTCCTCTTGTCCTATCACCTGTCATTTGCAAGAAGAGACCAGCACCCACACCGCCACAACCTCCTTTCAAGCAGTTGTAGACAGTGACGAGGTCTCCCCTCAGCCTCCTCTTCTCTAGGCTAAATAACCCCAGTTCCCTCAGCTTTCCTCACAGGACTTGTTCTCCAGCCCCTTCACCAGCCTTGTCGCCCTTCTCTGGACGTGCTCCAGCACCTCAATGTCCTTCTTGTACTGAAGAGCCCAGAACTCTCCAGCCCAGTACTTGGGGTGCAGCCTCACCAGTGTCGAGTACAGGGGAATAATCACTTCCCTGGTCCTGCTGGCCACACCATTTCTGATACAGGCCAAGATGCCATTGGCCTTCTTGGCCACCTGGGCACACTGCTGGCTCATATTCAGCCATTTGTCAATCATCATCCCCAGGTCCTTCTCTGCCAGGCAGCTCTCCAACCATTCTTCCCCAAGCCTGTAACGCTGCCTAGGGTTGTTGTGTCCCAGGTGCAGGACTCGGCATTTGGTCTTGTTAAACCTCATCCCGTTGGTCTCAACCCATCGATCCAGCCTGTCCAGATCTCTTTGCAGCATCTCCCTTCCTTCAAGCAGATCAACACTTCCACCCAGCTTGGTGTCATCTGCAAATTTTGTAAGGGTGCTCTCAATCCCTTCATGCAGACCATTGATAAATCTTCTTTCCCTATTTTTTAATGAAATACCTAAAACAAGCAATTTCTATCAGATTTATTCTTGGGATCTGTATTTAGAGTACTCAGAAATAAATCACAAAAACATTAGTTACCAAGGAGAATTAAGTCAATGCCGGGGTAGGCCCAAAGAGTAATGGTTTTAGTGATAGAGACCCTTCTTACAGAACTGTCCTGCACAATATCGATTGATCTATCTAAATACAGCTATCTAAATACAGTACAGCATTATCTTATTATCTGGAAACACTCAATGACTCAAGGGACTTGTGGGACAGTGTCTAGTTAGCTGGTTAGATTTTAAATACAGTAAGGCAGAGCTATGCATGTGCATAGAGACTTCAGAAAAACTCTATGCAATGAAATTTTTTATGAGATTGGACCTGAGTGATGATGTAATGATTGTTATGTTGCTTCAGCTAGAAAGACAGTTAAACTCATCTGTAAACAGGCAGTTGACTCATCAGGAAATGAAATGCTGTGGTAATGAGGGTACATAACACGTAGGTAATACACAAGCTTCCTATCATATTTCTACATGTGTAAAGACATGGAGCTCTAGAAGCAGTACAAAAGGTTGAATCTGGCTCCCTGTGGAGTAGACACTTCTGGATGGAGTTTCTTGTGTCTCGTATTGTGCAGTACTGGTCTTCAGTTATTGCCCTAGGTGAGTACTCATTGAATTCTCCATACAGTTGGATTCTCTGGTGTATAATAATGTTAGGCTTACACTGCAGTCTCTTCTGAAGGATTATCGATAGACTCTCTTGGACTTCAATAAAGTTAAAGTTCTCTACTTCCCCATTCAAACCAGCTAGCCAGTTCAAAACCTGCTGTGAGTACACTTCTGCTAGAAAACCAGGCTAATTCTGTTTAAGAAATCATCAAACTAAGCTATGAATTCCTGAAGGGATTCCTTTCTGTAGATTTTAAGGCAGTATTTGAGATAGCTATTTCCTTACACATGATGTGGTGTAGAGTTAGGGCCCTGGCCTCTATATGACCTATATCCTCATCTAAATATTACAGTATTCTTGAGAAATGTTTTGCAAAGAGGATCTAATTTTTGGCAGGGACAGGATGGCTACTACTGTCCAGGGACAAGGCATCACGTATTTTGAAAAAGCAGCACCAAAACCTGCTCTCAGAAACATTAGGAATGGGTGGAAATTACAGTTATGTGCCTTGTCCAAAGCTTAGAGTTGACAAAGAAATTGCTCAGAGAAAGCAAGTGAGAGAACACACAAGCTATGTTTTCAAATAGTTCACAGTGAGGATGGAAACTCGGCTCCACTGAAGCTAACAGGAATTTCTGACCCTATGTGTCTCCAGTTCCTGGAAAGTCTTACCAACAAACAGCACAAATACATTCCCTCTGATAAGATTCTGTAACTTAGCAAATATTTATCTTCATGACCAACAGTTTCTGCTGTTTGTTTTATGATGTTATAGAACACTTGGCTCTGCACCTGAATTGGGACAAGGTGAGCAGCCTCACTGACTGAGCACTAGTGGGCTCTCCTGGCATCACATACCCCCCCCAGTTTTCCTCTGCTTGATTTGAGATCCCGCTGAAGCTGCTGTCAAAGCACTGGAGGGGTTAGCAACACTGCTGAGGGTAAAGGTGGAAGATACCTTTCACAATATCACCAGTTTGTTCATCAAGAATAATGCAGAGAAAAGGCATTTATTAAGGCACCTTTTGTAACAGCTACATTTGTCACAGCATTTATTAGGACTGTAATCTGAATTTCAGTACCATGGTGGGAAGCACTGGAAGGAATCCACTGTAAGGAGGATTCAAACAAATACTCAAAACTGTTTGGGTTTATTTTTCCTTCCCCATCAGAAAGAGCTTTTGATTAAATGAATGAACTGGAGATACATATTTTGATGTCAAAATGTCTTGAGAAATGGACTGAGTTCATAGCAGCTCTTTTCTAAATATGCTGTGTCAAAGTCTACCTTCACACCAAACTGCAAGGCACGGCAGTTTTTTACTATCAGGGTGAGGAGACATTCGCACAATTTGAGGCACTGCCACCTCAACAGAGTCAGTAAAACAATTCAGCAGCACACAGAACAAACTACGTAACTATTATTTCATTGTTTTTAGAAATGTTCCTCCATGCATGCCTTTTCCTTACCTAGGCAGCGGTGCAAGAATCAGAGGCCTGAGGCAGTCTCATATTTTAACAGGCTAAATTCCCACCATGAAGTCACAGCCATGGTTCTCATTTAAGGTATGCAGTTCCATGCATAGCTGAAAGCTTTGACGTAGTTTGTGTCAAAAGATTACCTTTCTTCAGGCTGAATTGCGCAGAGAAAAACAGCTTAAATCGATGCCTACACTGCTTTGATTGGGTCAATCAAACAAAGGATTGATTGATTGACCCACCTGCCCTTTATTCACGTAACACTGAATGAAATGAGAAACATCCCTTAAAATAAGTGCAATTTGGTCTCTCTGTTCCCCTCAGTCATAGTATTTCTCATTTCTGGACTAGAAGAAACAAATGTTTTGTTTTATTTCCCAGTTTAAGCTCTGAAAACTTTTAAAATCTATTCCCTTCACAGTAACTGTATCAGGACTTATCAGAATCTCAAAGACACAGGCACCTCTGAGGTTCTAGATTTAGCCCTTGTGAAGAATAAATCATTCCGATGTGGAACGAAGTCAGCTGGAAGGTATTCCCCCCATAATCACATCTCTTTTGCTTCTTCAAGGACTTGTCTCCGGGTCAACATTTAGCCTTTCTGTCTGGGTTTCTTTGACAAAGTCTTTGATGTAATAATACACAGTCGGGCAAGAAAGCACCATAATATTAACATGAAGAGCACATGATCTTCTCAGAACAACACAACAAAACTCCTTTTCACTTTTCAAAATGATGACCATTTCACTTTCATCCTAATAATTTTCACCATTTTTCTTAGGTTAGGCAAAGCTACAGGGTAATGCAGTTACAAAACATCAGAAACTGAAAAAGAAATAGTTTAGTGGTCCACTATGCTTCCCTAGAACAGTTATCATTCCAAATTATTTTAAAACTCCTTTTCTGCAATACAGGCAGATAAATATAGAGGAGATTAGTACTAAAAATTACACTGAATGACAACAAAGAATCCCAGATGACACAAAACTAACCTGACTTTCCTACAAATATAGAAAAGAAGAACAAATTTCCCCAAACCTTGAAGACCAGATTTCCTTTGAATCCTAAAACTTTTGTATGACCTTGTATTACAGTAAAGGTAATAGAAAGGGAAGGAATGATGTACACTTTGAACTCAGAAATCACCTAATTTTTTTGTATTTCTACAATGCTTGCATTTTTTTTCCATCCTCAGTTTCCTCACTGGAGAGCATTTGAGGTCAGTCATGTTTCATGGTTGGATAAACACCATTCCTGTCACCTATTTTGCCCAGGTTAATGTTTGGCATCAGAATGAGTCTCATTCTAAGTTGTTTATCACAACGACTGTGATAATGTTACTTCGGCCACACCATTTGTTTTTCCAGTGCACACAATACACTGCGTATAGTTTGTTGAAGAGAAGTCATGTGGGTTCAGTTTTTAAATTCAACACTGGACCTTTCTTACAGAGAAAAGTAATAGAAATTTCAATGTGGGTAATGAGCACAAGTAGGTCTGTGTCTATCTGCTTATCTGATTATGCACAAACAAATTTCTCTTTCAAATACTCTCCTGTCTGCACTGTAATCAAACCAGTTCACAAATAAATCAGTGTTGTCCTTTTGTCCTCTTCATTGCCAGATATGTACCCTTCACAGGGACTTAGAGTGATATGGCCACTGAATTCTGTGGGGCTCAGAATTCAATCTTTATCTTCTCTAGTCCAAAGAAAAGAGCTGAGAATGTCTTCGGGGACCCAGGTACTCAAAGAGAATTTCAAAACACTTAAAGACATTGTGGCAGCACACAGGGTTGTCAAAGTAGCAGAGAGCCTTCCATATTGATTAGTTCCATGTTTAATGTATACGATACTCTTCAGTGTTTGCAAATAACCTTTTTTGTATGAAAACAGCAATGCCAGCAAAGCCAGATCAAAGAGGCACGCATGATTCACATCCACTAAATAAACACTGATGCCTGATGGCAGTAATACAGCTATTTATATTCATTGCTTGATTTAACCAGTGGCATTCCTTTAATATGATAATAAGCACAGGCTGTTTGCTATGAAAAAAAGAGACTTGAGTGCTAAATTTGCTCTTAACACCAAATGAAAGTGATATCGGTGGGCAAGTTGAGATGTGCTAATTAACTTTCGCTACAGATAACATCAGAAGTTTAATTTTAGATTATGCTTTGGAATTTCATATGAGCAAATAAGCAGGCAACTTCAGTGGGAGATAAGCACTGGAACACATTCAAAGGTCTGGTAGCCATGTCCCACCAGTGACCTCTGTGTTTCACTGGAATCTCAATCCTGCAAATCTATCACTTCATGTCCTTTGTAGCACCTGGTGTTGCAAAAATGAGGACAGAACACTCATTTAAATAGTGCTATCATCAGTGGCTACAGCCAAAATCCAGCACGAAACTGGTCTGCAGCCAGCAAGTAGCTTTCAGGATCAACAAGTATCAGGAAGGCAGATGACATCCCCCTCTGCTGACAGGGAACCTTAGCTGGTCTTGTGCCACAGACACTCTTGTATGGCCTGCACTCAGCAAAAGGACCTTCCAGATCCTGTTGTTCCATAGTCATTGCTGGTTACTCTCATTTTGCAGGTAATCCTCCCCATGTGTTTGTCATCCATATTGCTTGACCAAAAGAGAAAAGAATGTATCAGGATAAAAACACAACACACAAAATAATCTGGAAGAATATTCTTTCCCTGTTCTTATTTTTCGCCCTTGGCAAAACTATCACGCCACTGTTGGGAATAAGATACTTTATTAGAAGGACTTTTGATGTATCACACTATGGCTTTCCCCCCATAACATCTCTTATGGTATGTACATGGTACAATACTGACTATTGTACAAGCAGTTTCAGTTTTATCCAAAATCATCCATGCTGCAAGAGTATGCATTCTTCACCTTGTTTATAGTAATAACTACCTCATTTGCAGTGGTCAGTTGTGTCCTTAGGCAACATGGAAATCGTGGTGAAATCATTAAAACCACATGAACAAGGAGACAGTATCAGAAGAATCATGAGATCTTTTGAATTTGATCACAAGACTGATAAACACAGCAGGTTCTAGTAGCAACCAACAATGAAAAATGTCCCAGAATGCAAAATCTGGTGACATTGCACCAGGTATGCAATAATTTCAAGAAACTCTAGAGCTCTCTGTATATTTCTCTTACTCATTGGGAACTAACTCAACATAAACAGAGTGGAAAGACTTTCTAGATCTACTAGCATCATCACAGGATTAAATGAGGTACAATTTTAAAAAAAAAATCACAAACAACAAAACAAACAAGACACACACCAAAAACCCAACAAAATTCCATGTAGAAGAGATATCAGACTTTTCTCAAAAAGCATCACTTATCCTTGTTTTCTTTCATTGTTCCACTGTAATAAGAATACCTTCCTTCTCATGGATACCTGAAGATTTGCAAACACTGTTTCCATTTGAATTATAGAGGAAAGTTGTAGGTTTGTTTCCATTCAGTTATTTTGATAAATTTCTTTTTGAAACTGTGACATGTCACAGCAGAGGCAAATCAAATTTGAAATCTGGAACTTTTTCCTCCTTCACATACAGTTTCCTTTCTCAATAGTGTACTATTAGTTGATCTATTGGTAAAACTTATCTGATTTGGATAAAGACTAACCTTTGATAGTGCCATGTGCCATAAAATAGCAGCAGCATTCTATTTCCTGTATTTTAGATAAGGTTGTTTCAGTTTTAGAGTTGCGCTTTGACTTATTTGCTGATTTGCTTGATAAACACAACGGCTTAAAGCACTGAAGGAAGATGAATACATGTTGTGCTAGAATAACACAAGAATAACAGGGCTGCTAGTACTTCAAAGACAGCTTGTATTTCCTTATTAAAGAGCTGCAAGAGAAGTGAACTCATTCTTTCTCCAATAATTAATAAAGAAACTAGTTATTACTATAACCAGCAATACTGAAAGAGATTTCACATCCTTATGTGTGTCCAACATACTGATAAAAAACTACATTAATTGCAACTTGAAGAAAATGCCAATCTCACTTAAACGATTTTTGCTTGGATAATTCTGAGTGCTTGAACTAAGATGTTCCTTGTAACTCTTGCATCCTCAGCAACATCTGATAACTCAGACTTGCTTCTTCAAGAGGTGAATTTAACACTGCAGTACAACCCCACATAAACAGACAAGTGCACTTGCAGACCACAAACTGTTGCCTTGACTCATAACCATATTATCTCTTGCAAAGATACCTTGAAAATACATGTGTTTCTACGGCTTCTGTCACCTGGTTGGCACCAGGGAGATCCCCCCATTGTTTCAGGTAGATGCATTCCGCATTCATTAGGAAATCATTATTAGTTTCAGGTAGCTACTTTAATTTCCTTTGATCCCTTCTGTGAGTTTTAGGATCAATCACAGATTCTTTACAGACCTAACGTTGAGCTGGGCTGCAAATTACTTTTAGTATACTTAACATTTAAAGAGTTTGGAAGGTAGGTAGTCATATAAATGAATTTTACTTAGTTATTCTCCTAGTCCTCCATAAAATTGCGTACTGGCGTTTCTCCATAAATGAATGAAGACTGCTCTCACGGGCTTTATGAAGTTGTTCAAATTGAAAAATTACTGTAGGCAGTAAATGCCCTTCAGTGTAACTTTGAAAATGCATTATATTCTCCAGGACTTTGGATTTTTTTGTCTTTTGTAGCATTTCTGTGCTGTTTTCCAGCTTCTTTCTATCTAGCACTACTTTAAGATGGATGATTATTTTACTGAAAATAGTTACCCATCTTTTCCAACAAACCTCTGTAAAAGTGATTGTGATTTTGTTAATGTAAACTTCAGCTGGCCCCCTGATGTGAAAAGACTCAGGCTGAGTGTTGGCTGAATTGTTTGCTTTGATGGGAATATAGCATTTCTTAGAAGTGGCTGAAAACCCAAAGCTCTCCTCGGACATAAGGGCTGCCTGGGAGTTTGTAGCAGGTTTTCTATATCTATGAATGTGTTGCATCACAACTGTTGCCACTGCAGGCTGTTTTGTGTTCTCACAAAAGAAACCTTGAGATCAACTGCCTTAAACTATTGTGACAGAGATAAAAAGTGGAAGCCTGATTTTACTAGCAACACTCAGCCTTACCACCCTCAAGTAAGAGAGGAGACCAAGTAACACCTATGGTATCTAGAACATTTAGAGCTAAGCATAAGTGAATATTGCAAACCTACTTCTTCTAAAAGAAGAGATTAACATGTGGAAATGAATAAAAATGCAATCCATTACATTCTATAGCTGTCTGGTGTGCTGGGACACACACTGCCCACCTACAGGAAGGCAGTTGCAGACTAGTGTCATGGATGATGTTCAGTTTCTATTGCTTAACATCTCAAAAGGACTTGGCAAAGACACAGATGTAACTATTCACAGTTTACACGCAAATATAACTATTCACAGTTAACAGCTTAGGAAATTTAGGAATGAGAATGAGGCAATTGGCCTAAGGAAAATCAATGACGGAGTTGTGAAGAGACCTTCATTACCCTACTCTGATTTTAACCACTAATCAGCACAGCTTTCAATCCTAAAGGAAGCGGGCATTTTGGCAGCAACAGCTTAATACTCCCTCATACAGCTGGAGCACACAGCACATAAGCCAGGGCCATATCTCTGTTCTGGCACTCTTCCATGTACTAAGGATGTCCTACAAGCCCTACTTTCTGCCAAGGCAGGTCTCCTTTCTTTAGGCTGCGTTGGAAAAAGTCCTAAGGCTACTTGCTAAGGATCCTCCCCACCTCCCCAGTTTTGATTCCCAACAGAAATGCAGTCTTCCAACAGGAATGTCTGGGGAAAAGTCTGACTGGAACAACAGAGCAGGCTGCATTTCTGAATGTACTACCTGAGAGTGACCTCCTGTGTCTGTAACAAGTGTTCTCATCTCTCTAAGGAGAAGTACTATCAGAGATTGAAGCTGAAAAAATACATTTAAAAAAATAAATAAAAGAAGGATTCTAAGGAAATTAACACTTTTCTTAATTAATTCTCCACACTCACAAGCCTCAGTGCCTTAAAATCTTATCTGTACCACACAGCACATTCAACAGTAAACAGGCAAGTAATAAGATCTAATAATGGCTCCTGCTATACATTTCTTTTCTGCAATTTTGTAGCACTGTGTGAGGGCAGGAAAAAAATCTATGATATGCATGCATACTGAAGACTCACTGCACACCTGCATTGGACTGAGAACTCTATTTCTTAACTTGGCTTCAGCCATTTCTCTGCTGCTTTTCACCTCCCTCCAAGACAAAACACAGAAGAGGAACAGAAAGTAGTCTTGCAAGATGTCACAGGCAAAATAATAACTTAAAAAAACCCTGACACTGAAATGGCTTGTGTGTGCACTCCCTCTGAATGGATAATTATCAACGCTGTTACTTTCTAGATCAAAACAGTTTTCTACCTGCAGGCCAGAAATAGGGATCATTTGGATTTTGCTGGCATCCACATACAGCATCCAAATGAATGCCCACCTGAAGAGACCCTCCCAGGGTAGGTTGGCACTCTGTTATATACTGAGCCTCTCTCCTGTCAAGGCACTGTTACCACGACACCAAGTTCTTGAATAGCAAATTTTCTTGCTGTAAGAGAGAAGACTTCTTAAGTTTGCTGGACTCAAAATCAAAGAAAAGCATTGGAAAGCTTTAATAACTGAGGGCATATGTTATCTATCAAACAGAACTTGGGACTCATGCACATTCACAACATCTATAAACAGCTGCTTCCTAGACAGACTTCTCTGCTTTGATGGTTTTTCCCAGCATGAACTTGAGCCAAAAGCTCAGTGTTCTGCTCTTCCGTGAATTCACACAAGAGTGGGATTGTGGTTTAGACATTCATACCAGTTTCAGACGTTGCGCATGTGGCAAAACTGACCAGGCAGACAATTCTGTAAACCAGTGGAGACTGGTAGGTCCCAGCTCTCAGTTCTAGAGTTACGGGGTTACGAGGTCAGCACTTTATCGGATTCCCAGGTCACATCCAGCTCATTCACATTTCTCGCTTTAATTCACCCAAAGCATAGCAAACCAGAAGGCTCTAAACAAAATGCTTCCTTCTGAATCTTCTGTTTCTTGGGAAAACTTTTAGCCCACTCTATCCACAACCTACTCTAAGAGTTCTGCTGCTTGTACCTCTGTGCCTGGCACCTTCCATTCCAACCCTGCCTTCAGATGCACAACGTGAGGACCTAGAAATAACAAGGTGCAGACTCATGCTATTGCTTTTCTTCAGCTTACTGGCAAAGGAGGGATGGGAGGGGACAAAAGACCTTTGTTATTGCTCTGTGCAGTCTGTAAGCCAGAACTGAACCTAGCTGGGTTCCTCTGGTGCCACCATGGCTGGAATGTGCCCCAAAGACTCCAAGCAGAAGCTGCATTGAGGACAGTGAGGGTTTACTGAGCCTTCCAACACAGGGTTGGTTAATGAAGCAGAGGAACCTGCAAAGTTTGTAAGAGTGGGACCCAAAGGAGTCACACCAGATAACTTTTTATTTTCTGATTTTCCTTTTTCAATTAAATTTGACATTTTTGAGAGCGAACTTGGTTACAGACTATTAATCTGTGGCTGAGAGCCAAGGAAGGAAAACACTTCAGTGAGAAGAACTGAACACTGAAAAGCTTTGTCTGCAGTACAGCATGCTAAGATGATTTTAGTGAGTTTTGAGTTATTCTTGTGTAACAAAGACATGTTCATACAGTCATTTTAGAAAAGGAAATGGCAACATTTTCAAGCCAGTTTTCTTCCTTTCTTTTACATTCAAAAGGCATATCAGCTAGTGACGGTCGAGCACTAATTAATACTGGACAAATGTGTGAACTTAAACAGAAAAGCTTGTAACGCTTGCAACAGACTAAGAACATCGAACTGGACCTTTGGAAGGAGCTTTATTTCCATTTTCAAGCATATCAGGATCGGATGATAGATTCAGAGGATAAACATGAGAAGTGCTCTGATTTTTATTTGAAACCAGATTATCTGCAGAAGCTAGAAGAGATTTGTGTTTGAGAACTAGTTCATACCTGATTCTTTGAGGAATAAAGCTAAAAAATGAAAGCAAACAAAAGATTTTATTATGAAATGAGACTACCACCTAGTTCTACTGCATATTTTTAAAGCTATGGTTTTGACACTTAATCCTTAGGGTCCTTATTTGTTTCTCAGGAAAATACAGTTCTGTTTCAGGAATGGAATAAAGCAAAACATTGATTTCAAGTTCTGGAAACATCCAAGATATGGATTTGAACATTATGTCTTCAATACATCCCTTTAAACTAATAAACAAAAGGAAACTAAAACCAAATGTGTTAGAAGTTAAGCAGGTACCTGTAATCTCAGAAAGAAAAAGTGTTAAATGAATGTTTCCTCTAGAAGTTTTAAGAGCAGTTTTTTCCATCAGGTGTCTCTCACATGCAGGAAAAAGCCGTGGAAAAGATTTCGAGTCAAATAGGAAACGGAAAGTGTCCAGCACCAGATGAAGGGGAACTCTGCAGAAATTTTTTGTTGTGTGTTAAGGTTTTGATCACAACCAGGCAGTAATGGAATGAAAATGGCTATTAAAACAACTTATCAGTATGAGGACTGTAGAGCAAAATGAGGGCAAAACAGTGACCTCACTGGTAAAGATTACAATCCCCCTTCAATACCACTCCAATAATGATAGTAGTTATGGCTTTTAATCACAGTATCTGAACCCTTGAGCTTAAACTATAATTGTTCATTTGTGCTGGAAGTTATTCATGTGCCAGGGAGGAAGGCTGAAGGAGTCCTTTTATATCACTGAGCCAGTTTGTAGAAGGCTTCCATTTAATTGCTGTTTGGTGCATCATGGTTACGTATGTTAAAACAATTATGACTTGTGTGTGTAACAAAACAAGAATTAGATTTTTTTTAAGCGTTTGACCACTGCTGAAAGCTCTAAAATCAAAAGTCCACCAAGATTGTTTCCCTTATGCCTACTTTCTGTTCCTGTCTGTTCTGCATTTTTGACAAGCAAAAAGAAAGCTTGCCACAAAAATTATTTTTTTTTCTGTGCAATACTCATAAGCACAAGCTCATAACACATTGTGAATATCACCAAAACACATTGTGAATATCACCAAAAAGTATGGATGTAGGAATATAAATCAATGGGGAAACTATACCCAGTTGATGTATTCAAGCACTGCCATTGAAGAAAACCTCCTGAACTTTAATGCATTAGAGAAATGCATTAGAGAAAGTCAGTGCAATGGGGCTGTTTACTGTGGAAAGTACTACTCACCTGAAGACCTGTTCCTCAAGCAGGTGCATTTAACCACTCAGAGAAAAATTACTAAACAGTTTTAAAGAGTATTCTCATCTACAAAGAGAATTACAGCAGTGCAGTTCCAAGGGGACAGGCTGAAATCCACACGGCTCACCAGTCAGGTATTTTCATTCACGTTCCAGGTCCAATTTTACAACAGCAAGTGAAGGGGAAGCAGGATGAACCTCCTCTCACATAGGGCAAAGAAAAGAATCTAATTATTTTTGTGCCCAAGTAGACTTCCTGGCAGCAACATTTTCCAGAGTGCTTACAGGACTTCACCGGTTCAGGAAGCACCAGTCCAACTGTCTTCAGATATATTTGTAAATGTCAGCATGCATGTGCACTGGGACAGAAGTCCAATAGAAAACACAAAGAAAGTTAGGCAAAGGGAGTGTTCGCTTATGGAAAGCTTTGTTCATGTCATTTCTATGACATCCTCTGGATCTTTGTGACCATAGAAGGAAGGAAAGTCTTATTCCTTCAAAGCATCCTGCAGTTATCTTAACTATGAAACTACACTGTATCTCTTCAATGGAACTCTGCATCTCAACATCCAATTCAGTACCAAGTCTACGTAGCAAGTCCACACTGGACAGCACACAAGCAGGGTTCCACAGTAGAAAGAAAAAGAACAATTTCAATCCTATAGACAACCAGATTTCAGACTTTTCTAAATTTTGATTCTATATCTTTCTGTGAGTTTTTCCTACCCAGACTCAGGAAGTTGAAGGAGAAAGGAATGCAATGAACACATCATAAGATTGTATAGGTGTAGCAATTTGAAGATTCAGAATGCTAAAGACAGGTCGCAAAAGACACACCCATCCACACACAGAATTACTCTGAAGTCTGTAATTTTAAGTTAAATTTTGCTCAAATATTATATTTAGCTGCATGCAGTAAGAGTTGTTAAAGCCTCAACAGCTGCAATGACTGATTGTCAGCTATAGATTAGACTATTTTAAGGATGTGAAGAGGACGCTGTATATGCATGCATCAAAGTGAACTGACGTAGATGACCACAACCCTCCCATGGATTTCTTCCCCACATTCTTGTCTGGAATGATACAAACAGTACCTCCATTTCACCTCTCTCCCTTGTGTAGCACCCATGACCAGGCTCCTCATCCCAACCTGCTGCTACATAAAATAGGCAACAAGAGTTGTGATCTGTACAGGCTTGGAAGGAAAAGGGCAGAAAGGAAGACAAATGGAAAGGAGAAGGGGCACAAAGTTGAGCTAAGGACTAGCGCTGCTCTGTTGTGACAGCGAAAGGAGACAGACCCAGTTTTGAAGGCAGGAAGAGGTGTTCGGTAGCTTGGGCGGCACTTGCAGTACTAGTTGCATGTATTTCGTGGGCTAGATTTCATGAAGGTATTTCACAGAGACTCTGAAAAAGAACTACCATAAATCTGCTTAGGTGGAGAGCTTTTTCATTAAAAGCTATAGGAACCAACAAAGGTCTCTGCCTGCTTGCTTGCTTGCTTTTTTCTTTAATTGAAAAGTTTCTCACTTTGTTCTAATTCCCAACTGGTTTTCATTGCATTCATAGGACCATTAGAGGCTCCCTCCTCTGGCTATGTTTAATACCTATAAATTCCCATCAAAATCTTTGCAGGAGAGTAACGAAAAAAGTGTCTGCTTTATATTATTGAGTAGGGACTTGAAATCCTGCAGGAATCGTATTTGTATGACAAATTATTCACTTTTTTCTTTCTGTGTCAAATCAACCAGTACATTTTCTGCACCTAATTGAATGTCGCAGTCGTAACTCAAAGCCAAGCAGGATAAAGAGTATCAAGAAAAGAAGAGAAAGCAAAACAATTCTCATCCTCCTTACTTTTTTCTTGAGAGATCAAAAACCATAATAAGATATGTCTGAATTTCATGAAATTTGGGATCTCTATAAGCTAGGGAAATCATTTTGTTTGAACTTTATGGCTCTTATGTTCAGTTTTAGAATGGCATACTTCTAAGTCCCTTACAACATTAAATACGGACTTCTGTAATTGGAGCTTTTGTCTCACTGACATTTCCGTGACATCCTGTCCAAATACTGATTATATTTCATTTAAATTGTTAATAGCTTTTACCACAGATCAGAGTCATTGCATGCAATTTACTGAACCTAGACAAATCTTATTGCTGTATCACTGAGCTCATGAAAATACTAAACTACAGAAATCACATTTATGGGACTGAATTGGCCCAATTTTACTTTATATTTCAAACATACAGTATCTGTCCAAAGGTCATATTCAAATTAGTGCACCTAGGAAGATCACACAAGCAGTTTGATGCTTGTCATGGCCCTGCAGGCACTAACCAACCTGACTGGCCCTGCCCAGCCCCTTGGGGCTCTCCTGACCATGGCCACAGCCCAGGACACCATGTCAGCCCCCGGGGATGTCAGCCTCTGTCCCAATGACACCGCATCAGGGCTGGTCTCCAGCTCCCCACAGCCCAGCCCTGCTCTGCCCTGTACCACCACAGGTCTTGCAGAGCCAGGTCCAGCCCGTGGCCTAACTTGGCCTTGGTCCATCCCCAATGATGTGCTTAATGCCTGGGGCCGCTCCAGTGTTGCCCCACCATGGCAAGGCCCTGCCACTCCTGGTTCCACGACACCCTGACATTTTTTTCTATCATTTTGGGTCTACTTAACTCAAAAAAACTCAACATTCATTTCACTGGGCATTGTACTGAGTGTTTACGTAAGATAAAAATCTGCCCTTTTGCAGAAAGAAGGCCTTTGTGAAAATTTATGCACCACACCAACAGATATATCAAAACTGTATTACAGCATATTACTTAAGAAAGCTTCCCTCAATTATTCCCAAGCTCTTTGGGTAGGGATTGTTTCCTTTCCCTCCTGTGCCTCCACATGTCCTCTTGGACTGTGCCAATGCTCTTAGGCAACAGACATAATAAACAACAACCACAGCCATGTCTGGAGATCATGAAATCCACATAGAGTAGGTGTTATTTACTACTCTCCCCATCCCCTTATCATTCAATCTGTTGAAAGAAACTGAAGTTTTATCTGTACTGCAGGATCTTAAAGCATGCTCTGTGTATTTAACTTGCGAGTGTTTCCCATCATGTCCTACTTCCACATCAGGACAAGGTAAAGTTATGCCTTGCTTCCCTCTTTTTTCCCTTACGTCCTGGTTTCCATGGGAAGGCAACTTAGATGTCTGGGATAGAAGGAAGCCATGGCATACTGCAACTGGTTCCTTAGCTTGAACAGGGGAGGGAAATGCACAGCAGATGTCCCATGGAGTAGCATACATATTGCCTAAGAGATATGACTTTTTTTGTCAAACAGCTTGGCTACTGAGGGGTATGCTGTCTATAAAAACATAGTCATTGAGCAGTGGGAAAAGTGAAAAGATAAAGGAAAAGGAGCCATCAAAAAAAATATTAGCACAAGAACAAGCTGCATAAGCCTGTACTAAATTTCAAACGAACACATAAGAGAAGGCAGCTGGGATAGAGGATCATAACTCTAGCCTTGAAAGCAGTAAGACCCTGGTGTAGCCTTCCGTTAGGAATAAAAACTACAAAGAAAAGCAAGATTCAAACAGAGCTCAATCAGCTGTTGGGAGAGTTTACATGATCTAGTTGCCCGACTGTAGCACTTCCAGTAATCCAGGAGTTCCTCTCCAGAGCTACATTCCTAATTATAAGGTTAGTATTTGTCTAATACTATCACACAGTAAATTTCTCTTAAACAGACTTGGACTTCCAGAAGTAGGTAGTCCACAGGCAGGATGTTTTCTACAGCTCTTGCTCTGCAGTGTTGCATAAAAAAATCCTTGCAGTGCAAATTAATTCCTTCTATTATACTTCTAACACACACAAAAAAAAATCCCATGAAATAAAATTGAGACCATTCTCTTGATCCTAAAGAAAAGTATATTTGCTGCACAGTAGGAAATTATACAGTAAAGACAGAAACACTGAAAACGTTTCAGAGAAAAGTCAAGGACTCTCTCATTTCAAATTGCCACCTTTGACTTTGGTTTAGTAATTTTTCAAATATTATCCTTCAATTTACAGCATCTCCAAAGCAATCAAAGAATACAATACGACTATAACAACAGTGCTCAGGAGTCTTTTCAGGGGATATATTGAATTTTGTCAGCTGCAGATTTGCAGTAAGGGACAGAAAGCCTGGAAAGATAAAATATGGAGTAGGAACGAGGATTTCTGACCCTACTGCCAGACAATAGTAAACTATTTTAATAATTCAATGAATGGTATGATTTTGTGTGTGGTTCATATCCCACTTTCTTTGAAGAAGATCCCCAAAGAGAGTCAGGGGCTTTTTCCACTGTGAGAGATAAGCAAGGAAGACAGCACAACTGGATTTCAAACACTGGTTTACTATTCATCTTTGAAGAAGCCGTAACTTTCTGTAAGCTTAGACTCCACCAACTTTCCAGGAAACTCCATTCTATTCAAAAGGCTGTTATGGAAATTGGTGATCAGCTTCAAATGTATTGGAATGGGAAGGTAATGACAAAATAATAGGTATGTTGTTATAACTTAACATACCATACATCCCAGCATTAGCAATAATGTGCTCCTTTAGAGGAGGAATAAATTTAAAGTAGTGGTAAAACTGTCTGTTCACAAATTAGTATTTGTCAAATATGCACACTTAAGGAGACCCTAATATAACCTGTGACAATGTGTCAAATGTTTTCTGAGATAACAAACTTTGTGCTCTGCTGTTTAGCTTGAAATCATTCTGCCCTGTGACAGCTGGACAGATGTGCAGATGTCAGGAACTCTTCTGAAATCACCAAGGGGGAAAGGAAGAACAGTGCTCTTCGGCCTTACAGCAACAGGCAAATACGATTATGTTTCTCAGGGTAAGATTTCTGTGTGACAAGATGCTCCGGATTTCATTCCCATGCAAGCAGTGAAGGGATTCCATAGGGATTGCCCATGGCCAGATAAAACAGGGAAAACTCTGAGTAGTTTTGTGTCCCATGAGATTTGATGTTGAGATTATTAACTCAATATATAGGTTTTTTAAAAGTACAATTTTTCTGCTGAAAAACTGAGGTCTAAGATTCCTATTTACTATAGAAAAACAAAATAAATTGCAATAGATCAGATAAAATATCAGAAATCTTAACAGGATCTGAAGGCTTGCAACTGCTAACAAGGTACTTGGGATGCCAGTAACATTTTCTGCCTTAGATCAGAGGTAGAGAACACTTGTTTCTCCTTGTAAGAGCTTCAGTGCTCTGTTAATGAGTGAAGGACATCCATTATATGAGTTCTCTCAGGCCTGCTGTTAGACTTGAAATGATCTGATCTGTCTCAGGCTGAGCAGCTGTAACGTCTAGCTGGGAACTCTGCATAAGTGAGGTACTGAGCTGCAGACAGTTTGGGACAGTTCTGTAACAGGCTGCCCTTATTCTATGCTAAAGACTAACCTCACTTCTAGATTTACATCCAATATTTCTTCTGAGTCTTAACCTCTGCCATTTGGAGCCAAGAACTTGGGTATAAGCTACTCAAGTGTGTAATAGCCTGTAGGAGTTTCCACTACTGCTTCTAAGGCAGGAGGCAGCTCAGGGAGACAAGCACGTATAACTGAAGTGAACTTTAGTAATTGCATTAGACAAGTGGACTGTTGTTACTTCCTTGCAGAGAGGTGAAGGCTTACACACAGGCATGCATAATGTTCTTGCCAAAATACACATGAACACAGAGGCATGGTTTTCTTCACGAAATAGAGACTACAAAACATCTAAGAGAATAAGACAAATTTTAGAGTGAATGGAAATAGAAGTAAGAATTTGAATCTCAGGAGAAAAGGAATCTGTAATGCAAGGCTCTTTTTTTGCCAACCATGCTGTTGGACTAGAAGATATTTGGATGCAATTTGCCAGTTGCCCAGTTCTCTATCTGACATTCCCCAGACCTCTTTTCCCAGACTTCAGAAAGGATTCGTTATATCAAAATATAATATCTCATTCCAAGATAATTAATTTTGTTTCTTTAATTGCTATCTCAATATGAATTTAGATGACTAATTTATGCTGGAATACACGATAGTTGTTTTCTTAATTACTTATACCATCAATATAACCTTAAACAATCTTTTTCCCTTTGACCACAGAACCAGATAAAGGGATAATGGCTGAAGTGCTCCTGGTGTAGCCTCACTTTCTTCTTTCTCAGCTGGACAGCAAGCAACTAGAGGCTAACAAAAACCAAAATACACAAGCAGAAGGTTCTTATTCCACTATTTTGAGATGCTTTTCCCAAAGGGACTTAAGGGACTAAATGAAAAATAAACATGATTAAAAGGATGGTGAGTCTGCCTGAGGAGCAGTTCTGACTGCGAGAACAAGATAGCTGCACAGTAATCTGTCATGTCAGATTAGATAAAATATGATCTGATTGCAGCAGATAAATACACTTCAGTCTGATGAGGAAGTACGATCACCTGAGTGCCACTGTTATCCAAATTTAGGGGAAACCCTGACCCAAACAAGGAGTAATAGCTAAAAGAGGTGAACCAGTCAGGCACCAAGACGGTTGTCTGTCCAGCCTCAGGATGTGAATGATAGAATCATAGAATTGTTTGGATTAGAAAAAATCGTCAAATCCAATCATAAAACATCACACTGCCAAGTCCACTACTAAATCATGTCCCTAAGCACCACATCTACACATCATCTTGAGTGCTATCACACAGCACGCACAGGACATGCTGGTGATCAGGCCCAGTAAACATGGGTTTCTGAAAGGCAGGTCCTGCCAGACCAATCTGATCTCCCTCTATGACAAGGTTACCCATTTAATGGATGAGGGAAAGGCTGTGGATGTGGTGTACTTGGATTTCGCTAAAGCCTTTGACACCGTTTCTCACAGTGTTCTGCTTGAGAAACTGGCTGCCATTGGCCTGGACGGGCACACCCTCTGTTGGGTGAAAAATTGGCTGGATGGCCGGGCCCAAAGGGTGGTGGTAAATGGAGTTAAATCCAGCTGGAAACCAGTCACAAGGGTTCAGTGCTGCGTCCAGTCCTATTCAATATATTTATTGATGATCTGGATGAAGGTATTCAGTGCATCTTTAGTAAGTTTGTGGATGACACTAAGCTGGTGGAAGTGTTGATCTGCTTGAGGGTAGGGAGTCTCTTCATAGGGATCTGGACAGGCTGGATCAGTGGGCTGAGACCGACAGAATGAGGTTCAACAATTCCAAGCTGCACTTGGGGTTCAACAACCCCATGCAGCATTACAGACTTAATTCTATGATTCTATGATTCTATGATTCTATGATTTAAATACTTCCAGGGATGGTGACTCAAAACCTTCACCAGGCAGCCTCTTTCAGTATTTGACAATTTTTCAGTGAAGGAATATTTCCTAATATGCAATCTAAATCTTCTCTAGTGTGACTTGAGGCCGTTTCCTCTTGTCCTGTGGCTTGTTACCTAGGAGAAGAGACCAAAACCACCTCACTACAACTTCCTTTCAGGCAGTTGTAGAGAGTGATAAGGTCTCCCCTCAGCCTCCTTTTCTCCAGGAGAAAAGGCACAGTTCTCTTAGTTGCTCCTCATAAGTTTGCTCCAGACCCTTAGCTACCTTTGTTGCCCTTCTTTGGGCACACTTTGTCATCTCAACATCTTTCTTGTAGTGAGGAACCCATAACTCAACACAGTATTCGAGGTGCAGCCTCACCAGTGCCAAGTACAGAAGGACAATCACTTCCCTAGTCCTGCTGGCAATGCTATTTCTGATACAAACCAAGATGCTATAGGCCAACTTGGCACACTACTGACTCATATTCAGCCAGGCAGCTTTCCAGTCCTTCATCTCCAAGTCCATAGAGATGCATGGGTTTATCATGGCCCAAGTGCAGAACCCAAGACTCTCATATAACTGCCCTCAGCCCATCGATCCAGCCTGTCCAGATCCCTGTGCAGAACCTTTCTTCCTTCCTTCCTTCCAGCAGACCAATACTCCTGCACAACTTGGTGCAGTCTGCAAACTTACGGGGAGTGCACTCAATCCCTTCATTCAGATCATTGATAAAGGTATTAAACAGAACTGGCCCCAATACTGAGCCCTAGGGAGCACTACTTATCACTAGCTGCCAAATGGATTTAAATCCATTCAACGCAACGCTTTTGGCCTGGTCATCCAGCCATTATTTTACCCAGCAAACTATATGCCCATCCAAGACATGAGGAGCCAATCTCTCCAGGAGAATGCTGTGGGAAATAGTGTCAAAGCTTTACTAAAGTCCAAGTAGATAACACGCACAGCCTTTCTCTCATCCAATAAGTGGGTCATAGAGAGAGACCAGGTTAGTCAAGCAGCACCTTCATTTCATAAACCCGTGCTGCCTGAGCCTGATCTCCTATTTGTCCTGTACATGCCACATGATAATACTCAGGACGATCTGCTCCATAAGGTTCCCTAGCACTGAGGTCAGACTAATAGGCCTATAGTTCCCTGGATCCTCCTTCCAGTCCTTCGTGTAGATGGGCACCACATTTGCTAAACTCCAGTCAACTGGAACCTACCCAGTTAGCCAAGACTGCTGATAAATGATGGAAAGTGGCTTGGTGAGCACTTCCACCAGCTCTGTCAGCATCCTTCGGTGGATCGCATCTGACCCTATACACTGTGTGTGTCTAAGTGGTGCAGCAGCTTGCTAACCGTTTCCTCTCCGATTATGGTGGCTTCAATCTGCTCCCCGTGCCTCTCTTCTAGCTCAGGGGGCTGCATACTTGAAGAACAACTGGTTTTACTATTGAAGACTGAGGTAAAGAAAGTATTAAGTACCTCAGACTTTTCCTCATCCTTTGTCACCATTGCTATGTTTCTGCCTGCAACCAATAAAGAAGAGAGTACGTCTGCAAGAACCTGAGCTAAAGCCTCTGTAGCCCATTCTAAAAACAGTAAAATCCAGTGACTCCAGACTTCCTTTGGACAGCAGTTCAACTATTTTATAACCTCCTGAGCCAAATAAGTACATCTAATTTAAAGGCTTAATCTGTTTATCTTCAACTTCCAGACAACAGATCTTGTTATTTGTGTCATTGAGGTAGGAAAGATGCAGACATCTTTTCCTAGCAAAAATATGTACACACAATCGTTGAGTTCCCTTCCCTTTGATTGTTTTAATAGTGCCTAGACCAAGCTCTATTGATTTTTTTTGTTAATATTAGTAGTTCTTCCACTTCTCTTATTCCTCTCTTTATTGAAAGCTTGTTGACTGGTAGAGAAGGGAAAATGTGAACAAAACTAATCAAATTTTAAAAATTAATCTACACACTAAGCTTTTCTTTCTTTAGAAAAGTTAGATTTTTTATATGCATTTTTATTACCTCTGTACTAATCTGGGAGATTTTTCTAGTGTTATAATTCCTCAATTGAGGCACTTCTTTAATGACTACTGTTTACTGATAAACTCATAGTTGTTCAACCAGATTGAACTGAACATTTTCCTTGATAAAGGAAATCAACTGGCATGGCTTGAAAAGTTACTTGTGAGTTCTACAAGCCATGAGTTTTCAGGCTCATATAATTTGTAGTGCTGCACAGATAAGTTTAGGAGGGCTTTCAATGGCTGACCAGTTGCAAATTTTACTATAAGAATCCAAGAACAGACATTACCCATTCAATCTGTCTTCCTCTGTGACTAAACAAAGATCTTGTCTTGTGCTGGAAAGAAAACCATATTTCCCCTAGCACAAATTCTCCAAGTATGTTAGACGACTACCTTATTTATTGAGTCTATTTACTGCTGTTGATGGATTGTGTACTAACACAATAAACAGTGTCTTGAGGGAATGAAAAATATTTCTGCTTTCATTTAAGGCTCTAACTTTTCTTTTTCTGGAAACATTTTCCTTCTAGGGTCCTCAAGGTGAAAGCAGATAGCATTTGGTGCCTTGCTATAATAAAGTAAGTATTTTCTTTTTCTAATCATATTGACCTTGTGATCTATCACCACTGGAATTTATATCATCCTGGGAAACTTTGAGAAGTTATAGTTTCTCTCTCCAGTAGTAGATATCTTTCTCAGCTCTACCTGATTCATAGCTAGTTTAAAATGAATGGAGAATTTTCTTCATATCTGATTCTATATCAAGAACGAAAAAGGTGAAATTAATAAAATGTCAGGGATAATTGATATTATATCCCAGAAATGTTATTCAGCTGTCAAGCTTCTGAAAAGTTCACACAAGCAGACTTAAAACCAGACTGAACACTCCCTGTCTAAGTTAGATACTGGGTTTATTTCTTGTTTAGGAGCAGAATAAACTAGTAAGAGAAGGCATGAGACATTCCAATAGTGTGCAGCAAGAAGTCTCACACCCGTCATGGAGGTGTATGGCAGGTGAGAGAACGAAGTCCTCTTTGAGAACAGCTTAGTAGGGAAAATCATTGCTCTCAAGAGGTTACTATTACAAAAAGAAAATCAGCTAACTAAGAAGTCAGATAGAGCTATGTTCCAGTATGTACCCAGCAACTCTCAGGACCTTGGAGTCATCTGTTCCATCTTCCCACAGGCACTCTCCCCATCCATTTTCCCATGCCCTTCTTAAACCTTTTCCTGTCAGCCTCTGTGCACAAGGAGGTGAAAGTGCATCAGATTTTAACCTCTCATTCACTAGGAAGTAGGTCTTACATTGTATCCTGCAAAGGCATTGTGGAAAGCTAACATGTGAGCTATTGAAAACATGAGGTGGTTTGAGTAAATGTCAGGTACTGGATGATCGAGATTCATAAACTCTCCATGGAGACTGGAGTACAGTGAACCAGCTTAGCAGCCTGATGCCTGACAGTCATTAATATCTATAATAATGGGTCATCAGCGTCAATGCAAATTTTCTGTACAGAAGCCTCCAAGATTGCTGCAAGGCATTTCATTCATAGAACAAAGAAACAAAACAACAGTGGGAACTCATTACTTCAAAGGCTTTCTAAACTCTTTGGATTGTCTAAAATAAATATTCAAAAGAAATCATAGATGCAGTTTGATCTGTACTGAAGTTGCAGAGAAGTTCATCCAGGATCCCTCGCAGGCACGAGGGAGGAATTACCTTTACATCCAGACTTGTAGAAAACACACTTGCTCCTATTTCAGAGTTGAACCTGATATTTTCTGAAGCCTGGAACAGTTGTTGGCAAACAAATGCCTATTATTGCCTCTAGGCATTCCTCAAAATGTATCAATTATCCTATCCAGCTGCATTTCAGATGCATTATGCTCTGGTTACCAAGGCAACCAAATATATATAATGAAAAAGAACCTTTTTTTTTTGTTGTTCACGCGTACCTGAGCTGCCAGAGCAACCTTCGAAAATGGATCACTCTAGAAATGCACATGCAGTCTCAAAGGGACATGGTTCTCATCAGCTCTGGGATGTCTGCCTGCAGAGCCAGGAACATCTGCTTCTGCCCCAGCCTGCGCAGTGGTGTTTACAGCACTGGAAACACCCAAGGGCTGTGGAGACTGTTACACTTCCCGAGCAGAAGTAGAAGACAAGCACTCATTGGATAAGCAGATCATCCTCAAATGTCTGCAGTTGGAAAAGAAAGTTTGTAATATCTCCAGTAAGGAAACTCTGTGTGGAACTGTGTTTCAGCCATAATTACTGTACAGAGTAGAAGATGGTTTGTCCTAGTTGACATTTGCAGATAAGTTATGTTCATTATCACCTTAACTGCATACATGATGGCTCTCAGACCATCAGCAGCAATATTCTTTGTATAGGCAAGTTTTTAAGAGGAAAGACCAATGTATAAGCAAACTTAACAAATATTTTTAATGCTGTTGGTATCAGCTTTTATATAGGTCAATTCTTACATGATAAGGGAAAGTAATGAAAGAAATTAATTTAGAAGCTTCTTGAAATAATATTTTATTTGTTAAGTCAGGAAAAAAAAAATTCAACACGGTGACTTGAATGCTGACCTGCAGGCAACACGTTTATTGTGACCATCATTTGCCTGTCCCTACAGTAATATTTTCTTTGTTGGATTTTAGTGTTTATTCAGTAAGTAAGAATCAATAAATAATGCAATATTTCCTGTGACAGGACTCTGCAACACAGTGTAGAACACCAGCTCTCTAGATCTATAAATGAAGGACTGTTATTCAGGATACCAAGTTACAACATAGTTGAATAGTTTTACACAAAAAAAGTATAACATATAGTGTCTGGGCATTCTACAATTCAAAGAGGTTTAGGTCTTCCAAAAGAGCCACAGTTTAGAAACAAAGTCAGCAGGGAACGAAGGTAAGAACAGAAATTTTTCTGCTTGATACAGGCAGGAGGGTAGGACTCTCAACTCTTGCTTATGACGAAGTTTAGAAAGACCTTTGTCAAAATATGGTATGATTGTTTTTTGATTTCACCTCCAGTTTCAGATATGTTGTTGATCTATGGCAGGTGCCACAGCGACATCCCAAGCGTACAGCCACGGAGTATCTCAAATAAAGACAGAAGAATAAACTGTATTAAAATATATTTTCTAATTAAACATGTATATGATGTATTAATAAAATCATGTAGTCCAGTCATGGGAGAATTAAAAACATGTACTCTGACAGCCTGCTACCTAAGTCACGTGGGATTGGAGGCAAGGGTGGACAAGGAGCCCTGTCCTTTCCCCATCCCCACAAGCCTTGATCCAAGTTGTAGTGTGGAGACTGATAGGACCATGCTGCAAAACAGTGTACCACCACACCTACTGCCTAAACAAGAGAAGCCTAAAGAGCATATAATCCAAGAACAGTAACAGAAAAGCAGGTCATAGAGGGTAGAAATTGAAGAGTAGAGAAAAGCATTAAGATCTAGGTTTAGGATGGGCCAATGGTCTAAAAAATTACTAGAGGAAAAAAGGGGACGACCAGCTTCTCCTTACAGTGAAGTACTAATTTGTATTATATATAGTTATCAGCAAAGTTAATCCATCTGACTTGCACACTGTGAAAAGAATAGTAGTAACTTTATATGCCTTGCAAAACACTGAAAGTTAAATCACCATCTCTATCCAGACCTGAGCAAAGGATAAGGACAATGAAACAAGCTAACAAGTACAATACAATACAGCATCATGGGAAAGCAGTGAGTACCTCAGGTATTTCACAAGTTGCTAGGCAGAAAATTGTCCCTCTCTTTTTGCAGTGATTTTTAAGCGCTTTTTTTCCCTTCCTAAATGAAAAGAAAAAACCAAACCTGACAGTCTTTGGCAGAAACAGAATGTATTTTGATGTCCTTTTTCAACCCGAGGAAAACCCAAAAGGAAGATATTTGCTTAGGGGACTGGCTTGAAAGGTTGCTGAGCCAAATTCATGTCTCTAAGCAGCTCATTCCAAATAAATAGGGTCTCACATCTCAGGACAGTGACTTCATTACTCAATTGTAAAACACTAGAAAATACCCTGATAAGGTCTACCTGGTCATATAAGAAACCACAGGAACTCTTCAACAACATTAGCTGAAGACAAAATCAGCTGCAAAAATGAAGCAAGCGCTGTATTTTACTGCCACTGTGAGTTTAACTAGGCACCAGAAGTTTTCTTAGAAACATGCCCACCTGCTGGATGAAAACAGTTCTGAAAGGTGACCCCTAAATATGTAGATTTTCTGTGCCACTAACATTTACTAGCAATTGATTTGTTTGCAATACTTAAAGTCACTCCAGTAAAGGCTGAGATTGATCTTTGCTGCAGTGACCTCTAGAAACCAACCATCTGCCATAGGCTGTCACTTTAAGCAGCATTCACTGTTCTTCTGAAGGAAAACGTTAAAGATGCTCTTTGACTCGGAAACATATTTATGGTATAGCAGGGAAAGCCAATTGACTCTGATCCTTTTGCTGTTGTAGTAATAGCTGTAGCAATCACATGAACACTAGGTATAAATCACAGTCCCATTCCCAACCAGGAACTTCTTAGGAGATAGTCCATATGCTTTTCTCTGTTCCAGCGAAAGTCCATTTCTGTGTGAGACTTTAAAGTTGTTCCTAAAACTGCCAGTGGCAGGGACTGCACAGAATGCTTGACTGTCTGATAGTTTGTAAAACAGCTTTAATGTCTAGTACAAGAACTCCTTACTGTCTTTTAGCCACACTGCTGCAGCAGACATGGACGGGTACTGGTCCTTCTCCTCCACGCTTGTACCATGTTAAACATACTTGAAGGCTGTTACTCATTTCTCAAGATTAGACAGCCTCAGTTCTTCCAGGCTTTCCACATAGATCATGGTTTCTAAACATCTGAGAGCTATTTGTATCCTAGTCACCATTGATCATCCCATCCACATGTCAGTTGTTCAGCACACAAAGGGACAAACTCTGCTTGCAAGATCTGCTGTTCATGAATCCTTGCTCTTTATCTACATCTCCATCTAGAATTTCCAAGGTTTAGAAATGAGTTGTCAGAGCTTGGAGACCACAGGGAGAGCTGATCATGTATTTTCTACAATAATTGATATACTCCACAGTTAAATAAGAATAACTTCAATTAACAAGATTCTCATCTACTGTTTTAAGCATAAGTCTTGTTCTACAGCAGGTCTCTTTGCAGGGAACTGTACATTATGGTAATACAGAGTGCCACTATCTCATTTGCATTTAGGCAATAAAAGAATTCCATCAATAATCTGCTGTACTTATCCTATACTTCTCAGAAATCTTAAGACGTGAAACCCATACACACAGATCTGCATCTAAATGTGCAAGGAACACTTTTTAAGATAATAATGCAGGCTACTTAGGAGGACTCAATGCTTCTTTTTAGATTTCTTCCTGTCCAAGAAATTAGCATTTCAGTAATTGCAAGCTGCACAGAAATCTGCTCATCTGTAGGATAGAATAGTTACTTCCTCAAACCTGAGAAGATTAAACTGTGCATAACGCTACTGGAAAAGCATCTAATGCAGTTGCTTAATGTGTGAGGAGGCAGCAGCAGTGCAGTGGGAACAGTGCAAGCGAAAGAGGTGCAGTTGCATTTGCTTCCTAAAGCACACATTAGACAAGCAAGCACAGCGTGTTTCCTTAGAAACAATGAAATCTCCTTTTCAGCTAGCTGGCATTTTGGCAAGGCTGCTGATAGATCAGAAACTCGGAGCACAATTTGTTTGCCATACCATAGCCTACTTCTGTTTAATCAGACAGCCAGAGTTGAAAGTGTTCCTGCTGTCAACAACAAACGTCCAGACCCACATTCACACATCAGTGTGTGTGTGTGGTGTGTGCATGTGTATGTGTGTACGTGAGCTCTTGCTCATTCTGTGATTAAAAATGTGAGCACCTACTATTTTCAGCCTGAAAGGCAGCCAAAACCTTTGTGTTCTAGCTGGCACAGGGAAGTCTCCCCGTGTCCTTTCCATCATATTCGCAGCACTCCATAAAATGGCAAAGAAGGATGGATAATTTTGAAAATTTTGGGGCCTGGAATTGGGTAGTTTCACTTGCAGCTTTGAAGTAAAGGCAAAGCTCACCTTTGTGCAGGATGCATTTGTGATATAATTGCAAGCTCTTTGCAGGCAACTGGGTTGCTTAGCACTGAAAAGGCTCAAAGCTTATAATCAAGGGCCTGATCTAGCTCCTGCTAAGTAAACCCTACCAAACCTGCTATCAGTAAGGTCCAAAGGTTTCACCATAGCTCTGGTAGGGGCATAAATGAGGCTTACCATTGGGCATTTGGACATCTTTCAGAAAATATTCTCAGTGGTACACTGAAAATTAACACTTACAAACTTAAAAAAGCAGTGTGGAAACACTGCCTCAGTGATCAATTCAAATACTTCTCTGTCCCTTTCATCTTTCATAAACTGGAGTGCCTGACAAGTCTGTTTTCTGTGGTCTTACCTGTCAAATAAGCTGATATCACCTTCCACTTGGAGACTCTCACATCACAGTACACCATAAGCTGCGGAAGAGATTTCAGGTACCTTATAAAACAACACAGCAATATTTCTGGTTTTTTGAAGAAAAAAGCTCTCAGTTTTTTGAGTATTTAAAAATTCAACACTTCTCCACAGAAAACTGTTCATTTGCTTGCTTTTTAAACCAGACTTTTAGGAAACAATTCTTTCTTTTCATTTAAAAGAACATTTGAACAACTTTACTCATTTCTTACATACCTGAAGAAATTTCAACTTAAGAAAAGATGATCCATCCATCCAACAATTTCTCTAGAGAAACCATGAAATGATGACTTTTCGCCTCCTTTTTTGCCCCTATAAATGCGTGCAAGACTGTCTGGATGCAGAATGTAATTTCAGAACTACTTCAGCAAATGTTGTCATGTCTTAATAAATATGAAGTTCATACAAAAATAGACATGTATTCAAGTATGGTCTGTGCACTGTATTCAGTAAATGCATATAAAAATACTCATATTTATGAAACCAGCCTAAATATCATAATATAAAATAGCAGCATCACAGCAGAAACACATCCTCTATAACTAGGAACTCAAAAGACTGTTCAAGACAGTTTATGGACTCCTCCCTTAATGTTACTGTCAACTTCTTCTACTCCACTAATATGTTAAAAATACATTATGGTAATATAATGTATCGAAAGAAACTGTAGATCACAGTTCATACATTTTGGAGATGCCTGTGCCTCATCTGAAGGCAACTGCACCATTTGAACTTCAGTTTCTATGTGTTCAATCCCTTCCCAAAGCTATATCCTGTTAAGAAGATATATGCAGATATTTGGGGTTATGCTCTGTGTGTACATGTAACTGGGGCAGGGGATGGAGAGAAGAGGGGGAAGGAGGCAAAAAAAAAAATTTTTGAAGAAGGGAGTAATAAATACATTAAAGCATTGCTGTTTCCTATTAATTACTGTAAATAATAGGACTGCAATCATAATATCCAGAGATGGGAAGACACCCAGTCTCACTAATTACACAGGCCTGTAACAGGTTGCAGAAACCTCCGCAAGAAGTTACTTCAGTTATTTCGTTAGTCTAAGCAAGCACAGCATCCCAATTGATATCACCCAATGCAGCTGAAAGCCTCAAATTTCACACAAACCCTCTAAAACTTTAGATGAAACAAAAGGATCCAGACCAAAAGCTATGAACTTCTAAGTGCTTATAACCAGGTGCCCATAACTCTAATGGATTTTTTTCCACATGGTCAAGGCATAATCTCTTATAATTTAGCCATGTTTTGTTTGGCACAATAGATATTTTCTGCCTCTCTAAATGGCCTACAGCTGAGTAGTGAGTTCTGCTTCCCCTCCTAATTAGGACTGTTTAGAATTGCTGTGTCCTGTTGAGCAGCTGGCCTCTTTCCCCTCATAGCAAGCAAATTGTTGTCCTTCCAATACTAGTTATTTTTAGAAACAACAGCTTTTGGATTAAAAATTAAATGTTGCATATCACAACAAGGTTTATACCTGTTTAACCCTTGTAGTGAATTCGACTCAATTACCTTTGCACCTATTCACTTCTCCATTTCACCTTCCACCACTACTTTGGTCACAAAAGGCCCATTTTAAAAACAGCTTGATCCTTGTATAAGGAGGAGGATTATAAAATAGGCAAAGTGGTCTGCCAACTGTAGTAAAGTCAGTGTTTGGAAGTACTGTTACCATTCAGTATATTATACCAATCAATTTTCATCCAAAACTAAAACAAAGAACAGTGTTTTAAATCAAAAGGTTTCATAAGATCCTAGCATTTAATTTTATAGGCTATCAGACTCCTAATCCATAATTTGCAGAGAGCTTGAGGTCTGTAAATTGTTACTAAGGAATTTACATGATAGGTAAGAAAAATAACCTTATTTTCTTTTAAGTTGAAATGTGCGTTATTACCAGAGAGCAGTGAGGCATCCACAAGATGGAAAAGACCACCAAAGGGACTGTAATAGCAAGTAACCCATATGGGAATTGTTGCCATGTGGTAGGGGGCGTATCTACAAAAGTGATTTTGTACCAGTATCAACCAGTACCTCCCTAAAGGTGGATCTACTACAGTGATCTACTTTCAGACAGTTTTTTCAGTTCTCTTTCTGTTACCTCTGCAGCAAAAGCAGCCTTGGAGGAAGTGATACAGAAATAAAAAGGCAAAGTACTAAACAAGAAAAATGAAGACTGGTTGTCCCAGCTATTTCCACTGACTGGTGTTGAGGAATCTCTAATGAGAGTGGGAGTTTATAATGGGCTGTGCATATGTTAAGGTGAAGTTCTGAAGTGCATTTTGCATCCTGTGTTACACATTTGACTCCAGGAATGGAGCTAGGGCTGAGTAACCTTAGCACTCTGTGGAGCATGTATTAAAATGGTCCCGAAAGTAATTAGATAAATTGAATGAAATCTGACTTGACAAGCAGGGGTCATCCTATTCTATGAAGGCTCAAGATGGAGACCAAGGGGCCAAGCAACTAGTGATTGATGGGCCCAGCTAATTAAAGTGCCTGCTATATTAATATTTATGTTAAGCTTTCCAATGGCTCTGGCCTTGACCTGGCAATTGGGTATAAAACGTGTGTCCTTCAGTTCAATCATTTCAAGCATTATTTCTCAAATGCTTATGAAAGTACTTAAAACAGGATGTTATACCTGCTTCTTCTAGCCTCACTCTAAAATAAGTGAGAAATGTCTCAGGCTGGAAAAGAGTCAGGTAACAGTAAGTTTGAAAATAAGTCCTTCTAATTTAGTTAGTAAAAGAATACTGAAGGAAATACTGCCATTTATTAACGCTTTCTATCCAAAGCTGTCAAAATGCTTTTCCATCTTTATGATATTTTATCTTAATTTTAAGGATAGGGAAAGTGAGGAACAGCTGTGAAGGCTCCGTTTGAGATTCATTCACTAACAGTTTGAGAATTACTACAGTCTGGGATACTTACACACCAGTACACCAGAGGCATGGACCATTCCATCTAAAAACAAACAGAGCTGCAGTTATTTTGCGTTTATGTGCAGAGAATTACTTTGTAAGTTCATCAAGTTAAGTGTGTGAGAGAGGCAGAGCAGGGACGGAATTGCTATAAATTAAGCCTCAAAAATAAACAGCACAAAAAATTTCCCTCTCTTTTCTTGCTGAGATAACAAAAAAATGGGAGTTTTAAATTAATCTTTCATTCAGTTCAAAATGGAGAATACTAGATGCACTTGAAATAATGCATAGTTATGGATATCCAGAAATGGATAGTCACATTGAGACAGGGAGGGAAGAGAAGTCAGCAGGGCTGAGAAGAAGACACAAGGCTGCTTCTCCCTCCATTAACCAGCCCACGCACTTGGGCTGACCTAGGTGGACAAGATCCCTTCCCTAACCAAGGCCAGATGTCTTCACATCTGAGCCCTGCTTCCCTGCAGTTGCTTGACTTTTCCCACCAGCTCCCACTCATGTTCAGCCCCACACAGAGGGATCTTGACATCCTTTATTCAAACACAGACCTGTGTTCAAGTGGCCTGGAGGAGCAGCAGACCACAGGGCCAGGGCTGCCTCTAACTAAAGCCACTGCAGTAACACTGTCAGCTGTGATATCTGCCAGTTTTTCTGCTGGAAAGCAGGCCTTGTGCTCACCTTGTAGTAGAGCCCCCCCCATGGTGCATCCTCCTCCTATCCCTTGATGCCCAAGCAAAAACAGAGGTTTAATGTCTGAGCCAAGAACAGAGGCCAGGGCTCCCCTTCCTACCCGAAGGCTGGAACTGCTGAAAGGCTGCAAGTGAAAACTGATTTTTCTCACCTTGTACCTTCCTCTTCCAGAAAAATTTAATTGAATTGTAATTAAAATTTGGCAACTTCAACCTGCATCTATAATGACCAAGACATTAACTTTCAGAGAATAAACCTTCACAGAAAAAAAATAAAAAAGCTAATTTAACTCACCTCAATCTTTTCTTTTCAGAGGGGGGAAAAGACTAGAGAATCTCAAAGTGCTGCTTGTTCTACAGCCCTGCCACTGTCAGCAAGACTGAAGACATCTCTGGCCGGACAATTAAGCTTCAAAATATTCACAGTTAGCAGGAACACTGACTTAAACATATTAAGACAGAGTTGGGAGTTGTTTTTTTACATTGTTTTTTTTCTAATGCTAAGGTTTTGTAGCATAAAGAGCTAATCAGGGAGGTAGGATGATATATCTGAGATTCACGTGAGAAACATGGCACAATCTAGATTCTGTTTAAAATTACACATAATGAGGGATGAATAAAGGTTTTCTAACCTGAATTATTTCACTGCCAAACTTCAATAATCCTTTTAATTACATTATTGTACTTCTGGATCAGATAACAAGAAGGTATCTTTTATTTTACAGTCTGTAGAACTATGTGTGACCACTGGCTTTCTGGCACCTTGTCTCTGTGTCTGAAAGACTTATAAAACCTGGGTAGCCATGCCAGCATGCACTGTTGTTTGTACCTACTGCTATTCAATTGTTACAGCAGCAGTTGTAGCAATTTAGCAATTAGAACACCCATTTTACTGTCTGTTTTATTACCAGGACAGATAAAATTCGTTCAAGTAGTGCTCAGGGAACCAGCGTATAACCGCACACCTAAATTAAAAACTAAAGTATTATCTAACTGAACTCACTAGCATTTACAGGAATGTCTAAAAAGGTTTGTTTCCCTGTTTCCCCCTTCCATTGTGTTGCTCCCTGCACAAAAAACATTTGTTCTGAGCGTCTTCTAGCAACTTACTAGCAGAAAGCAAACAGATAAAATGGCAGTTCTGACTAGATGGAAAGGACATGGCAAACAACACTAATACCCCTACAGCAGATGCAAGGATACTGTAATATTTGCCTACTATATAAATTCCAACAGTTATCTCAGCAGATTTGGCACTTCGTGCACCACAGTTTTTCCCAGGCTTCACCAACAGAATACAGGAAAACAGCTTTTCAGTCTGAGACCTGAAAACTTATCTTGGTGTCCCTAACTCCCTCCCCTTGGTTGCTACTTGTCTCCCATGCATCTCATTTTTCAACTTACCTTTTTTTTTTTTAAGATTTGCCTCATGAATTAATGACAGTTTTGATCATTTTGATCACCTCAAGCATATATTCTTCCTAAGCTAAAAGAGACAGCAAGTGTGTCCACCTCTTGGCTGCGGTGCTGTTCTCATTTCGCACCTCTAGCTTCCTGCAAGGCATAGTCTTTCTATGAATGCACAAAGGACAGCAGGTAGTACCATAACATGAAGATAACATCACTTACAGATGGAAGCTGCACTTACAAGCTCATTAATGAGAGATGTCTTTCTTAGAATCATAGAATCGTCTGGTTGGAAGAGACCTCTAAGATTATCAAGTCCAACCACACCCATTACCCACTAAATCATGTCCCTCAAAAACTCATCTATCCTTTTTTAAAAAACCTCCAGGGATGGTGATTCAAACACCTCCCTGGGCAGCTTGTTCCAGTGCCTGACCACTCTTTCAGTAAAGAAATTCTACCTAATATCTAGTCTGAACCTCCCCTGGTGCAACTTAACGCCATTTCCCCTTGTCCTATCACCTGTCACTTGAGAGAAGAGATCAACACTCGCTCTGCCACAGCCTCCTTTCAGGCAGCCATAGACAGTAATGAGGTCTCCCCTCAGCCTCCTCTTCTCCAAGCTAAACAACCCCAGTTCCCTCATCCGTTCCCTGTAGGACTTGTTTTCCAGCCCCTTCACTAGCCTCACCGCCCTTCTCTGGACGCGCTCCAACACCTCAATATCCTTTTTGTACTGAGGGACCCAGAACTGAACACGGTACTCAAGGTGTGGCCTCACCAGTGCTGAGTACAGGGGCACAATCACCTCCCTGGTCCTGCTGGTCACACTGTTTTTGATACAGGCCAAGATGCCATTGGCCTGCTTGGCCATCTGGGCACACTGCTGGCTCATATTCAGCCTGCTGTCGATCAGCACCCCTAGGTCCCTCTCCTCCAGGCAGCTCTCCGGCCCTTCTTGCCCAAGCCTGTAACGTTGCATGGGCTTGTTCTGCCCTTTATTGTCATGATCCAATATGTAAACTATGCCATTGTAGTGCTTGACACACAAGGAAAATGTCATCTCAGCCATTTCAACTGATTTGCAAACTTCCAGCAGAAGTCCTCCAATATGAAAGTCCTTGGGACAGGAACTGGCAGTTCCCACTGACTATGGAGGTAGATCTGCAGTCTGTACCTACACGCAGTGGTGCCAGGACCAGGATGCAGCAAGCACACCTCAGTTCTGTATAAATCAAGAGCAAAGTCAAATTTGGTTTTCAAAACATTTCTTTATCCCAAGCCTGGCTTCAGCCCATTCCCAGTTGTGTCAAGGGGGCTGAGTCTAGCCTTTCAGGATGTTTCTTCATTAATAAATAACCCTAGCAACCTCCAGAACAGATCCATACATCCCACAGGCAGTAAGATAACCTCAATTCTATCTGAGCTCCCTCCTCCACATGTGTGCAGAGGCACTCACACAGCTATATTCTTACCACCTCCTCACTCTTGCTCTCCAGCTCTTTGAGCCAATGAAACAAAATTAAGAGCAGTGCATTACACATATAAAATCAAACATAGTCATCTGATTTTACTGTAAGCCCTATGCTCAAAGCACTTCTCTTCCAGGAAAAAAGCAGAACTGCAAAGTAAACAACCACTCCCACTTCTTTTATGGAGTAGAAATGCTTTAGTAAAAACCAACCTTTTCCCCCATATCCAATTTAATTTCCCTCACTTATATTCCAGTATCTAGACATGACTAACTGGTGAGCATTGACTTTAAGGCCAATGCTCATTCTTCAATTTGTGATACAAATCATGCAGGTATCTACAAAAATCTAAAAGAATCACACCCTCACCGCATGCTCCACACCTGACGAATATTAATAATGCTTTCCACAGACTGCTTTTTGGAAAAATATTTCTAGGTTTTATAAAAGAAGAGTAAAGATTTAAATCGGTTGAAGAGAACAAATAGAATTCTTTAGCCTTTAAAGAATCCAATCACCTGCTCAAGTACTTAAAGCTAAATAGTCCTGGCTGTCAGACAACCTAATTAAAGCCTACCTAGAAGAAAGTCAATAGGTTGAATATCAAGGAAAGAAACCACATCATTAAGGAACACACATCCTGTGGAAATTTGGAAGAGAATATGCATAGGTCAACCATTTTAAGGTATGAAGTGCTTGCATTTATACACTACCTGTAGAAGCACATGGCACAGTGTTGCAGATTTGGAGACCTGCATTCCACAGGGGGAAGCTGCAGCTGGAACAAAGGTTAGCTTTTATGGGTAAACAAGACAGAGTTTTTCCAAAAAGGAAAACCAAAAGCAAACTTTTGACAAAATGTCCAAATATATCATTTAACATTTCTTAATTCCCTCACACAAATGAAAACGTACACTTCCATGTCTTCTGTCTTTATTGTCTTTCCTGGTTCATTGTAAAGGTGAGTTTTTTGCATAACAAGGAGAGTGACAGTGAAAGGTGACTGGAGCAAGAGCCTTTCCACTGGAGGTTTCTGCAGTTCCTTTGGTCATCTAATTGTAGAAGAGGAAAGGAAAACTAGTATTTTCAGTGTCTCATGTTTTGAAACAGAAAGATTCCTTTTCAAATATTTGTCAAGGATTCTGCCTCACTGTGATGTTTCTTGCTTGCTAAAATATGATAAATACACCTGAGTTTCAAATGGCTGAATGCAAACAATTAACGACCGGTACAGGAAAACACTGCCTGCAATCTTAAGTAAAAAAGTGTTGCAACCGAGTTGAAGATTATGTGAGAATCTGGCCATTTTTCTTTCCCCTGCTGACTGCAAGAAGATAACACATCAAAACCCTACCAAGTTACTATAATAATTAGTTCATTTACATGTCAATCATTCATGAAGCAATTTTTCCTCTTCAGACATCCATTTCTTTAAAAATGGCTATTTAGTTCACTGGCAAAACTAAAAAAGTCTTGGATCATATCATCAGTGCCAGATGCAGTCCAATTCACAAAATCTCTTGGAACAAGTCAAATACTTTTTACTGCCCATCTGACTCAGGCTAATCTCAAGGGTTCATGTTTCCATTCATGTGTTCCTTCTGAAGTTAACATAATAGTAATGAGTTCACTCTTACATAAGTTAACAAGATATTTAGGATCTCTGGTGGAATCCAAAATTATGCAATACTGCAGAGGGTAAAATTTTTAACAAGTGAACACAATATTTGTGAACCAGCTACACAGCCAAACTCCTGGACAGAGGGAATTGAACTTCCACTGTGGCCTCCCAGCTGAAGCCACGTTTGGATTTCAGGGCCAAGCTGATCAGAGAACTCCTCTCCCCTCCTCCATACAGAAATTGCTCTGTGTGGCTGACGTGCCTCCAGTAGCATCTCACAGTGATTTACAGCCATGCTGCAGGGGCAAAGAGTCAGTCAAACCTGTGTTGCAGCTCAACGATATTGCTTGAAGCTGAATAAACTGGTGCATTGATGCCAAAAAGAGAAAAAAACTCTTCACAGGCAAACCCACAATGCTTAGACAGAAACAGGAATGTAAACGTGCACTTAAGATCCTACTCTAATCAGAGCAAAGCGTTCAGTATGGAAGTGTTATTGTGTTGAAAGTGGATGTATTTTTACTTTTTGGTGTCACACAATATCTCTCAATATTACTTTTAAATCGGTAGTTTACTCTGAACAGCCAGCTGTTTATTCAGAAAGCCAAAAGACCTTTCTGAAGTTCACTGAACACACCAGTAAATTTTGGGTCAACATCTGTCTGAGCAAGAGCAATGTCTTGGGTAAAGATTTCACATTTTCCTCCCCCTCTACCTTTCTCCTATAGCTTCTGGTCCCCCACCTCCTTCCTTTGATGCCAGCTGCTTGCAGACAGCCCCAGTGCCCCTCACCACAGCAGTCCAATGCTTTCATCTCATAGTGTTTCCTCACTTATGTCCCTGGTGTGAGAACCAGAAGAGCAGCATGTGGCTTTTGCTGGTAGAGAGATGAGAAGAGGAATAAGGGCCACCTGGGGAAGAAAAGGCAATTCTTGGCTCTGGGACAGGAATTTGGGAGGGAAAGCACCGCTCTGCACAGTGCTGCCAACCAGTTTCAGCCCTGCTGTGCAGCCCCTTTCCCGAAAAAGCTGACTCCCTGGTGCAGGACACACAGCTTCTAACAGAGCTTCTGATGTCTCCGTTTCACAAACAATTCTGCTCCCTATGAACACCCACAAGCATGCTGCCATGCAGAGACACCACCTGCCAGAAACAGTGCAGCCCCACTAACATGGGCTGGATCCAGCTAATTCGCCCTGACTCGTAATTGGAATAATTAGTCTTGCCTCAAAGGAGATGTACTTTAGCCAAGCAATGCTCTGTTGGGGCATAGCCATTCTGCTCTAGTCCCAGGGGTAACGTTGGTCTAGCTCTGTGGCATAGCTGCAGATATCCTTGGTAACAGAGGGAAGAAGGGTAAAAAAGAAGGCAGAATAAGATGCCCTGCACTCATTTACTACCCTTAGCAGAAAAACAGTATGCACCTAACCAAAAAAATACTGGCTTTTTTCAGAGATATGAATGACAAGTTTCCATAAATGTTTAAATTCTTATTTTTAATCTGGGGGGGTAGGGGGTGGGAGGGCACAGAAACACATGACACCAGAAATGTTGAGGCTCCATTTCACAGAAATTTTTGAAAATAGAATTTAAAAATAAAGATCATTTTGGAAACTGAAAGTCTCATTAAAATGTTCCCCTAGGGAAGTCCTCTTGTCTGTTGCACTTAAAGAATACTGGTTGAAATCTCTTCCTGGCATGTTAAAGCAGCGTTCCAGCTGCTTCCATCACCTATAGCAGCTCGAGAAGCCAAAGCTGGACACTCTACAGAGATTCCCAGTGACAGACTTGAGGCAAAGGTCACAAACCGCAACAAGAGAAATGCCAATTGGATACAATGGTGGAAAAAATGTCAATAAGAGTAGTAACACTTAGAAAAAGGCTGCCTGGAGAGGCTGTGGGATCTCCCTCTGCAGACATTCATGCTTAATTAGCTACCCGTGAGCTACCCGTGGTGTTACCCCTGCTTTGGGCAGTGTGTCAGACTTAAATGACATCCACAGGTTCCCTCCAGCTTACTCTGTGGCTAAAACATGGCCCTGTAAAAATTTCAGTGCTGTCAGCTGTATGTTATTCTTCAGATCACTCTGGGCAGCTTTTGCTTTATATTAACTAAAGCATCTTATCACTTCTGTACAGCAAGTGTCTCCTGGTGGCTGAAATGTAGAAGGCTGATGTTTTCTCAAACTGGATAACGGAAACTATAAAACTGAAATGACACGAACAATTGCCAGTAGCTTCATGAAATTTCAAACAAGTCTTCTGATGACATTTAAATAGATTTCCAATTTCATAGGAAGTTTCTGAAATACTGGTTTTACATAGCATAACATTAAATTCCAAAATGTAAATATTTTCCAAATTTAAACATGTCTAATTTTAATTCCCATCACATAACTAAAAACTACGACAATCCATTTAAAGGACTGATAAGGTGCAACGTTCTTTATAAGAAATGAACAGGTTCAAAAAATAGCTTTCAAATTATTGAAAATTACTATGGTCAAATAATCATGTATTGTTATAGAGTAGTTCAGAGAAATAAAAAAGGTTAGCACTTAACTAGTGAAAAAATCCTTATCTATTTACTGTCTAAATATACTCCAGGTATTAGAGATTAGAAATTTCTCCTTGCTTTAAACATCTTGCAGACATACTCTTCTTCACTCCTAGAAAAAACCCAGTTAGTATTTGCTGTGTTTGCCTATGCTCAGATCGACTCAGTGCCTGTCCCAGGCTTGCAGGTTGTACTTCAGAGACAGGCAGATGCTCAGCTGCAGTAAGCCAGTTTCATGCCCCTGAATTCTTTCACGTATACCAACTGACAGTCTCACTACATCTCATAAAGTTGTACCATTGTGACAAAGTTAAATGGCCCTTTCCATCACCAGGACCTTTCCTCCTGTTTATAGCTCATCATTGAGATTTGGTTTTGGTCTTATTTCCATAAAAGTGTTTTATAGTTCTCTTCTTAATCGATATTTCACACAGCTGGCAGCCCTAAAACTCTTTCTGGCACACAAAAAAGACTGGGAGTTTTGAGTACAGTCTTCCTCATTTCCTAATTCTATCAAGTAACATATATTAGACAATATTAATGCAAAAAGTTGCTGCAGGAAAAGTACACACTATTTAGGACTTCTCATACTTTATAAAGACGCTTGAATAGAGGCAAAGACAACTCCAGAGATCTTATTGCTTTATAGCAGACCCCCACATCCATACTCACACTGAGCGACATCCTGCACTATCATTTCACCCAACAGATATTCAAGTAACAAAAGCACAAACATTTCCAGGCTTCTGATACAGCAAAAACCCCACTTTGCCAACTCAACAAGGCTGCAAGGCACTTGATGTTGTAGCACTTTTTTCCAGGAAGAATAATTTTAAAAGCAGTCCTTATTACATGATTTCCATAAGAGCAGAAATAGAAAAGACATCCATCCTCAAGGTGGCATAGCTTGGGTTTTGATTGTACTCTTCCAAGAGTACTTGGAAGAGGCTACAAGCTTTTTTTTTTTTTTAATCAAAGCCATGTTCTTGCATCTTAACACAAGGGCAGCATCTGTTATGTAATTAAATGTTTCAAGAATACCTGGACTTTCATCTCCAGAATCAACGGTAACCAGATTTTATTCACTACAAATCTATTAATTACATTAAGGCTCATTAAAGACTTAAAACAAAAAAGGACATTACACATAATTCCCGAAAGACTTTTTTACTAGACCTTTACAGAAACTTGTCACTAGAATCAATCCCAGTGAACGGGGGGAGGGGGGGGGGGGGGGCGGGTGTTCATTACAAAATGCTGAATCACTGCAACAGCAACCAAAGTCATGCTGAAACCCTGACAGAGCCAGGCTGCTCCAGTGCCCAGTACCACCTCAAGCACAGAGACTCCCCAAGATTTTACTCTCTTGCCCCAGCTGGCTCCAGCCACACCAGCAGGTTAGGAAGCCCTGAGAGTCTCAGGTGTGTTCTTATCTGAAGAACTCTCATATAAAGTATCTTCAGTTGACGAGCTATTTCCAACCCACTTTTATAGTCCAAGCAATTCAGTGCTAATAATCAGAAGACTCAATAGCGGGAGTGTCAACTCATCTCTGTTCAAAAATGGGGGAAAAGCCACATAAGCAGTGTGAAAGTTTTGTGTTTGTCTGTGTGTGTATGAAGACATTTTTGTAGCCCTAGAATAGATAGAGCAAACACAGAGCAAGTCTGCAGCGTGATGTTACCTTTGTAGTCAAGTTTTGTCAACATTCACTTTTCAAAACACACGCTTCCTATTCCTGTCTCCTGATGTTAGTAGCACTGGTTTAAAAAATGTTAGTAGGCTTGGTTATGTTAGGCTGACTGTTGGACTAGATAATCTTAGAGCTCTTTTCCAACCTCAATGATTCTATGACCCCCTCCTCCTAATCATGCCTTCTGTCTGCACACTTGGATACCTAGGATTAAAAGGCAATACAAAAGGCCTCTGAAAAAAAGTGTTAAAAGTAGTTTCCTGTTCTCTTATTCTGAGCATTGATGTATTTGATGAGCAGGTGACAGACATGAGAGGCTGTTTTTGCCATCACTGCACTTTGCAGAGGGGTCTTGACTAGAATATGAAACTCCCGGGAGAGGACATATCTGCATCTGATTGAACAAACACTGCCTCTGCACTTGGGCTCATTGTCCAACAAATAATTAGGGAACAGATATTTCTTCAATGTACTACTGAAAGTGGAGACACCTAAAATGCCTACATCAGGAGTATGCTAGACATTGTGGAATTATCACAAATTGTCAACAATACTTTTCATTCCATGAAATCACGAACCGGGAGAAACATCACACTGACATCTAGAAGCAGAGGGCCATAACTCTGATTTATGGTGAATATCTCCAGCTAATCTGTGTTACAAAACGATCCATGTGAGAAGAAAATGTGGTATTCCTTACTTGGTTGTGACAGCACAGGAAGTATGTTCTGAAGAATACCCTGGGCTGCGTCATATCTGCTGGGGGCAAAAAAAAATGAATGTGTGATATTCTGAGCAGAATTCTGCATGGATTTAGATCAAGAAGCCCCACTGAAGTCAACACACCACACCACATCACTCCTCGATGGAAGACCATGGATTTTCCACAGATGTCATGAATAATGCAAATTTTGCCTGGGCTAGCAAAAGTTTCTGCACTTTTTTAATCTCCTGTGGTGATGACCTCCCAAGTCAGTTCCTCACAGTACAACTTAGCACAGACTACTAAGCCACAGACAGAGGTCAGGAGAGAAATGGGACAGGGGTGGGAATTAGTGAGAGTCCTTTGAGAATAGACTGTAACTATATTTAGATGTTGCAAAAATCTCATGGTTTTGTTTGAACTTTAATTTTAGAGGTAATCAAATCTGCTACAGCATGATTGCATTGTACTCCCGTCCCTGATCCTTTAGGCTTTCTTTGGGCCATTGGGAGTCACTTCCCTGCAAGCACCTGCTTTGTTGCAGTTCAGCCAACAACTTCACCCTTGGAAAATAAAGGAAGAGTAAGAGTAGCTGTGAAAGATAAAGCTACACATAATTAATTGTAACTAATGTTTGCAGCTGTATTTACAAAGCCAGACAATATTACAGTTCCAAGAGTGGATCTTTTAATATAGCTGGTTCAAAACCCCTGAGCTTTAAACATAAGAGAGAGACTTACTGCACTTACTCATAAGCACAGGAGCTGGCAAAATGTCATCATACTTTTAAGAAAGAAGCCAGTAACTCTTATAAAAGCACACAGTCAACATACCTCAGAAAGTACAGAGATGACTATCTGTAAGAGAACACCAAGTTAGCACACTTGTCCTGAAAAACTCCTCTTGTCCTTTTACAGGCAGCTTCATTCCACAGTGAACATGCCATCTTCTCGTACAAGAACACAAAGAAAAAGCACGGCACGGCAAAGCAAAGTAAAAATGCACATTACTTCTATTCCATGAGAACAAATGTTAAAAGGCAAGAATTGTGCCAAAAATCCCTCTTACTGTCACGTAAAGACTTCTTGAACAAAGACTCTTTGTCTCCACTGAACTTTTTTGCTATACCTCGTACTTGGCATGTGAAATGTTGTTAAAAAAAACAAAGCAAAAAATCACTTTCAAACTTTTAGTTTCTTCCTGCTTCCTTTTCATCATTAAGATGTTGAAAACTCAGGTACTATCTTTGCATATACACTATTCATCTTTAATTTAATAAATGATCTCTTCAATGTATTAATGGTTAGCAGTGCATATAAATTAGCATTTATAAAAATCAATTACATTGTCTTATAATACAGAGGAGAAAGCAAGACCTTCATCATTGGATCATTTGTATTTATCTGTTAATTATAAACCTTAATTGTCTGTTCTTATCAGATTAATTTGCATAAATTGCACGAGTTTATTGTTTAACAGGTTTTAATACCAGAATACAATTATCTTTTAAACATTCTTTCTTGAAATATTCATTATTAATTATAGCATTAAAATTAGAAGTTCTGATAATTGACCTTGGCTTCTCCTTGGCTCATCATCATCTGTCCATTGAGGTCATTTATCTCATGATTATGTATGCTTTGTGCCTTCTTATTACTGATGTGCTCAGTTTTAATTGTGTTTTATAGCCTGTCAGATTTCTCTGAAATTTGACTTAAAGCAGCATATTATGCAGGGTTCCACAAAAGTGGACTTTTTATAGTATATTCTTCCTCTTAGCATACCTACACATAACAACCCAGTGGGTGACAGGACTCAGATTCTTTCTATACCTGGTGTACCTGGACTATTAGGTACAAAGGTTTCTATCCTGGTGAGGAAAGCCTTGTTTTCATCCGATGGCTTAAGAAGAAGGAGAGACACATAAGCTCCCAGGTAGCCTTGGAAAAAGAGAATTAAACAGGTATTATGTTTGGCAGGTCACCTAATAGCCTCTTGTTCTTCATAACTGACTGGATGTCTCTAACTGCATTTTTCACTAGCTTTTTCTTTAGAGGTTGTGGTTTATTGAGCCCAGGAGGTAATGAAATAAGAGAAGAGATGACCAAGACCAAATACTGACAGATGTGTGCAGTTGAATTTGGCTGACTTGAATGTAAAGATTTTTTGAAAACTCATGCAGTGCAGAGGTGAAAACAAGTGGATTTTCTCCTCTGTAAGATCATTCACTAAGTCTCACATAGAGTAATTTACTGTACTGGATTATTCTTCCTGTTAAAAGTATTCATATTATTCAGTTAAGAAGATATTTTAGATACCCTCACATATGCTTTCAAGGAGAGAGTCTATTATTTAAAAAAAAATTAAACAAGAATTTATTATATTGTCTACATCTGCTATTATTAAAATTCTAGAAGTGCCTCAAGCCAACAGCTTTCAGGTTCAGTGCATATTCCTCTCAATGAGTGACCCTAGTAAGAAAACACTGAATTGCATATCCACTTGAAATTGCCAAGATCTCCTTTGGTTTGCCTGTGCTCCTGCAGCAGAACCAAAGATACTTCACTCTTGACTGAGAAACATCACCGACATATTTCCAAACAGTTTCTGGCACAAGAGTCTCCTGGGAAGTTCAATTTCTGAATTGAAATAAAATCCTAGAGTGATTCTGTGCAAATTATGTTTCTGCACCAAGGGCTTTCTTCTGCTGGGATTTCCCACACAAAAGTGTATACATGAATCAATGGGAAAAAAATTCAGTAACAGGTAATATTGTCTTTACACCTGATTGGAAATATCACCATCAAAACCTGTCTGCTCAAGAGCACACAGCTTATGACTCCTGTATACACATCCCATGAGGAGCCTAAGGAGAACTGGTCAGATTAATTTGAGCAAAGTAGAAGTAACAGCAATAGCAGGAAATTGCCAATGCTTCCTCAGAGTATTACAAATGCCTCTAACTAAAGGAATGGATTGATAAATTGTTAGTCAAGTCCATCATCAAGGCTGGTTTTTGATCCATAAAAAGGAGACCAGTATATGCCGCTGACCTAGAGAGCGTTGCCATCTTTTTTGCGTGTAGGTCTAGCTACAATTATCCATTTCATCTCAAAGCCAGAGTGCTAAAAAATGCTTCACTTGAACACCACCTTTGTACCTGGTTTGCTAGATGGACATCTTTTATGCAAACACATTAACCACCTTGATTTACATTTAAAAGAAGGGTGGCAGTATCTTAGGCACGCTATTCTTTCATGACCTCATCTTGGGAGAAGAGCCCGAAGCAATAAGCATTCCCCTCTGCCAGCTAAGATGCTTTGGAGAAAAATTGAAGATGCCTGATGCAGGCAAAAATCTGCAGGAGTGAGTCCTGCATGTGGTGATCAGAAACACTGCAGAGAAGCAGTGGCTTGCACGTGGGCTGGACTCTCTCCAGCGGGGGATTCCACTTGGGCTCTTGCAATACTTGAGAGTTCCTGTTCCTATGCTGCTCATATCCCCCGGGGCCCAGCTCTCCCCAGGAGCATGGTAACAGCACTTCCCTGTGCCAGAAAAGCAGGTACAAACAACAATATTCAGATACCTACGGCTTAATCATCTGCTGCATCACAAAGAAAGAGTTAAAACTCTGCCCACATTAATAGCTGTAATCTACTCCCTCTATTGTGTAATGTGAACATTAATATGTCACAGAAATCCGCAGACTGTCAGAGGCTATTTTAAAGTCATTTTTCTGTTACTCTCACCCTCTATTTGTTTCTGAGGAAACTGATCTAACCACAACACAATTGTATTCCAGGCAGATCTAGTATTGCTGTCCAGCAGCTCCAAGTGCACGGCAGCATGCCATTATAACACCCACATACCACAGAATTGTGGTCAGCTTACCAGCTGCTTACCTATGGCAGATCTAATCCTATCCTGAATCACACATTGCAAGATGATAGCCACTCTCTTAAGCTGCAGGCAGCATAAGCTGTTTCAGGTAATCAAGTGTGGTATTTTGGGGCAGAAAATATTTATAAGGTTATTTTTTTGTGATTCTGAGTACTGGCCAGCTAAGAATGCAGCTGTTAGCAAAATGAAGGTGTGTTGACAAGGATAACTCAAGTACTATGTTCTATCCATGTTTCCTGTGATTTCATGAGCCCTTTATCAAAGATGTCACATATAAGGTTTTTCTCAGAATATACATTTTCTCTTCTATCTACAGATAAACTCATTCAGGCTTTTCAACTGCTGGACTCAATGTCTATGATTTCATTAATAACAAAAAAAATCAAAGAGAGAATCTGCAACACTGGACTGTTTGGCTCTTTTTGTGGTTATCATTCAAATCTAGGTTGTTCAAACTGCCTCCTCTGGGTATGCCATCAGCCTCCAGCCTCTCCCTCTCTGGAAAACACATCCAAGCATGTTGTCCAAGTCCCTCTGCTGCCATTGTGTCTTGTGTGCCAATGAATTGCAAATATACTTCACTTCTACTGAGTTATTTATCACTCTCCATCTGTTTCCACTTCTTCACCTGTCTTTTCTGACATCTCTACATGAATAGTCTAAGGACACCTGAAATTGAAGGGATGCTTCTGGTCAAAATGTAAACATTTTTTCTCCCCCTTTTCTTTTTCACTTTTAGTGACCCCTTTCTGCATACCCTTTCAGGCTAGGCTACCAGAGCTGTTGGCAAGATGTTAAATCATGTTGTTGTTCTAACTTTACACTCTCTTGTCACTGTTGCTGGAAACACCGGCTGCCAAATTCATTTCCCTTCATCATTGTATCAATTATGTCAACCACAACCTCACTAGTTAGGACTTTCTATTGATTCTTTTCCTTAATGCACCTTCAGCTGTGAGCATGTCATATTCCTACTCAAAGCAGCCAGGAAGATGGAAGGCTACTTTACATGCACAGTTCTCAAAGAAGAAAACATGCTTTTATAATCACACAATTTTTCCCTTCCCAAACCTGTCCTTTGATGTCATTAAACAGAACTGTGATCTCTTTGAAACAAGAACTGGACCACCACTATGTACAGCAGTCAGGATCCAGCCCTGCTGGATCTGCAAGAACAATAACTGATGCAACAATGATCACTCTGTTTAAGAAATCAGGAGCAATCATCTTTCATTATGTTACCATTTATAAGTAATCCATTGAAGAATACCCATCTTAGATCTGGTATGAAGAAATCTGGTATTTTTTTCAGCTGTGACTTTTCACGAAAATGCTGGCCTTTCATCATGAAAATTAAAACATTTGGGAAGCCTCTTTGAAGAAGTAAAGTGGGTTAATTCTCTGGACAAGCTAGACCCAGGTAAATTTGGCCATAAGCTGTAGAAGACTGAGGTCTTACTCCACTGCCAAAGCTATAACACCAGTTCTCAAATTCACTGGCAGTCAATTGGATTGCATTCATCAGAGTATAACATAGGATGGACAGGCATACTTTATGAAAGCATACTTTACTAGTCTCAGTTTTGAGAGTTTTTCCTATTTGCTTCTAGAACATACTGATAAATACTAAATCCTTTATTGGGACTGTGTAGAGCCCCATCCGTTACATTTATGGAGAAAAAATATCCTGTGCTAACTTCTAAGAAAACTGAAGCCAGGTTTGTTTTCTTAGTCTTACGTCTCTATGACATCTCTATGACAGAATACTCTGATCCTTTTTTCCTGGAATACAAGTAGGTTTCATGTTTCCTCTGTGTATAATAAAAGTAGTTACCCTCTGGCCAACTCAGATTGTTGCTTCTGAAATGCTCTCTGGTTTTATTGGGCAATGTAATTATTTGAATTGCAAGAGCACTGTCTGAACAAAACTGGGGATATAGAAGCTGTCAACTCACAGATTTCCTAGATAGTCAGGGGTTGTTATAAGGTTTGCTATCTTTTTCTTTGCATAACAAACCAGTAAAAGTGCAGTCAGTGAAAGAACCAGTTTGTGCTGTTGAGACATCCTTTTTAAAACCTAGTAACCCAGTCTTTATGAGGAACTTCAGTATTTAACATGCAGATTAAACACATTTAAAAGTTCGTGCATCCATGCAACTCAAGCAAGCAACAAAAGTTTGCTTTAACACAAGGTCCCTGTCATGTCAGAAGATGAAGCAGGGAAGACAGCATTCCTTGGTGACCTTATGATCCTTGCAGCAGAGATGGATATCAAATCCTTGCTAAATCACAAGAAATGTTTAAATTCACTTCCTAAAATATGCTCACCTCTCATTCAGACCCATAACAGAGAAAACTTGTTAGCAAGAGAACTACGGACAAGACACCAATGAGTCACAATGGCAGCACTTTTCCCTGCAGAACATAAACCAGGAATGTACTCTGCTCCAGAAAGGCAGAAAGAAAATGAGAGTAGAGGAAAATCTAGAAAAGTAGCTAGGTCTCATTTAAAAGCAGGTAATAATTACACTAACAAAACGAAGTTACAGTCTTATTGCTCATATAACTTTGCGATAGGGACTGATAACGAGATTTGTTTTGCAAGAAGGGTCACTGTAAGATATTCTGATGCATGGGACGCTTCTGATATTTCTGAGCTTCTATGGTTTCCCCCTCAGCTGCCTCTGTGCAGAACCTCTCTACTTAGCAGCAAGTAAAAGACACCTCTTAGTGGTTACATGTCTAACTAAAACTTTAATCATTGCACTCCAGAATACATATAACCTGTGCTGGTTCTCTACACTCTTACTCCTAGTCAAAGTCTTGCATAAAACTTCTGAATGGAAAAGACAAAGCTGAACGCTGCTGCATGCGGCTCCTTTTCTTAAAGCGCTTAAAAATAATTGGTCTAACTTTTCCAAGATCCCTCGAGGTTTCAAAGAAAGGCAGATGAATCTTGTACATTGTATTTTTAAATTTAAGAAACATGTTTTGATTGAGATGCTCTACTTTTTGATTAAAGTTTAAAAAAAACAAGTGACAAAGAGCCTCTCAATAGTACTCGTCACTAAATTATCTCATGCATTGTGGAATGTTGTGTGTTCATCACACATGCAGTAACAAGCATCTCGTATTAATGCTGTATTTATAATGGTATACCCAAAATGCACAAACGATAGATAATTGTCAAAAGTGAAATCAAATAAACACTTCTCCAGAGTGCAGAATTTGAATAAAAGGACTAAAAGGGGTCTGAAGCTGGTTGTCATGACATTCTCTTTGTAAAAATATTGTGCAACAAGCCAGATAGACCCCATGAAAGTTATCATCACGTCAATTGCTATAAAAAACCTTACAATGATTCAAAGCATCTCATTGCATTCACGTTTTGACACCTTATAATAAACATTTGGACTTTATTGTCCTTGATAATGTGTGCACACTTTGGGTCAGATTAATAGCATTAAGGGTCCTGACTACTGAAACTTTATTGACCCTTAGACACAAGGGTGGAAATCAGGTATGAACCTGAGCCTTAGTCAGTCACTTCTCCACGGCACCTACAATTCTGTTTATGATCAAAAGGAATATTAGGAAGTGTTATATATAATGCAGGACAAGAGGAATAGAAAAGGAAATAAGGAGACTGGGTTTTGTTTGGGCTTTTTGTTTGTTCTTTTTTTTAAAAAAAAAAAGGCCAGATCACATAACAGGAATGGCTTTTGCCAAGGATGTGGAAAGGAGGAAAAAACATTAGATTACTTGATGGAATTGTTTAAACTCAAGACAAAAACTAGGCTAGCCACATGCAACCTTTTAAACAACTATCAGTAATATGGTCTTAGAACAAAGGGCTAATAATTTTGGATGTAATACCCAAGAAAACAAAAGAGACTATGAAAGAATATTTGCACATCCCATTTAAGTGTGAGACTTAACTGAAGACATTGAAGTCTCTGTCAAAATTAGTGACACCCTAGAAGCTGCAGCTTCCATTAGCTGCAGGAAAAAAACCTTTCAGCCATATTGAATGGCAACAGCTATTATATATGCTTGGATGAGGCAGCTTCATTTCTCGTTTATCAATCTGTTTTCCTTTTTACAAACACCCCTCTATCCAAGTGCTTAGAAAGCTACTTTTAAATAGCCATTTATATCTTCAGAGACGCATGTTAGGTTTGCCATTTTCATCCAAGGCAGTAATTTTCAACTGATGAACCTTTAGCTTTGAGGATCTAAAGGTCGTTTAGAGAGCACTGCTTTCCATGGAGCCGATTCTCACGATACATTCAACTTCTATGCAGTTGATTTATTTTGGCACATAACTAATCCATTCCTTCCCTGTGAGAAAATGTTTTTATTTTACTCCAGTCATTCTTACATCTCACTGGCTGCTTGGGCTAAAATTTTTTTTCTTAGATGTATTCAGTCTTTCCTTTCTCTGCTGTTACTAGTTCAAGTGTAAAAGGATTCCAGTATCTGGGCAATTTAGCACATTCCCAGGGATTCCTCCAGCTCACCACCATCTAGTAAAAACACTAAGGAGGGTGGTAAGACAAGCACCACAGACCTTCAGAATTTACCACACCCTTTCCTGATTCACTAGCAATGATTTTGTCGTTCCCGCTAGACTCCAGAATCACAGAGAATTTATTGCCTTAGTGCTGTGTTGATCTGAAAAAAGATCTGAAAAGCAAATTAATGTTTCATAAACGTGTTCCCCTTTTTTCTGAAGCTTGAATGATCTGAGTTCAGGTTTTTCATTGGCAGTGTCACTGAAATATAATTCCAGCTCCATAAAACTGTCTCATAATCAAATTAAATGGGGAAAAAACAGTTTTGCAGATCTATTTCTAGTAGGACTTTTAACTAAAAACATTTTGACAGAGTGATTTACATACAATACAAACAAAAAAAAATATGAAATAATCAGAATGGTTTGCAGGATTTTCTTATGATCTAAGTTGTATAAGGAAGTCTGACTCTTTCGGGATGAAATTTCCCCACACAACCTGAACTGTCTCTAGGGGCAATAGGTATGTACATTGCTCTTCTCTGCCCCAACAGTATGAAAAGGAAGTCCCAGGCTTCTCTACTTCTAAATCTCTTATCAGCTTCAATCCATAAATTGTGTTTGATCTTCATTCTGCAGACTAAATCTAGCCAAGCACAGTGTTGCTCATGCCATTCCCATGTTCTCATTACATTACTTAACACTTTAAACAAAGAAAAAAATGGGTTTGTTTCTGCTGTGTTTTGGAAACAGAACGAACTCTCGTGCTCTCAAAGGAAGAAGTTCTGAGGGTCTCCACTCAGGTGCTCGCTTGCCTTTGGAGCCTCTGCTCACGCATATATGGCAATCATACTGCTTGGTTTTGGAGACCTATTCTGACCCTGCCGCTAATTGTGCTGCTTCTAGTGACATCCAGCAATGAGAGCTCTGTAAGCGAATTGGGAATGCTCCCAGTCACAGAGCAGCAGAGGTAGAGGCTGCTCTACCCTAACTGACTAACACCTTAAGACTTTGGAAAATGAGGCTAGATGAGAATCAGGTTAATCTACTCCTCTCCTGACTAAAGCACATCCTCAAGTTCCAGCCATAGAAGACCTCTATCCATTCTCCTCCTTTGTCCTTCATGGGCACAGGTATCACTTTCAGATGCAAGATCTTTCCTTCTCTACAAAAGTCTAAAGCAACTTGAACCCTGTCTCTCAGACTTTTCAGGAAAGTATGCACATCAAATGGTAGTGCAAGAGCCATCAATTTGCCTAATTTGCCATTTTCCACACACAGGACAGCGTATGCCAATTAAAATTTAAGTTTCACAGAATATCCTACTAGCTGCTTTTCAGGTCCAATTAGCTTGGCTCCCCTCACAAGGTATCAAACCTCTCCATACATGCAGAGTACAATTTTGATGCATTGACTGAAGGCAACACTGTGTTTTTCTCTCTCTCCCCAGTTTAAAAATATAGAAGATGCAGTGAGTTTAGTGGGCTTCATTTCTATCACTTTATATTCAAGTCTCTGCAGAGCGATAAAATAACCACTTCTTTTCCTAGTGCTGTATGGAAGCTTGAGCTGAGGAGTTGTTTCTGTTAAGCTCATTTACCCCATCTTTTGTCATTTTGCTTAGAGGAGTCTTGGTAGTATGTAACTATTTGGATGTCAAATCAATTACTGTGGTCTAGTGTGCCAATTCTGGACTGGAAGCAAGAGCACTTTCAGTTTAAGAAGACTTAATAGAGGTTGTTAAGGGTGTCTGACATTTTTTGACCTTTGCTCTTCTATTTCACAGTTTGAATAGGTCTGATTTAATTAGACAAAACCAGCATGAGAATGGATGCAAGTGCAAAGGCTCAGAAGAATACATGTATATGAAAAATTACCAGTTCAATAACCGCAGCCAAACAAATCACGATTCACACTCTTGAGGACACAGAGTCAACAGGAGACCTTAAACTGCTTAGAAATCATGATAGATCATGTCAGTACCATAGTTTTGAGGGAATGGACAATCACCACCACCACTATACTTTCTCAAATTAACATTAAGGAAAGCATAAACATTGATCCAGTTTATTATTATTGTTTTTTAACATAGTCAGGTTTTGGAAATGTCCACACAGATGCACAAGTTTTTTCTCTGCATGGACATCTCCTCTCTCTATGATAGGATTTTCCCTCTGAAGGAGGGAATCTTTCCTCTAAGGGAGGAAAGGGCAGATAAATTCAAACTATCAGAAGTTCCCAGACTAGCAGAAAGCCTTGGGGTCCCACATGTAATCTGCTTCCAGCTTGGCTAGGAAACAAGTTAATACACATTTTCTGAAGCCGATGAATTACGTAACCCAGCTAAGAGCCAGCTGGGGGTGAGTGGTTCAAAAAGCACATCCTTTTCTCATTGGATTCATTGCTCCTTTTTTGGAGTGCTGAGTAGTTTACTCCCAAGTGTCACTTTTAGCTCCTGCTCAGAACTGGTGAACTCTGTTATGACCCTAGCTTTTATTATTTTCACCTGGCCTTCTTCCACACAATATTACTACTTCTATTGTCCCATCTTCTAAAAATAAAGGGATGATGACATTAAAAATTCCTGACCTATGCCTACAGAAACATGTACCACACACATAGCCACAGACAGCCCCTGAAGTTTCATAATCAAAGTTTGATGAGAATATTATGCTGTATTCTAGATCTAGGTTATTTCAACAAAGCTAAACAAGACATTACAACTTGTTAACTGACCGGTAGCCCACATGTCACTATCAAATGGCTTATTTATCTGCATTACTGACAATATGCCCTTTATCAGAACAATGTTCATTTTGTAACATTAAGGCAAATATCTTGGGAAAGAAAAATAAGTCATAGAGGACACAGTTTTAGTATCACTTTCAAAAGCCTTCTAGAAATCATTACATCATTTTAGGCTATAGGCTGAGTAACTGCTTTTTGTTGTTTCTGGCCTGTGGATTTCTCTTTATTTGTTTTGCAGGCCTGTTTGGCAATGTCCATTGTAACTGGGGACAAAAGAATACAAGCAAAGCACTCGTAACACAAAAACAAAAATCAAAAATGTATACTAGAAAAATGTAGGTTTCCATCAGATGAAGAAGTGAAGCTTTTGGAATGGGATAATGCACCAGACATCAGACACTACATAAAATAATTTGTCTAAGATTCTTCCTCTTAGATACCTAAGACAAAATTCAAGCTGCAGACTTTCAGTAGCAGATGTAATGTTTAACGCATTGTTGAATAAAATAAAAGACAGATAAATAGAAGAGTTTGGCTACAAATCGTATTTTTGAAAACCAAATGATAGGCTGTTAGCCAACAGCAAAAAATGGGGAGTTTATATTGGGCAAGTGTTCTGGAATGAGTGAGTTAGTTAAACCTAAAGAAAGATTCAGGTGCCTTTTGCATGGCTTTGTGCCAAGAACCAAAAATTCCTGTAGTGCTTTTCATGAGGCCACACATAGGCCCGGTTTATTCCAAGGGGATGACAATTCAGTCCATATTTTTCAAAAGAAAGTAATATACTCTGAGAGAATTGCACAAACATCTTCCAGGAACAAAACTGAGTTTTAGGCAGATTCTTTGTCACCTCTTCTGAAGAAACATCAAGTTTTTGCTGCCAGCAAACTAGAGCTCAGGGACCTGGAACTTTGGCCCACACAGAAGAAAGTACACTAAAGCTACCAAAACCAAATATTTGGGGTTTTTTCCAACAGTCATACGAAGTTGAGACTCTTCAAAGGAATTGTTACTCTCAGATGTATCTCCAGAACTATTTGAAAATTCAGAATTGCCCAAGACCAACATTTGCTGAGTATTCAGTTTGATATGCTAAAGAATTTATTATCATCCATGACTAACTGCTGAAACCCCATGCCCAAGACCAAGTTTCGCCTGTGGTTTTTATGATATTTGTCTGAATATTTTCACTATTTTCCTGTTGTAGCAATGAATACAATACTAATACTTCCCATTTTCTGAGCTACTGCATCAGAGCCATGCAGTAAATACAGACCTTAATTCACACTTCTTGTGGGCCTCTAGAGAGTGGGTTTTCAGTTCAGGGGGATTTGATTATCCAGCAGAAATACCTAATAGAAATCATCTCATGCTCTTGGGCAACATGGACACTTACTTCCATTTTATCTTCAGATGGAAATTAATGAACTAATTTCAAAAATTGAACTCTTGTACCACTGCTTATTTCTTCCAAAGAGGCCCAAATACAAATATTGAAATGAAATAATCTGATGTTTTTGATGTCCTGTCACAAACAAGAAAAGTAGGCCCTGTTCTGCTGTTGCGTTCTTGTATTCTGACGCATCCTGAGAATTGGAGTTGCACGGAATAAGGGTTGAAGAACAAAACAGCAAGCTTTAAAGAGAAAAATCAAGCACCACTTTCAGGCCATAATCTGCTGCCTTTTAGCCATAGATAGCATCCACTACCAATAACCATTTCATTAGGGTGGCTGTGTTTAACTCCAGGTCAAAAGGCCTCTCTCAGCTTTCCACAATGGTTTATACTCCAAAGGAGGTATAGAACTGAAACTCAATAGTTTGAAAAGATCATTTCATGGCTTGACCAGAGAGTCATCTGGGATGCATAGCTCTGGAAATCAATTATTTTGACAACTTTGAAATGTTTTTCTGCCCCCTCGAGATATTTTCTATCTCCAGAAGGCAATTTAGTCTTTGGCCTTTTGGTTTACACGTGGAACTGCCAAAATACCAACTGGCAGGACCTCCAGGCACAACACTGGAGAGAAAAAGCAAACAAAACATATTTTGCATCCCAAAAGACATGATAAATTGTCTTTTATGCCACTTAATGCCATTTGTGGTTCAGCAGAATACTGAGTTCAGTAGAACTCTCAACTATGCCATCCTTTCTGCTACTGCAGGATTTAGCCCTTTGGCATATTTACATATAACTTGTGCTCAGGATAGACAGCAAGCAACTGACAGACAAACATGATATCTTGTACATAATTAGGTTCATTGTGTGCTCACACAGAACTCTGACATAAGGCAGCGATACCATTAAGACGGCTTTCCTGTCAATTGGTACTTAATCTAGATGAAACTTTATACTAGTGTTCCCCTTACCAAAAGCTATTCCATTCACCTTGAGTCACACCTCATCTGATTTCATACTCACCCTCCCCGAGAAACAAGATTTTCTCCCTCAGGCTTCACAAATAGCAACCATAGGCCAATTTTGCAATACCCACCAACACAGCATCAAAGGAGAGAAGTGCATGTTGAAATATTTACAAGCCCAACTTCCATGCCACAACACGAGACCGATCATTAAGTGACATCCTTCTTCTATGTAAGATAAGCTCTGCAATGTCCTTCTTCTATGTAAGACAAGCTCCTTTTTGAAGAAAAACGTATCTAAGCAATTTTGTGACATATGAAGGAGGAGAGTAGTTGATTCAGGTCCAACTTAGTCTCTCTGGTGCTATTATGAGGGCCATAAAAAGAACACAGATGTGACAATTTCAGGTAGCAAACTCCACATATTAATGGAAACTTCACCTAGAAGGCTGAATTTGCTAAGAAGTTTTTACTGACGCTGTTCACACTCTAGACAAAATACGCCAGTTGCCAGCAGTCCCAGCACTCTGGGACCTTTCAGTAAATTTATTTAATTACTGCTGGAAAGTTTTGCATTTTGGTGCAGGCAGGAATTAAAGAACTGACTCTCCGTCAGGACTCATCAGCACTCTTACAAGACAGAGCAGCATGAAAGGCCTGATTAGGAGGCCCATACAGGTATGCAGCTGGAGGAATTTCAAAAGCTGGTTTAGTAAGGTGAAGAGTGTATAATGACTGTAATATTACACATAAGAGCCTGCATCCCCCTTGACAGTACCACATCATCCCTCACATTCCCATCAACACTTCAGTTACATCCAAGCTTCACCTCACAATTGGGTTCCAGAGTTTGTCTTAGTGTCAGCTCAAGACCATGACCACCACCCGCTTTAACATACAGCTCTGCTCAGATGAGCCAAATGTGGCACCTTCAAGAAGCCGGAGGATGAGCTTAAGAAGCAGCCTTAGTATGGCAGAGCAAAGTCCCCGTCATCTTCCCTTGGCAGAACACAGAATCCTTTGCCACATCATACCAGCTTCAGAACCTGTTCTATCAAGTAAAGCTGGGACTAACAGCATGAATACCCATTCTTCAGCTACTTTTCACTTCCCTGTGCTAAGTATATCTAGCACAAATAGAACAGTCACTTCTCTGGGAGCAAAACCAGAACAATTTTCACATGCTGGAATGACTGAAAATGGTAAGATGAAAATCAAGACTATCTGAAAGCTAAGAAATTAGACTCAAAAATTGCCTGAAGCACGTGCTAGTTTTTCACATCCTTATGTTTCTTTTGCCTCTCCCTCTTTGGCAAACTCACAGACACAGACACTCACCACTTAAAACACTAGATTTACTGTATTTTCTTTGATGCTAAATAAGTATTACTTCAGAAAAGGTAATTTAGGGTCTTTCTGGCCCACTCTGGAAAAAATAGCTTGATATCAAAATAAATCAAATCCCCCAATAAGATCAGAGCTACCTATCTGGGACCAGTACGCAGTTTTTAAATGCAGTACCTCTATCAACAATGGAGGAAATCAGAGTGTGATAGACGCTGAGATATATAAAAAGAGAAACCAGAGTAACTGTTAGCCGTTCTTTCTGTTGGTCAGACTAAACTGGAGCTGTAGTACAGCTTTCAGCAGTGCCTCTGGCAAACTTCAATGTGTTTTAGAGACAACTAGTTTTAAATTTAGCTTAGCTGTCAAAGAAAAGGGCACCTGCCTAGTGGCAAGGAGTCACTCCACAGTAGAGAAGAAGACCTATGTTTAGAGCTCAGAAAATAACCAACTACTGATTGCAGAACGGATATCCAGATATTTGCATGAGGCAAAGAAGTAGTGATGGTCATGTAATACTTATCACATGGTATTTAAGAAACATAAAATTTACAATGTAGCATGGTCATTTATCAATTAATGTGTATAGAAAAATATGTTGTCATTCTACAGGCATGTGAGATGAGATGACGGAAGAAAAGACACACAAGAGATTTCAAGTCTCCTTAGGGAGGGTGCTTATCTTTCATCATTCTATCCAGTTGTCGGAAAGTCTTTTGGACAATATCTGAGGAACAGAGCTGGCTGCTTGTTTTTGAGAGTGAATGTATAGAAAAACAGAAAAAAAAAAAAGAAAACTAAACCTAAAAAGCCACCAACAAGAAAATGGCAACTCAGATCATTATCGACAAAAAAATTGAGCGCCATATTCACTGGAACCTTATCCTACAACATATCTTAATACTGGCCTAAAGGAAGCCTTCTGATATAGGACAGCTGTCATTTTGGACCTTTACAGAGTAGGATCTCAAGGTAGAAAACAAAAAAAAACAAATCAGGAAAAACGGACTCTACATTCATAAAGAAGATGATCAGAGCTAGTGAAACACTTTTAGAGGTAGCAAAATGCAGTCCCCATCTCAGGAGAACAGTTTGCTTGAGGAGAGCCTTCCTGAAGGCTCTTCTCTGAGCCCACTTAGTCTTCTTGGGAAGGATTTGCAGGTAATTTTTTTTTCTTCTGCTCACGAAAGCATTAATTGAGAGTCACTGTCTTGAGGAAATGCAGACAGTGTGGGTAGGCTTACCAATAGCCAAGAAAATTTTACATGCATGACAGCGTTTGAAGCCCAGTTTCAACTTTTCTGCACTGTAAAAGCTGATACAGAGCTTTTATAGGCCTCAAATACTAACAAAAGCAAAATATCCCTTCGGGGATAAGGCAAAAAGATAACAAGTCCTTAATATTAGAGAATTGTTTACACCACTCTATTTATGCTTCAAAGGCTGATTACGTGATATGAGTAAAGCACTAAAGGGAATTCATTGTCAGCCAGGGACTGCAAGAGGGTTTAAGGCAGTGTCCTCCTCCTTCCCCAGGTAAGAAAGGAGTTTGGAGGAGACATTGTACAGACACCACGTAAACAAGTACTTTGGATCTGTCTAATCACTCAAAGTGATTTATTTGCTGAGAAACACAGGAGGTACAAGAGTGCAAGTCCCTTAAGCACAGAATATACTCACACATACGCCCTTAGAAGTTTTCCTTCTTGTGCCTAAAAATTCTTCCGAGCGCTTGCTGCCCTGCAGAGAAAACGTTACCACGTTTCTAGAGTACAGTTACCATTGCAAAGAAAGGGGAAACCCTTTCTTCATTAAAAGAAGTTAAAACAATGCAATTCCCTCCTAGATAATTTAAGAACCCCATGAATGGTCCAAAATAATTTTTATGGTCTGATTCTTAAGAAGATTGTTCCAGTGGATTTGGCACTATTCTGCTTTGGGCCCTTTTCTTCACAGTCCTGAATGGTTTTGTTTTCAGATATATAGTATGTTCAAAATTTAATGAAGTTAGAATTTTAAGTTCAAATGACACTTTCAAAAGTTAATAAGTAAACATTTTAAGTAAGGGACAAGGACCTAGTTAAGTGCACTTCCCAGAGGCAGATGGTTCTAAATATTTGTTTTCTTAAAACAGTCACCTTCCCATGACTTGAGACAGTGTTATATGCAGGAAATATAATTGCAATAATTTCAAATACTGAAAGGCTCGCTTAGGAATTCTTATAGGTAGTTATGTCAGTGAAGGAGGAGGAAGACTTGACTGGATGAAGTAAGGAAGGCCTGTTCTCCACACAGAAGAGTCTCCAGTCCAGCTGGCTAAGTTTAAAAACTCAACAAACAAAACCATCAGATATTTACATGGAGTTGGATTTTCCAGTGACAGAAGGGGCTGCCCAGTGCAATGGTCCCGCACAGTAGAATCTCTTCCTGCTGGCTTCTGGCAACCCCTGAGGAGGAGAAGACATATCAGTCCCACTTTTTAGTTAATCCTTGGCTTTTGTCCAAAGACTTCTCTAAAAGGATAGCTAATGCTAGTTGTAGGGTTTGAATTTTTAAATGAAGTCCACAAGCCTCCACCTCTACAAAACTGGGCCTTATTAGATGCTGAAATAAAGAAATTAGACTTCATATTTTATCATTCTATGAGCCATTCAGTACATCTTGAATTAAAAATAAGTTACATCAAAATTAAATTATTTGTAAAGGAGCAGCGCTCACTTGCTTGTGAGCTAACATATGGTTTTGAACTTCTGCCAGGTTTCTCAAAGACAGGCAGGAAAAAAATTTGCAAGAGAAATGCATTTGTCGTTTTTTTAAAAAAAATTTCTTTATAAAATGCCTGTTGAATTGCTCTAAGTGATTAATTAAAACAAATTCATGATCATTCTTCTTAAAAAGGAATAAGGTCTCTAGAAAAATTGTTAACTTTTATTTGCATGATTTTTACAAATACGGTATCATATTTTCTTATTCTAATACTATACCACACTATTTTTTTAATTTACTCAACTTTGAAACATTTTCTCTCATTCTCTGGCAACAGATTTCCCATATCTTCACCTCTGACAGCTGCCTCATGTACGACATTCTCCTTTGCACTCTGCAACAATTCTGGCACCAACAACGGCATCCTGAGGTTGCCAGGTCTAGCATTTGTTCCATCCTGGCTATATTTTCCAAGTGTTCCTTTAGGTGCAATGGCGAGTAAATAAGTATTGCTGTTCCTACTACTGTTATTTATTTACATTGCAGTAACTTCCAGATACCTCAGTCAGGCAGAAATATCCTGTTGTTGTAGGCTCTGAGGATGCATAATGAAAAGATGTTCCTTATTCAAAGTCTGCAGTCTAAGCAAGATTGTGATGGCAGCAACAGTCAGTTTTAAAGAAATCAGAATTCACAACAGATTTGCCTTCAGTCAAAGAGATTAGAAAACTACAATATGCAATACTGCAAAGAATAGGAAAAGTTGGGAAGGGTAGAGGGAGATCTACTCAAAAAACAATTTCTGCCACTTTATAAAGTTTTTTGAATCCTTTCTCTTCTGTATGAAAGTTCCACTCAATTTATAGTAATATTTTGGTTTACTTTCTTGTCATGAAAATGCTGTTCAAAGGAAGGTCTAAGCAGTAGGGTGAGTTTCCCCCACCCAGATAGTCCAATCTCCATTTCAACTAAGACATGGGTAATAAACCAGTTTGAACATAAACCTCAAATTTGTTCTTGCATAAGTTTCAGGAAAAGTAGGAGCTGATGCCAGTGGAAGTAAATTGAAACAGTGCCAAGTCAAGTGTTAACACAACTGGACTCACATATTGTATTGCAGAGTTTTTTTGCCAGACCCTCCTCAAATCATCCTGTCCAATGGCTTCCAGTGCTAAATCTGGTATTTGAGCCCTAGAAACCCAAGAGTGATAAATCACAGAATCATTTGGTTGGAAAAGACTTTTGAGAGCATCAAGTTCAACCATACCTGTGCACTACTAAACTATATTCCTGAGCACCTCACCTACCTGTCTTTTAAACACTTCCAGGAATGGTGATTCAACCACTTCCCTGGGCAGCTTGTTCCAGTGCCTGATAACCTTTTCGGTGAAGAAATTTTTCCCTAATGTCCAATTTGAACTTCCTCTGGTGTAACTTGGGGCCATTTCCTCTTGTCCTATCACTAGTCACTCGGAAGAACAGACAAACACCCACTTTCTTTCAGGTAGTTGTCAAACTAGTCCCAAGGCCGTCCATCGTAGATGTAGGTCAGGTGCTGATGTGCATCTTAGACATGGAGACTAAAACCTCCTTTCATAAACAGCAGCTCTTCTCTTGGAAAATGATCAAGGGAAAAGGAGGCAAACCATATCTTCCCACATTTTTCCTCCCATCACAGCCATTTTAGATTGCACCTAAGCAAACAGCTCTGTCTTTCTTCTTTTTAACAGAGAAGGTTCAGTCTAAAAAAAAGATGTAAACATGAAGTTTTTATGACTGGCACCTGAGCCTTCATTTAGATGTTCATATTATGCCTTTTCCTTAGTCACTTGCAAATACTGTGAGAACAAAGAGGGATTTTTCCAATCACTCAAAAAAAACCCCAGAAATGCACTACATAACACTGCTCTGGTGGCTTAACAAAGCCTTTTATTAATTTTATTCATTTTATTCGGACTTCAGCTGAATTTCATTTGGTTCTGAAGGCACTATTCCTGGGAACCTACATTATTTTATCTTTGAGGAAACCTTGTAAATGAGATTACAACACAATATTACTAACTGCCTGAATTTCACAGATATTCAGGGCCAAAAGCAAACAATTTAATCTGTTCTTAATGTAGTCCTTATTTTTTTCCTCACCTCAAGCTCTTCAACATCCTTAAATATTTGCACTTGCACCCAGTTCATCAGCTGGTCTTTCACAACTGTTTGCACTTATACCAAGTGAAGGTGTTGCAGATGGACAACTCGAACACTGTGATTGGAGAATACGTCTACTTCGGTATCTTTGTGACAAATGCACAAAGGCAAATAATAAAAAAATGACTGCTCCTCCCCAACACATCTCTGTGTGCTTCCACAGCATCTTGACTATCTCCTGCGCTCCCTTGTGGGAGAGACCAGCTCCTCTTTCCAACCCTAGCAACTGCTGTGCGTCCTTCATCTTGAACAAGCTTAGATCTCCTTGAGCTGCTTTTCTTGTGCAGCTCTTTCCTGCCAGAGTTCACACAGATCACAGAGACAGCAAGGGTCAGATTTGTACCTTTTCTTTCAAGAAAATAGTCTGCTTTTCATGTTTTTTTACTTGCAAGAGGCCAACCTAATCCTGCTTTTCATCTCAGTTCTCCAAATGCGTACAAAAATAAAATAATCAACTGCTGGCATTTTTGCCTAGGGTATTTTTTCTGCATGACACTCACCACCACTTGCATTTGCACAGTTTCCTTTCTGTTCTCCACATTATACACGTGACCCTTGACCACATAATTTCCCCAACTTTATGAAACCTTTTTATGATGTACGTAGTCCTTTCAAATCAATCTCTACTCATGTCCAAATGTTCACTAATGTTGTATTTTTAAATGTTATTTTTCTGTTATTTATTATTATCCACTTTCAGAAGCCAGTCCATTAACTTGGATAACTTTGTTACTCCCCAAGATGATTAATGAGCTGATCTTAAATATCAATAGCTCAACACCAGAATTTTGAAAAATTGTTTGTATTACACAGCAACAAAGCAATTTGTTACTTCCACAGAAAACAACTTTAGAATTGATTCCGTCCGGAGGAGATGTTTCCTCCAGTTAGATCTTTGTTTATCTTAACCATGACAAAAGCAGACCTCTTCACTCAAAGTTGCATGCTCTAGGTTTCCGATATGGAGTGTTTTAAGTCCACTGGTTTCAGAAGATAAACACAGAATATTTTCCTGTGAAGTGAAGATGCAGCTCTGTGGAATTAATTTCTGCATTTATAAAATAAGCTTGTAAATGAAGCAATTTTCCTGGAAGAGATCAAGATGCTGGAGTGTTCCTTTTCTAAATAGAGTGAGATACTGTACAAGTAAGAGCTGGCATATTAATGGGTTGTAAATGAAGCCAAAGACAAGCTGATCACACTGAAGTCTTCTTTTGACAGATAGCATCTTAACAATAACACTCTATACCACAAATTTAAGTTTCTTCCTCCAGTTATTTATATTTCTACTAAACACAACAGCAAATTTCTTTGTATAAAGAGGGTTATTTAACCTGGAACTTCACCTGTCCAAACTTTAAAAGAATAAAGTTGGCAGATCTAAAAAGACAGAGTAATTCTGCAACTCCTTTTTTCCTTCTTCCCCACCACCCCACATCTGTTTTGCAGTTTCGCCATTTGTGTCCTTCCAGGTCAGAAATAGAAAATTAAATACCACAAAGAATGGCTATTGTCAGAAATCCCAGCTGTGCTGAAAGCAGCAACTACCAAAAACACAGCAAGAACCTCACTTGCACAAGGTGTCTCAGCTTAAACACCTTGGGCCTTTTCAATGAGGTTATCAAAGCCTCTAGATATGATTTTCCAAGCCTCCATGGCTGTCCACTGTGAGATATGTGCATTATGCTAGCTGGTTCAGCAGTCATTTCCTATTCTTTCTGCTGGGAGTTTCCAGTTACATGGATTGCCACCTGTCATAAACCCAGCTCTTAGCTCTCCAGGAGTTTTCGAGAGCAACCATGCCTCCTAAATCTGACACCCAGGCCAGCCTCAACTCTCTCTTTGCCCAAGGAGATTGGGGAAGGCACTGGCAGGAGTTCTGAACAGCCCTGGATCTGGGCAACAGAGAGCAAGCAAGAGCACCAGATAGCACACTGAACAGCCACTGCAGAGCTGCTGGCAAAGCTGCCCAATGCTCCCCTGTGGCATTCCTCCGTGCTGGCAGCACTGGCAGTCACCTGTGATCAGGACCACTCCAGCTCTTCTACCACATCGTGAAACTGAAACTTGGTGGTAGACTATTTAGGAAGACTCTTGCAAATCAATGAGCTCTTCAGCACTCTTGCTTCCTTTCAAGAATAGTTATGGTATTTGCATGTCTTTTTTTACCCCCTCTGGTGTAGATACTGCAGGAAAGTCCCAGCAAACAAAGAAAGAAAATACAATATACACACACTGGTCCAGACCTTGTTTTGAAAAAAATTCCTTCCTAGAATATGCGCATCTACTCCCACTAATAACAGTAGCAATTTCCAAGTTTGAAGTGTTGATTTATGAAAGGCTGTACAAGATAACCAGATGAGGAATGGATGAGATGTGGAGTGAAGGGGATTTTAGTGATGTTAGTTGTCCTAATTACAGTGAATAACATTTAGCTCACAGATAGAGACAGGAAACCAAATGGCTCCCCTGTGTTCCAGGAGGAAACAGTCTATGAATTACTGAGCCAGCTGGATTCACACAAATCTATGGGACCGGATGGATTCCATCCAAGGGTGATGAGGGAGTTGGCGGAAGAGCTTGACGAGCCACTCTCCATCATCTACCAACAGTCCTCGCTCTCTGGGGAGGTCCCAGATGATTGGAAGTTGGCAAATGTCACACCAATCCACAAAAAGGGCAGCAAGGAGGACCTGGGCAACTATAGGTCTGTCAGTCTGACCTCAGTGCCTGGCAAGGTTATGGAACAGATCATCCTGAGTGCAACCACACAGCACCTTCAGGATGGACATGGGACCCGACCCAGCCAGCACGGCTTTATGAGGGGCAGGCCCTGTCCTGACAAACCTGATTTCCTTTTATGATCAGGTAACCCGCCTGGTGGATGAAGGGAAGTCTGTGGATGTAGTCTATCTGGCCTTGAGCAAAGCCTTTGACACTGTCTCCCATGGCATACTCCATGGCTTGGACAGGTGCACTCTCAGCTGGGTTAAGAACTGGCTGGATGGTCAGGGCCAGAGAGTGCTGGTGAATGGGGCTACATCCAGCTGGAGGTCGGTCACCAGTGGTGTCCCTCAGGGATGAGTGTTGGGTCCAGTTCTGTTTAACATCTTCATCGATGATTCAGATGAGGGGATTGAGTCCATCATAAGTAAATTTGCAGATGACACCAAGTTGGGAGGGAGTGTCAACGTGCTGGAAGGCAGGAGGGCTCTGTAGAGGGACCTAGATAGGCTGGAGAGATGAGCTGAGTCCAACGGGATGAAGTTCAACAAGGCCAAGTGCCGGGTCCTGCACTTTGGCCACAACAACCCCATGCAGCGTTACAGGCTGGGGACAGAGTGGCTGGAGAGCAGTCAGGTGGAAAGGCACCTGGGGGTGCTGCTTGACAGGAGGCTAAACATGAGCCAGCAGTGTGCCCAGGTGGCCAAGAAGGCCAGTGGCATTTTGGCCTGTATCAGGAATAGTGTGGCCAGCAGGACAAGGGAAGTGATCCTTCCTCTGTACTCGGCGTTGGTGAGGCCACACCTTGAGTATTGTGTTCAGTTCTGGGCCCCTCAGTTCAAGAAAGATATTGAGGTGTTGGAGTGGGTCCAGAGAAGAGCAACAAAATTGGTGAAGGGACTTGAGCACAAGTCCTGTGAAGAGAGGCTGAGGGAGCTGGGGTTGTTTAGCCTGGAGAAGAGGAGGCTCAGGGGTGACCTCATGGCTCTCTACAACTATCTGAAAGGAGGTTGTAGACAGGTGAGAGTCGGACTCTTCTCCCACACAACCAGCAAGAGAACAAGAGGGCACGAGCTTAGACTCTGCCAGGGAAGGTTTAGGCTGGATATCAGAAAAAAGTTTTTCACAGAACGAGTAATCAGGCATTGGAATGGCCTGCCCAGAGAGGTGGTGAATTCACTTATTTTTAAAATAAGACTGGATGTGGCACTTTGTGCCATTATGTAGTAATCATGATAGTGTTGGATTAAGGGTTGCACTTGATGATCTTGGAGGTCTCTTCCAACCTAGATAATTCTATGATTCTATGATTTTAGCAGGATGACTAGAGTTTTGGTTGTTCCAGGAATTTGTAACAATCAACAGACTTACCTCACTTAGTCACACCAGAGAGCTGATCTTCCAGTCCAACAAAGCACGTAGGATGGGCACTTTAAGTTTAAATGTGCACTTTAATTGACTTGTTTGCCATGACTGAGGTGCTGAGAATTTTTTAAGTTGGAAAAAACCTTTACGATCATAAAGCACAACTCCTTACACTACCAAGTTCACCACTAAACCGCGTCCCTAAGCACCGTATAATGCAGCTCACTCAGTGCAACTCCCCAGCTGAAAGTCACGGGTAAGAACCAACCACTGCAGACAGGGCCATCTTTGAGTGTTTCCTCCAAGAGCTGCAGTCTGCCACAACAACCTCCTTGGACAGAGCCAGGAGGATGCCCTGTCACCCATTGGATTGTTATGTTTTAATTTAAAAATTTGGAGTTTACTAACAGTTTACTTGCATAAGAGCACAGTGGAGCTAAGAGCAACAAGTGGATACCCCAGTCACTTATGGATGGCTGGAGAAGCTTGAGAGGTTTGAAATTGCTTGAAGTAATTACAAAGCTGGTAGCTAGATGAAAGCAAACTCACGAGATTCACCCCATCAAATTTGCTTGCACTGAGAACCTGTAGCTTTACAGAAGTGTAGAAAAATCAAAAAATTCCAGGTCTCCACTACAAAAAAAAGCTCCATTTCCTCCTCTTGTGTCTTCCGTCAATTCAGGGGTCTTTTAGGGCAAAGAAAACTAACAAGGGATAAACCTAGAACTGGAAATCAAATAATCCTATTTAATTTTATAGTTGTTGACATAACTTGTTACATGTGTTTCCTACCAGAATAAATGAAATCACAGTCATCTGATTTCCAAATTACCATATCTATTGTTTCAGAAATGCAGGGTGTGAATAATTGCAGTGCAATCGCCTATGTCTGGACCTCTCTCATCCGGAACCACTATCAGGATTAGCATAAATTACGGTGGCATCTAATAATGAAATCTCTGCACACTGATTGTGTCAGCTATTTAAACCTGTAATTATTGCTCATTTGAAACGTGTTTCACATTATTTGCCCCTTACAGACCCAAAGTTGTTGTCAAAAGCTCCTGTAAAGAATTCTGTGGTAGAAGAGCATGGAAAAATTTCAAATGATGGGCATGAATTTATCTGCAAAGACAGTCTGTGCAGCAGAAACGTACTAGGAGCACAATTCATCACCCTGAAGGAAATTTATATCTGTTACAAGAGGGAGAAGTTGCAATAATAATAAGTACGAACAATATATAATTTTCTACGTAAGTAGACAGTGATTGGCTCACAGCATTCATTATCATAGAACAAAATTAGCTATCATGCAGTTTAGAGACTCTAAATGAAATAAGCTCCTGACCTAGACAGAGAGAAAGCTTTTGACAGATCTTATCGTGTCTGGATACAGCTCAGGTGGGATAGGCAACTACCTTGGACACCACACCAAAGACAGAAAAGGACAGATGCCAGAAGCAAAATGAAAACAACTATTGTCTTTGCATGCTCCTCTGTAAAGGGTTTGCAAAAGACAGCTGATTAAGATTTGTCTGCTTCCCTGCAGATCAAGCTCTTTACAAGACGAACCATCTAAAAAAGGGCTCACATAAGTGCTCTGCAGTCCAAACAGATATTTTTAATTAATTTTCATTAACAGAAGGAAACTGATGCATCTTTTGAGAACTTCCTCCTATTGCACATACAAAATCTTTTTCTATAGAAGGAAAAACAATAGTTTCTACCACTTCCAGGAGAAGAAAAGTACAAAAGTAAGAGGGGAAAGACAAGTATATATCATTTGAAAAGAATCACCCTAGTCTGAAGGTCTCATCAGACAGTAAGGCTATCCATCTCCCCTCATGGGTCCTTCCAATAGTTGATTCAAGGCACAGTTTAGAGCTTCATTCCTGTAGTAGACACACAAACAACCCATCTGCCAAGGTACACATCCCCTGTACAGACAGCAGATTCTCACTGCAGTTGGAGGCACACCTATTAAGGCTAAAGTACTCTTGGAAGCTTAGCTCATATTAATGCTTCACAAACTTGTAGAAGCCCATCTCCACTTCAGTCAGGATGCAGAAACCTCAGAGTCCATCCTTCCTCTGGCCAGAAGAATATTCCTTACTAGCAGCCCTGAGGCAGGGATAATCTACAGCCTCTTGATAATTGAAAGATCCCACTCAGCTTCCAGGCATTTGCACTGCTATAATACCCTGATGCAAAGTACACAAACCTAATCACTGGATGAGGTATTTAACTAATTAGTTCTGTATCCTTTAATTTCTGACTGTCAGGTGTTTCGAGCCTTACCAGAGGTTGTCATTTGACAGAAGTTGGCTATAAAGCAATTGGTGGTGGTGAGTACAGGTACAGAACAGAGAAGGAACTGTATCCTTAGATGATGTGAGTGCAGCTCTTCCTTTTTTCATCCCAATAACTAGCAACTTCTGAAATAAAACAAAAAAATACTTCTTCTTGAATGGATGGGACACAAAGTGTTCAGAAAGCAAGGCACAATTGTTCTGTTGGCAGATTTTTACAAATAACATGAAATAATTCAGTCAAAGTAAATTTAAGTCTTTTTCTCCCAATATAATGCTACCTGCAGGCATTTACCCTCTGACAAAGTTTTACGTATTTGAATATTGCCTTACTTATGTCTGTAGTCTGTGGCTTTACTACTATAAATATTTGAAGTTCAGTGTCTGATGGAAATAATGAGCTGACCTGGAGTTAAAAATTATTAGGAAATCCTGTTGTACCACCATTAGCTCTAGTTGTCTGCATCAGTACTCACTATGGTGAATAACTTTACCAAACTGTTAGTTAATAAAACAACCCTCACCAAAAAGCCATACTGGGCTGTTCCAGTCTGTATCTTTGATTTATGTAGAGCCCAAGTGTATTTCCTTTTTTGTTACTGAATTATCTTCAATAATTTGCTGGACACTAAGTCCGATGGTGTTATCTGGTCTTTCTCTCCAACTGTTCGACTTTTCCAGATCTGGCACATTTATTTTTTATGTTTCTGCAGATAAAAAAGTCTCTAGGACATTGTTTATTAAAAAGATAAATAAAATCAGCACTTTGATGATTTCTCAGCGTCTGTAACCTTCAACCTATATTACTCTGCTGTGTGGACAAACCTACTTTCTGTTGCACAAGAAGATGGATATGTTAAATGAAGAAAACAATATCCATCTTAAACAGAACTGGTAAACTTCATTAAAACTCTTAAAACCTTTGAATGACTCATCATTTAAGAAATAAATTGGTTTTCTTTAACACCTAATGAGATAAACTGCAATTCTATTCAAGCAATTGCTCTGCCTTTTCTATTTGACAGTAGAAACCATGAATTTTCTTTCCATTTGATGCAAGATTGTATGTGGTGGTTTTATTCTGTTTTGTACAAATAGAAGTGGTGACGTGTTGTGACAAGAAGATAGAACTCGTATTACAATATATTTATATTCTGCAGAAGGAACGATCGTACATGAACAGGTTTGTTAAAGAAGTGTGCTGTCCTTTATGCCCAAGAGAGGATAAAGCACCAACCAGCTTCACAATTATCTACCCTCTATCTATTTGTTTACATAATTCAACATACAGAGAGCTAATCAGAGTTTGGGGAAAGAGGAGAGTTTAAAATAGCTGCAGCTTGCAAATACATCATTGGAGAACTGAGAGATTTGTATATCTTGGGTAAGATACCATGGCTGTGAAGTGACTCCACGACTTTAATATGGATCAATTGCCTTGCTCATATTTCATTGCAAGGTTTTGTTAAATCTTTGAATGAGAATTATCTTAGTATAACTCTGACCAAGGGAGAAACAGAGCTTGGAACAAGAGCAAACCAATAGTCATACAAAAGAACTGCACTAATGTTACAAAATACAGGACTTGTATTGTTTTATGTGTGTTTCATATCTGCTTTCAACTACTCAACATATCATACAGGTCAATAGCTAAAGAAAATTCTGAAGAAAAATTAGGTAAAAGTTCCCCTATTCCCCAGTCACATGGTTACAGATAGAAAAAAGGCTACTAGTAAATACTGCTTTACTATGTTAATAAATACGAAGAGAAAACGGTAAGCCTTGAAATAGTCCAAGGTACTAGACCTTAAATATTGCACTTCTTGATGGTCTGAAATAGCAGAAAAAGCTTCAATGGAAGCAGAATAGGGAGCTGAATGCATCTATGTAGTTAGTAGCATACACTGAACAGTTTAGCATAGGTAAGGTAAAACTGCTGTTACTAACATTTAATATGTGTAAGTTTATAATGTGTGTTGTTGAATATTTATCTAGTACAATGTGTGTTTTCACATACATGTATATTCAAATATGATATAATGTACTGGTATAAAAAAAAATTGGGAGTAGAAATCTTAGTACAGTTACGTCTCCACTAAAGCCTGCCTAAAATCTCCAAACCAGCAAGCCCTCAGCAATAGATGGCCTAGTTCTGAGCTGTTAGCAAAGCAACATGGGTCTAGCCTCAAAAAATACAGAAAAATTACGCCATGAAAATTGGATTCGTAAATCAAGTAGAGGATAGCCCAGATGCTTTGAAGTCATTTCTCTCCACACAAGAAGATCAGATCTTTTTTGGTATTTCCACATGTAAATTCTGAGTCTTAACCTCTCTGGGAGAGATAAATGTGATATCAGACTCTAGAGCATTACATATTCTCTCTGTCTCTGTCCCTTTCTCTCTGTATATATTAATTTTATAGATCTTTTTATTGTTTCAACTATACTGATTGCGTGAGAAGCAGAACAATAGGCCAAGTACTTCCATTTCACACATGCCACCTCTATAATTCAACAAAGAATAGTAAAAAAGATCTATAAACTTCTCATAAATCAGTGCCCTAAACTAAATTAACCATTGAAATAGATTATCATAAAAATAATGTCATAAAAATATTCTTCACCTTTGCAGTCTGTGTGTGTGTGTAAGTGCGCATGCTTGTTTGTCCACACACACAGGACGCTATGCATGTGCCAAGGCCAGTGGCAGTGCTAACAGTGTGGCAGGCTGGGTTTCTTCAGCCTTGGAGAAGATGGCAGGCAGGGCTGTGAGGATGAGCTTTAACATCTCTGTGTCTGGGAAAGTAACTCATAAACAGATCCTTTAAAATCTAATTACTCTATATATCTCACCTTTAGTACTAGTGATTCATCTTCACTTATTAGCAGTGAAGCAGTAGCCTTTTTCTTTATATTTCTGAGGCACTGTTGGAAAAAAGATAAATCACAATCAAGTTGTAGGCTAGAGGATATGACAATTCAAGCAGTACACAGCCTTAGCCAAGGTTGAGTCCTACTCTACAGTCCCACACACACAGCACTTGATCTTTATACATTAAGCTCCATAAGAAATGCACATGTAAATACAAGGACAGTATACAGAGACAGTGGCATGAATTTCACTTCTGGACTGGTAGAGTAGTGGTTCAAGTAGGCTTTTTCCATCCAGCTGATATTCACTCTAGAAGAAGGCGTAAGAACAACGGAGTCCAAGGCAGCTCTCCTTGAGGTGACATTTTCCTTAAACATCTTCACTAGCGCCTTCTCCTTCAGCTCACGTGTTGACATCATTTACTTCATAGTGATTAAGCAGCAACACACCTGTATTATCCAATTGTTGTCTAACTTTAGACATCAGAATTAGGCTTTTGTAAATGTGGAAGTGCCACACTACCTGCCATAGCAACACACACCTCTGAGAAAGAGCAGCATCAAGATAAGAGTAATTCAGGTCCAACACTGGCCTCCCTCTTCAGCCTGCCATTGCTGTTAGACTTTATATCTCACTTTCTCAATTTGAATTTTGATAAAGTGATTCTCTCAACAAAACCTGAATTGTGAAGTCTTCCAGAAAGGCAATTGAGCTGCTGAAATGGTAGAGCTGGGTGGCAGCCACCTGCCACAAATAAGGTCTCACCAGCTTTAGGAAACATTGCCTTTGGTAAAAAAAAGGAAATGAAATGCAAAAAGCAACCATGCCTAGGCAATAAAATGGGTGAAAAGCCTAGAAAACTGCTTTCATTTCAGCTAGTGGAACAGAGAGGGAAATTTGAAGAACAACAACCACCTCATGAATCAGAAAGAGAAAGCCTAGGGAAAACACACAAGGGTTGAACCGAAGGAGAGGGAGTTGCCATACGTGAGAGAACTGAAAACAGCAGTTTGGGAGACATAGATGGTTGTCTCTCCTCCATTTAAAGGGCTGGTCACCACTCCAGAAAAATCCTGTGAGGTATTTCTTAACTGAGGATTTTAGAGCTGGCTAGGAAACACAGATCACCTTGGGAAAACCAAATTATTTACCTCTGGTTACCGGATTCACATGAATATGAGCAGCCTGTTTTTTCCACAAATGTTGGAGCACTATGTGTTAAAGTCTTTATTTTGTTCTAATGTAGGATGTAGTGTTGCTGTAAAAGTCAGACAGATCACAGTCAACTAAAGATTCCTTTGTTTGAAATTAGATTTATCTCAAAATGGCAAAGCCCCGTCTGTCATTATTGAGTCTAGGAGTGAGTGAGTAGGTGCTGAACTAGGATGGAGGTAAATTAAAGCAGTTCTGCAGAGTTATAACATGAATTTGCTAATGTAATTGGCACTGAAGTTAATACAACTTCAGTGCAGTCATTCCCTTTTTTATACATTGTAGGAAACAATGGGGTTCCAAACATCACTGCCCCTGAGGAAGAAGGAACGTGCATTGTGGTTTTGAATGTCTTGGTCAAATAGACAAGATAAACTTATCTGTCAAAATAGGACAGACATGTCATTCCAAATGATTGTCGTAAGAAATGCACTGAACTGTTAGGCCTGTTAATAATGACACCACATTTTATTTATATGGCTTCCATCTGTTGAAGCCTTCCAGGCAGCTCACAATGGGTTTGATATTCAGCCAGACCTTAGCATAGCTTCTGTTTATATGGATGCAAATAACAGCGGTTGGATGGCTGTGTGCATAAACAGGTCTAACTACTAATCTTTGTGGCCACAATGCATGGGTTTATCCCTTTTTGCAACAACAAAATCTCCATCTGAAAAAACCCTCTGACAAAGTACACAAAGCATGACAAAGAACTAAGTTTTTCTGAGTTTTTAATGGTTTCAAGTGATTCAGCATTGGGCTTGGCAGCGGAGAGGAACTGTGAAAGGGGCATCACCACTGTGCCCACCACTTAGCAAGGATCCCTGACTCCACTCTCCCCAGCATGGGACACAGCCCTAGAAAGGTAGAAGAACTGGTCCCTCATTTCCTTCTCCTATCATCTCCCTTCTCACTTACCACATGCACCCTCCTTCAGCCAACCCTAAAACTCTTTTTCAACTGAGTCTGCAGGCAGCTCCCTGTCAATCTTTTATCTCTTCTTTGCCTCCTTTCTGAGCTTTGTTTCAGCTCTTTCCATGTTCCTGACGATCCATTTTCTGATGCAGGGCACCGACTTGTCCTATGGCCACCTCCTGTGACATCTGTCGTGCTGCATCAATGTCTACACCCGAGCTATGTCTCCATGCACTTGCTTAGAATCATAGATTCATGGAATCATATAGGTTGGAAAAGACCTTTAAGATCATTAGGCCCAACTGTAAACCTAACACTGCCAAGTCCACCACTAAATCATGTCTCTAGCACCATATCTACACTTCTTTCCTTTAAAAAACTCCAGGGTAGTGACTCTACCCCTTCCTTGGATAGTCTATTCCAGTGCTTGATAACCCTTTCAGTGAAGAAATTTTTCTTAATATCCAGTCTAATCCTCCCCTGGTACAACTTGAGTCTATTTCCTCTTGTCCTATTCCTTGTTACTAGGGAGAACACCTGTAGCATTGCATGGGGTTGTTGTGACCCAGCTGCAGGATCTGACACTTAGCCTTGTTGAACCTCATACAACTGGCCTCAGCCCATTGATTCAGCCTATCCAGATCCCTTTGAAGAGCCTTCTTTCCTTCAAGGAAATTGACACTCCTACCTAACTTGGTGTCATCTGCAAACTTACTGAGCATGCACTTGATCCCCTCATCCGGATCACTGATAAAGATGTTAAACAGCTTGATGCAGATGCCCACCCACTGGTCATTCACCAGCATGTTTCAGTGGTGGATGATGGGCCTCTCTTAGGTGTCTGGATAAGACAGACTTCATCTTTTTGTTTTTAGTGTCAAAGAAAGATGGAAATATGAACACTCTGTCAAGCGCAGTGCTTATTGTTTGGAGTACTTCTATCAACATCATGGCAGCGAGCACTGTGCCTGGCAGTGATTGCAGATCTCGGCCTTTGGATAATGGGTATATTTATAGTATACGCATTTCTTATGTACCAATAGCTGCCAAAGTAATAAACAAACAAATGCTCTCCATAAAACAATGAGAAAGTAGGATCATAATCCTTGATTGATGAACAAGGATGACAGGTTTAAAAAGGCTTCCTCATTCTTTTATGCAGATTGCTTTTCCAACTGCTTGAATCTCAGCCAGCGTGAGGAGGCTGAAAGTCTGGATAGGGAGCAGAAAGAGTAGTGCACACCCAGCAACCTGCCCACCCTCAGAGAGGGATCCAAACCTTTGGTTCTGCCTAGCACCAACCCCATAAGGCAGGAGATGCCATAGAAGGCTCTCTCCAGGCACTGAGAGATCATGCCATGCACCAGTCAAACTTTACCTGGAGGAGTAGAGTCACTGCCCAGAACACAGCACAAAGTCTACCAGGCCCTTTGAGATAAGTTTAACGCCCAGCAGAGATATCCCAAATTAGTGGAGACCTCAGTGGTTGTGAGAATCGTCTTCCAGTGGAATCTATTTGGAAGAGCACATTTTATTGAAGTTCCCAACCTGAACCTGCTCCCTGGTGATGAGTCTAGGCATGGTTCAACAGATCCCCTGGTGGGATGTATTGGAGAGACGCATTAAAGCTAAAATCCATATATTGGTCTGTAATTTGGAGTTGTCTGCATCTGAGATTTAAACCAGTATCAAATCTACCAGCAAACTTCAGATCTGCATTTGTATTTCCCTCCATACATCCACATCAAAATGAAGATTTATTTCCTAGTAAGATACACACCAAACAATCTGTGATGCCGCTCTTGTCTCCATACACATTCCTGGAAGTCCAGAGACATTTAAAATCAACCATCTTGATCAAAACATTAAATAACTGATTAAATTCCATTTTGATATTTAAGTGCTACTTTCTCAGTAAATAGAAATGTACATGGTTTAAGAAGCAGGTGAACTGAAAGTATGTAAGTTGCAACACACTAATCCAAGACAGTTCATGATAGTTTTGAACTACTAGATGTGAACAGCCTGATTCTCAGCTTGCCAGCATTAACTGTAAACACTGGCCACAATAGACATTCTTATTGAAATTATGTTAATAATATACTAAAATATATTACCAGTGTGAACCCAATAAAATAATATTATGAAGGGTCTCTTCTACCTAAATAAGAACCATTACTTGTTGATTGAAATACAGAAAAAAATTAATGTTGATGACTCAACTAATAACTTCATATTTAAACAGCAAGTTTCACACAAAGGATCCTCAGGCATTAGAGAGATGGAAAGCATAAACATGCCATTCCAGATTTAGGTAGGCAGAATGCAATTATCCAAAATGGATTCTGGCCAGAACAACGGGCACTACCCTCTCCTGTTCTTGTTTTTAAAAAAAGTCTCCCAACAAAAGTGACAGCAGCTGTTACAAGACAGGAATTCAACAGTTGCTCAAACCACTTACCCACTTGATTTAAGCAGCCTCAGTTCCTACCACAGACAGACGGCCAAAAGGAAGACAATGTCCAGACACCTATATCTGGGAAGCTGCACGACGGTTTTCTCCTTCCTCTTGGATTTTCTGCTGGAAAAATTCAAATTTCCTACTTGAACAGATGCTTTACTTTTTCCTAGAAAAAGTGGGTTCAGAGCTGCTTCTAGTGGGCTGAACCTGCTGGGAGTATTCACTCTGTCAGCCAAGACACACTGTTTCTCCTTAGAAATTCCTTACCCCCGCCACCTCCTATATACATAGCATTTATAGAAGAGTGCTACTACATCGCCACCATTTCCCTTTGCACTCAAAGTCATTGGGACCTTTCCTGAGGAAGGAATTTTGTAGGGACAGCTGATAACTAGCTCTGTTTCTACTGAGGTTAGCATGAAGACTGGAGCTCACTGTAGTGCTTCCTATGCCAAGATGAGGCTGCAGAGCAGTGTTCTTCTCCAGCATCAGTATCTTCTACCACTTTAATATCCCCAAATAAAAATCCTCAAAAGACAAGTGTTGTCCCTACAGTTTCTTCTTAAATTACTAGGCATTACACAGTCTCTCTGGGATTCAAGCATCATCTCAATCACAGAACAACCTTTAATGGCCTTTTAGGATTCACAAGAGCCCTATTTCAGTGGAGCACTCAAGCCTGGCTCCAGATGACTGAAAACTCTAAGTTAGAAGAGCACTTACACCCTGGGAAAATGGACAGAACTCAGGCATATGTCTAAATCTTCCCTGAATAGAGAGGAGGTTATTCATGCTTAAAAGATACATTTACATACTTTACTGTTTGGGGGCCCAAGACTCACAGAAGAAATGCACTAGACTAGTAAAGCAAAAAACCCCATTATCTCTGTCCCTTTCTTCCTTAAATCCCTCCAGAGCTGTCAACAGACCAAGGCTATTCTAGAACTAAAAAGGGAAATTTATTCAACAAGCACTATAGCAGGTGGCAGCTGCTAAACAATCTGCCACCAATCAGCAGTTTATGAAAGAGAGTAAAGAATCCAGTAATAACTCACAGTAGGGGAGGGAGACACCGAGGCTGCAGTTACTGAGGGAGGCTCATAATTAGACATAGTCAACTTTTTGGAAAAATTATTTCTCCTTAAATCTGCTTCACTGGTAAGGTTGGCACTCCACAGCTCCTGCAGACAGGACACCCACAGTTGGGCCGGTTGCAATGTAAGCCATAGGTGAAAGCTGGGAGGCTACTTGGGAAGTCTGAGTTGGTGAAAAATGAGGCTGGTGGAAAGCCCAAATAATTTTATCTGTGTTCTTTTGCCCATTTCCTTCTCCTGAAGGAAGTCTATTCTTATGCAAGAGCCCTGAATTTTTAGGATGTTCAGCCCTTTCTGAGACAGAAGTACGTAGATGAGTCAACAGCACTATTTCCTTCAAAATCTTCCCTGGTGTCAATCTGGTGAGATGGGTCTCAAACTGTACAAAGCAGGTACAAAGTATAGGGAAGGTGATGAAGGTGGTGTGCCAGGGTACCCGAGTCCATCTGCAAGTTTCTGTACCTATTCACCTGGAGTGAACCAGGTTTGCTATGGTTACTTAAAGCTCAAAATCCTGCAGGCATGAAATTAAGCAAAAGAGTTAAAGTTCTGAGGACTAAGAAAACTCCAGCTTCATGGTAAATCTATTTTTTTCCAGTTAGATTACAGCACCATCTACAGGCTTTTCCTGATTTAAAACTATAATCAGACAGGTTGTTCCACTCTCTGTATATAAATATTTTGTGGCTCCAGCAGCATGTCTAGTGTAGTGACAGACTGCACAGTCCAGCTTAGTGTAAACAGGGCAAAATGCCTTTAGACTGGACTTAGAAAATAGTTTGGTAATAGATGACAGGCAGGTTTGTTTCTTTGCAAGAGGCAGCAAATTTGTGAGTGCCCTTGGATTTTAAAAGCTTGATTCTAAAACACAGTGCTAGGGGGTTCATCGATTCAGTTTTATTTTAAATACTCAACTAAAACTGCATTTGTGTTATGCAGTTCTCTTTAGCACAGTTGAACCAGAATTGCAAGAGGGAACAGTAAATTTGTGAAAGTTAGATTTCAGATAAAAAACAGAATAGAATTTTACTGGTGTAGTATAGGCTTAAAATACTACTGTTCATGTTGGACCACAAATGCAGAGCAATAATAACAGTCGATCCATCAGGATTCATTATACTTATCCTTAGCTGTTTGACACAGATATGAGAACTCTCTACAACACAAAACCCAGGTCATCACTATTACTTGCTAAATTACTTGTCAGACCAAAGGAAACTTAATTGCTCCTATCTATTTAGAAGATCCTGGGGTAAGCACTGGTTCTGCTTGAAGAGGGTTGTGGTGAAGCAACCTATAGCAAAACAATTAATAGTATTAAAATAGCATCCCTGCGTGCAAAATTTACCTGCTGTAATAAAGCAATTCTGCCTTCATCTGAAGCACCAAACACAACGTTAAACTGGCCATTCCTGACACCAAACCCAGTCACTCAAAATCCAATATCAAGCCTCCAAATAAATAAGAATTAGATGGGCTTCAGAAAGTCCAGAGACTGAAAGAAAATATGTCTTTGGGAAAACTTATCCTGCCTTTTGATGTTTTGCCTCTTAGTAGCTGAAATGTTATTTCAAGCTTCTTTGCAACTAACAGAGAGGTGAGCCCCTTTAATTTTTTTTCCTTTTTTGTAAAAGAGAGTTGAGATTCAAGCAATCACATAATGAGAGACTCTGGATCACAAGACTTGTGATAAAATCACAAGAGCTGGCAGCACTGTATGAATCAGCATACAAAGTCTACCGGAAATTTTCTTTATTTGGATCTCTGCCATGAAAATAATTTAGCTCTATACAATATCTATGTACTGCAGGAACCACATATATAAAAAACTTTCAAATAAGACATTCTCCCTCTCATTCCAAAATGGAGAAAGAGTAAGTGGATAAGGGGATATGCATGTGTCACCATTACCACCTATATGAGGACTTCGTTGACTTAAATGCTGTCACTTTAAATGCTACACACCCTATGGAATGAAGAGCTATAAAGCTGCTGTCTTAGTGATGTGTAGTGGTACAGAGTGCTCACCAACCGCTGCAGATTAATTGCACATATAAAAACAGATTTCTTTTTAAAAAGTCTGCATGCAGAGAAGAATCATTAATTTCACTTGAAGTGATTCCCAAACAGGATATGGAGCCTCTAACAGCCCTTTGGGTTCTGCCAATTGTTTTGTGCAGGTGTTTATCCCAAGTGCTCAACTGCACGTAGGGAACAGTCATTCTGCAAGCACCGGGTGGAGTGCGAGCTGCATGGTGGTGTCACATAGCTGCAAGGGGTTGATTCCTCAAAATCAGCAGAAACCTTGGGAAGCTGCTAATTCTTGTAAACAAGAGCCTGGGTTTCATGGAGCAAAACGGAGCAGAAAACAATGAAGTACACAAGAACCAAATCCCTTCTGCGAAAGCCTCTTTTATTACACTAGTGAAGCACTAAAACCTGCCATAAACAAGTTGATTGCTTATTTCAGCCTCTCTCTGTGTCTGCAGCCAAAAAAGGCAGCAGCAGCCGCAGATTGAGTCGCGTTGCTGGGATAGGAAACATCTCCTGAAGGTCAATGCTACTCATATTTTTAGATTTCATTTGGACTTCCTCATTCACACAGAATTTAAAACAATATATATGTATTTAGTATAAAAGCTGAGATGCGATTGTTACACACACAATGCAACCCACTCTTTTCTCAGTTTTGTTATGCAGAAGTCTGAGAGGAGTCTGCAAAAAGATAGGATGGTTCTGAGGTAAAGAAAGGAGAGAAGACCCAAGGTATCACATATGGCTTTTGAACCTTCCACATCTGATCACGAGAAGTTTGATGAAAAGAGAGGCTCCCTTAAAAGTCATTATGGCATATGTGAAACATATGGCATCTGTGAAATGTTTTACTTCCAGGAAAGCACTTCTGCTGCTGATCAGGGTGAGTTCAGTGGCAGTGTCTTGGGAGCAGGAAAGATGCATCCCACAGCCTTGCACAGTCAAAATATGTTTCCAAAGGGATCATGACTGCAGCGCTCTGTGTGGGGCTGTCTGTGGAGGCTGAGTCACAATCTCAAACCTCTACTGACTTTTTTTCCCAATCTTTTTATACAAGGCCATCTGCCATGGCTTTTCCTGCTCTAGGTCACTTGAGCAATTCCCCAAAGTGGGTCTCATGGGACAGTTCTGAAATTAACTCCAAGCAGTACCAGTGTAGTAGTTTATAGAGAAGTGGAATCAGGACCTTAAGCAAAAACAAGAGGTGGAAAACTACTGAATGGATGTAAAGGTCAGCCCCAAAAGGTGGGATGCAGTTCCAGGAGAATCTGCACTCCAGCCTGGCTTAATTCAGAGTTAGCAGCAACTTTTACCCGATCCTATTCAAAATCTGCGTTTCATTAAATATTAACAAGCCAAATACACAAGCTTGCTAACACAGCTGAAGCACAGAAACTAACATGTGGCAAAAATGTGACTCACAGAGCCCATCATGGCTGGGACACGCAACTGTAAAAAAACCCGATTAGTGCTTCCCAGCCTAGCTTCAAAATGCCAGAGCAGCCAGCATCAGCTCAGCACCTGTCGCTGAGGGCAGCAGCATCCCTCACTGCTCTGCACTGATACCTTTGAGACTTTCTACAACACATGTAAACAACTTCTTCTGCTGCTTGGAAAGGTTGGCATCATGTGGAGGGGCCATAACTGGAAGGGAGGGCACAAGCTCTGCTGGCATAAAGCAAGTGCATTCACTAATGAATTATTCCAAGATAATTAATAGTCAGAGGGAGAGGCTTGGAACAGCTTAATGCTTACTGTCAAGAGAAGCTAGTACCAAGCTCAGCACTGCTTCATCAATTCACAAAAGGAAACAAGGCAAAGATAGAGGGGAGGGAAACATCAAGGAAGAAAATACAGCATCTGTGGGCTGTTAATTACAAAGGTACACACGCTGGGGTAACAAGGATGTTAACTGAGTTTTATTAGGAGACAAGAGAACCATTCACAGTAGCTTTGTAAAAGAGCCAGAGCCTAGCGGGCCCAACACTGGGCTGGTACAAACAGCATTTTTCTAAAGCCCACGTGGATCTGACGTCAGCACTCAGCACTTTCTGCATTGCACAGCTGGTGAAACTGCCTGCAGTGTATGGGGAGCTGCAGGGGTCTGTGGCCTTCTGCGTGTTCTGTCACGCCTAATCTGTGACACATACTTCCATGTTTCAAGCCAAAAAGAGTGTTTGTTTTCCAGTTTGAGTACTGGCTGTGAACATAAAACTAAACCTGTTGAGGTGCTGGGCAGTCATACACAGAAAGAGCAGCAGCTAACATACACCGCCTCTGCAGGGAAGACATTCATATAAGATTAGTAGCTTGCCCACATATGACAGAGATAAACAAACAGCGAATAATCTGATATCAATCTTACTCTGCTCTTTTTTCTTTTTTTTTTTACCATGCTCAAGCCAACATAATTCAACTAATTATGCACAGAGCCAAGCTGAGCTCCCACTTATTAAGGAATATTTAGCACCCTTACTCTGAAGCTCTCAGATCAACAGGGTCCACATTCATAATATCACATTGCTCTTGCTAACAATGTGATTACTTTAATGTTGGCCCTGATCCTCAAAGGACAGAGGCTGTTAGGGCAGAAACCTCTGGTACTGAAATCTCATGTAATGAAAGAGTGTTTATAGTGAAACATTTGCATGTTGCCATCAAATCACAGCCTTGCAATGTGATTTCCAAAAGCCTCTGTAATTATACAAGTGCCACAAAGCGGGGCTGGGTGGTGCGGAGGTTATTTAACATTTATTGCTACCACATAACATGCTGTAGATCTACAAGCAAGTGTGAGTGATACCAGTATTTCACAAAATATACACAGCACAACTAAGAATCACAGGCTCAGAACATTTCTAAGTGCTTTCATAAATCTTAATCCTTACTAAAAATGAACTGCAAACAGCTCAAGAGAAAGTCTTATACCTGAAGATACTAATAAACGATAAGGGAGACATCCTTCCAGTAGACGGTAAGTGAGTGAAACAACCAGATTAATGAAGAGGGAGCATGTGAAAAAAAAATGAAGCATGTTAAGGAAAAAGTCTATGTGCTATGGAAGTGCTGCCCCTGTGGAACAAGGTGTTTTAACCTACCTCATACCTGGTGACAGGTGAATCAAAGCAATCTTGTTGGCACTAGCAGTATCAAAATCTGCAGTCCTCACAGTGCTGAGTGAACAGAGGTTCTGCATCTGCAAATCTTCTCCATGTGAATCCCACAGCGGAGAAAGCAAGCTGTTTGTGTTGAGAAGGGTTGAAGAATTAAGCCCTCAAGATAGGAGTTTAAGCGAATGAGGGTAGTCACTTGTATGCACAGATGCTTCCACTTGTGTCAAGAAATGCATTTAAAATATTTGCTTTTGTCTTGTCTTCTGAGTTAAAACTAAGTGTGACTAAAACCAGTTTCACCTTTTGCAGATCTAATGCCCATCATGACACCCAGCAGCTCACTCTAAATATAAATAATAAATAATAAAACTATTCTGTAAATAGTTAAACTTTGTATTTGAAACATCCTTCAAGGATGTTCTCAGCAATAGCAGAAGCTTTCAGATAGATGCACCCATTTTACGATCACCCAGTACATCATCCACCTTTAACAACATCCCTTATTAGTTTCTCTCTCCTGAACAAGAAGATCCATAAAAAGATGCTGGTGTTTGGCTCTTGGTCAGCAACTGATTTTCAGAGATGGTGCAGGGGTCAGAAAGTCAGCTACTAAGCAAGCCAGATGTCTCCTCCACGTCACCCAGCATGCCAGAAACATGCTCGTCAGCCAGGCCAGCTTCTGACAAAATCACCTTCCACCAAAATCAGTCTTTCAGGATAGTGTAGTTGCAGCCTGTGAATCCAGCATGTTCAATAGCAGAGCTTATTTGACCTAGATGCTGTACAGATACATCAGAGACAACTCCTAACATAGGATATTCCATGCTGAACAAATAAGGCAGAGAAAGGCTGGGAGGGAAAGAAACAGCTACTTCCACATGATCACAAAATAAAGGAAGAACCAGGAAGAGACGTGCTGTAGCCTTCCCCATCTGCTGTGCTGTTCAAGGACCTTCCATTTTCTGTTCATGATTTGTTAACTATTTCTGAATGCTGCAGAGAGCAAAAAGCTAAAGACCAACAAGACCCTACAAAGCTAGAAAAAATCCCTGCTGTAAGGCAGACCTGAATTGGTTGAGTTTGCAGCCAAAGAGTTCCCAAAAGAGGGAGCAGAGCCTGCTGCTACAAGAAAAGGGCCAGTTGGTTTGCTGAAGCAACCAGTTGGGTGGTTTCTGAAGCCCACCTACACGTCAACAGAGGAGGTAAACCTTGAAACATCAACGTAGAGAAAAATGTACCATGTAATCTGTGCACACATGCGACAGCTGCATCTTTCAGAGGATGGGAATGTGCTCTAACAGGCTGATGCATGCAAGCATGAGATGCCTGACAAAATTGTCCTGCAGTAAACTCAATTTATTTGGGGTAGAACTACCCTGGTCCTGCAGTTTGTTACAGCCTCACAGCTTTTTAAAATCATGGCAGCTGGGTTACTCTAACCTTTTGTCCCTGTAAACTAACCAGCAGACTTAAACCCATCCTGGGTGCCACTGAAAGCCCACTTTTCTGTTTTCACAATAAACTCACTTCAGACAACAATCTCCATAAAGTATCCTCCATTTTGAGGTTTTACATCACATAAGCCGCAGGTCAACAAAAACAAAAAAATAAGGCAGCTGTATAGAATCTCATAGCAATGACACAGAAATTGTCATTTGTGAGAATACTTTTTTCCTTTTCTGTAGACTAAACTTGAGGGGCAATTACTTATATAGAAAGAAACATGCTTCAGTTAAAGCCTTCATAAAGATTTTAAAACCCTGATGAAGATAAAGTCTAAGGTTTAGTATTTCTGTACTTGCAGTACCTGTGCCTATGCATGGATATTCTCTATGGATTTGTGCAGCAATTAACTTTCCTTTTCCCCTTCTTTGACAAAATTCTCAAGTAATTTTCTAGCATATATCCATAACTGCTTTAACACAAAGTTGTCTTTAAAAACCATTTGTAGGAACTAATTACCAGTACAAGAGAACCCTGAGCAATAATTTTTTTGATAGAGCTAATAGTAACGTTGCGTCAAGCAGCAGAACCCAGTTTTGCAGCCATTTGCAGCATTTATTACAATGCTGTATAAATAAGTAATCTGAAACTGTCTGCTTTTACTTCTTGACTGAGCTCTGCCTTTTAGATGGTGAGTTTCACTATGAATGATGGGGAAAGATAGCCACTCCTTATCTGTGTGACCCATGACCTGTTCAGCAGAGCAGCAGAAGGAGCGTGCAGGCAGACAGGAATATCACCAACAGCAGATCCTCAGGCAGGGAGGACTCTGACAGGGCAGAGTTAAGCAGCTGCTGACTCCCCCGCCACTGTCTCTTCTCCTGGGGATGGGTATTTAGGAACTTCTTTACTCAGAAACTGCATTAGTCTCACAGTACTTGAGAACCACCAATTGACCTCCCCTCCAAAAGAGTGTCTAATCCTTTTTTGAGCGCTTTAAAAGTCTTGGTCTCCACCAAATTCCCCGGTAAAACAAAAAATCCACAATTCAATTAGGAACCGTACAAAACAAAAAGTTTCTTTTATTAACTACCTGAAAAGTTCACAGATTACTCAAATAAAGCTGCAGCACTGCTGAGCACTTTCATCTCCCATCAGTGTCAAAGAGCTCCATGAGCACTTTGCAACAATCAAAAAGTAAGCCCAGTATAAACACATAACCTGAATTACACAAACATTTCCTTTCTTGTTCATGTTTCTCAACTCTACAGAAATGTTGACTTTTATAATGACATTTTAGAAACATTTGGAAAGTTGTAGACTTTACATCACCCATTACACAGCCATAAAAATAATTACAAAATTATGCTGGTTTTCTGATCTTCTGAAGAATGAGGGGGACTATGAATATCCCAGCTTTCAAAATTGATCTACATACTCAACTTTTTCAGTCAAAACTTTTTAATTTCCAGTTCAAATCATCATCATGAGTGGTGCTCTGATCTTCCTGAAACAGATCTAACTCATGTAACAAAACAAGAGAAAAAGCTAAAAAGGAATTCAGAAAGTGATGACTCTGTGATGAGAAGGTAAAAATATTAATTAAATTTGAAACAAAGGCAGTAATATTAATGTCAATACAGAGTCAGTATTACTCGTTGCTTTTCCCCACCTGGGTAGGTGTGCCAAGCATTATATTCTGCTGGGTTTCAGTGATGCTTGAGTTGGACATCGCTCCAGTGATGTAAGATATAGAGTCACAACAGAAGGAATAATATACATTATCATACATTGTGCTGCTATACCATTAATTCAGTTGCAGAACCATAGTAGTCGCTGTGTCACCACTAATTCTCTTTTCTGGTCAGCCTTTTTATGTTATGGCTGAGACTGTACTTATTTATTTTCAGTGACTTGGTAAGGTAGATAATACTTCATGCAGGTCTTTTGTTCGCACAGATGCAGGCAGAGTAGAAGCGTGCTTTGAAAATGCCACCACAGTTTCACAGACCGTAGATGACTGACGTTCAAATCACATCCACAGTAAGGCACAAGCAATCAAAGCAGTGATGGAGAGCTTCCACTAGGTAAAACATTGCCCAAATAAAATTCATAAAGGTTTAACATACTCACTGCAGATGATGAGGATCCTGAATAATTGCTCCAGGGAGTTTGTGCAGTATAAAACCATTTCAGTGTACTAAATCAGAGTGGTGATTTGGTTTGAATTAATGTCACCTAACCACCACTCCTGCATTGATCATGCTGCCAGACCCAAGATAAAATGTCTATCAACAGCCTCAAGAAGCCGGGGAGAGATTGGTAGCTGCTGGCCATTGGTGGGGTGGGAGGTTTCCCTCTCCAGAGCAATGCCCTGGTAGGAAAAAGAATGTGAAGAGTTTTATTTGTTGAATAAGAATTATCCACATGATCTATGGATGGAGATACAAACAAATAAAAAGAATGGGTACAAATAACATATGAAGTCCATCAGTAATTTGATTTGTCTTGTAATTGTAGTCATTAATGGCTGCAGTAATATGCCTGGTTTTAAACAGTTTCTTGTCTGATTTGGAAAACTGGAAAACCATATTCATTAGAATTAACGTGATGGATTGAGTACTAGAACACAACATTTTGGAGGGGGATTCATGTGAGTTCTGTTACTTTCCATGAATCAACTCTAATGTAGGTCACAAAAGACCCTGAACTGTCTTTAGTGTAATGTAATTCAATCATACTTTTTACAGTTTATTTGTAAATCTTGAGCAGAAAGCAAGAGTCTTGAATTTGTTCCATCAGGCTTCTGATAAATGCCTCATAAAGCTATAATTTCCCTCCATTCTGTCCTACTCCTTACCTTCTGCCCTACAGTTCTGTTTGAGGCATTCTTTTTTCTTTTTTTGTGGTGAGGGATAATGGATTTTTTTTGAAGGTACAGTTGCACCTGCCACAAATTCCAGACGCCTGCAGAAGGAGGTTATTCTAAATCCTGTAGACGTGTCTTTTTCCTAGGTTACTGTCCCGTTTCTTGCAACATGAGACATCTTCAGTTCAAAGTATCCAGATACCAGTTACAGAATTTCCTACGGTTTCCTAATGGCTGGTGGCATTTCCTCTGAAAATGAACTTTCACTTGTCCTCAGTGTGCAGAGGGTAAACTAGCATGAAGAGCTTTGAACCCACCCTTAGCACACTAGATGGAAATTTACTTCTTTAAGGATCAGCCTTCTATTTTCTTTGATACCTTCTTTACTCTGATTCTTCTGTTTGTCTACGGTCATCATATGGATCTCATAGCTTCAAGAGTGCATCTCTTATCTTAACACTAGCCACTGTTATTTGACCTAATGTAAAATTCAAGTGGTTTACATTTGTTTGCTTTTCCTTTCCTTCATCACATTTTTTTCCTCTCAATGAGCTTCTTAAAATAACTTGCCTTGCCCTGCCGTACGAAGTGTATTCCCTCTGAAGGCATATTGGTGACTTTCATGAGAGCATACCTCCCCGTATATTTTGTGATCTTAGCTCTTAAAATCTCCAGGAACTTGCCTGCAACTGAAGTCAAATGTACTAGTCTATTATTTCTTATTACTGTAGTGCTTCTTTCATAGACTAGGATAATGTTAGTTTGCTTCATGTCCATTTACACCCTTCTGCCTCCCTACAAACTGTTAAATCTTGTAATTCAGTGTTCTCCTACAGCGACCAAACCCAGCACACACCCATCCCTCCCGCTAGCCAAAGACAAGTCAGTAACCAATACGTTTGAGATCACAGATGATGAAATTTACAGAGGGGTCTTTTTTTTGTGGGCTCCCAAAGTAACATGGGTCTCATAGGTTTTCTCAGGATTTGACTTGAACTAAATAATAGCTTTATAGAAATATACATTCTAGGTTTGATGAACTTCCATGGATAGGAAATCCACTACAACCTGTATGCATTTGATTTGAATTTTGCTAACTTCAGTTTTGTCTAGTAGACTGTGAGCAAGTCAACCCTAAACTTTTCTTCAACATAGCTAACCAGATGCTTACACATTTTTTGGGTGGCAAATCTTGGCAGGCAACAGACTATCCTTTGCAGCAGGGTCTCGCAGAGGGGCAGTGCCACCAGGCTGCTTCTACCCTGCTTTCCGTGGTGCCAGTGCTGGGCTGTGCCACAGCGTCATTTTCAGAGCTGGTGTTTCACAAAGTATTCATCACAGTTGCTGAGGCTTTGCCAGCAATCTGAGCTGAGAGAGAGAGTACAGAAAATCCATTAACTCAATAATCAGACCTTTTTTTCTGGGTTTTCCTTTTAACCTTCCACTCTAGGTTTGTGCAGCCCTATAGAGCCTTCATTCTTAGCAGTAAGAAGCTACCTTTTCAACACAAAGTTTCAGAAACTGTGAATGCTAACACCATGATGTTACTAATAATTTCTAGTGGCTGTTACCCTGATCCCCCCTTGCTCTGGTCAATGTAAGCTTTTATCATTTACGCAAATGGGTGCAAGATCAGAGTCCCCCCTCATGCAACACTAGTCCAAGCATCACTGTACCCTAACTTTCATGGCAGTCCTGTTTAAATTGGTGACATACAGTTCCAAAGCTCAGAAATGGACATCTTGGCATTTTTACCCAAAGTTTATATAAACCTCCATGGTCTGTATAATTAGGTTTAAAACACCCTACATCATATGGCAAGACTCTAGGGTCTTACTTCTGCTAAAGAATCTAAAGTTCAGGAATGCACAAAAATATTTAGGGAGCGCATATACCAGCTCACACATATAATCATGTAAGCTAGATGATTAGTTTGTAGTTAAGTGTTTATTTAGAAGGCCAGATGGGGGCAGATTAGGGGTATGGGGGCAGGTTTTCTTCACACAAGAGTGAGGATGGCGTAACTGCTGAGTAACAAGAAACTTTTCTAGAACATTTATTTGCAAAGGGGAGACTGGAATTTTCTGCTCCCCATATCAGAAGAACATAGGGACCCCACTCTAGCCAGACAAATATTCAGAGGTAAAGTCCAGGGAAAGGGGAAACCAGACAAGAGACCATATACAGAGTTCTGGCTTTAAAACACAGTTTTGAGGAGGGCAAGAGAACTGCGAAGTAGACGTCAGTATCTAATCCATCCTCTCCCACTCTACAAAGCACAAAGAAATGAATCATGCTTATAGGAAAATACACAGCTGATGAGCCCTTAACCAAATTTTTCGCTTTTCCTATAATCAGATTTTTCATAGGCGGGACAGTATATGAAGGCCTTCTGGCAGTATCCCTTTGGAGTCCATCTTGTACTAAAGCGGCAAATAGCTCATTATTCACGAGGAGTCTGCTGGCCTTGCAAATGCCACTGTCTAGGAGACTTGAGAACAGAGGCAATTGGGCAGCTCCAGGGCTGCTGGCAGCAGCCCCGTGGTGCCTTTGCACAGGCCAGCAGTGCCAAGGGACCTTGGCCTCATCTCAGGGGCACAGACTGCCCCAACACACACAATCTGGCTGAACAACAATCATTTGGCAGAACTTGAGTTGTGAAATGTTTCCAAACTCTAAAACTGGCCTGCTAATCCAGAGCCCTTCCTGAAATACTGGGGCTTTCTCAGCCAATAAAACAAAAAAAAAAGGTTGAAATAAAGCAAAGACTTCACAGGTTAAACCACAGGCAATGTCTCAATCCCTCTCTGCTTATGTTAACCCTAGCAAATCTAGGTGATGCTCTCCATACCCAAAGGAGCGTAAAGAAATATTAAATTAACCATTAGGTTCAATTTATGACAAATCCTTTTTTGAATTTTAATACTTTATGCCAGAGAGAGATGTTTGCATGTGGGCATTTTCTGTGTGTGCCTTTTGTTTTTTTAATTAGAATCTGATTTTGCTAAGTTGCATGCCTAGTAGGAAGCCTGGATTTTACCCATCTTTCTCCTAAAACACAACCAACATAACAGGCCTCGCACAATCAACTGCAATGGATCTGATCCTTAAAAACAACATTGGAGAAAGCAGGTGTCTTCCAGCAGAGCCTCATGCTCCGCAGATGGATGAGACGATTAAGTACCACGGGAAGTGTTGTCTCACACTGCAGAAACCATACCAACAGATTGGTAATGGTGCTATTCTCATGAGAAAAGCGGGGTCATTATTAAATGGATGGAAATTGTGGTTCATAAAAGATGTTTGTACAAATGTAAACCTTTCTTAACTGCCACGTTAAATTTATCACAATGCGAGGAACTGTCAGTAAGAGGGTGTTCAGGCTTCTCCCACCACCACAAGGTCATTTAAAGCAGATATGTTCATCACTGGTGTGTTAACCTAAAGACATATGTTCAAAAAGTGATCAAAATACTCATCCTCCTCAAGTCCTTTGCAATAGCCACCGCTCCCAGTGGAATCTCTTTCATTCCTGCACAAGGTAAAGTTAGTTACTGATTGCTTGAGGTGCTGGTAGCAATGCCTGTATGTAGGGTACTTAACACCTTTCCTTATAAAAGAGAGCACTAGAGAGAGAATCTTTCTTCCTGAATAAATTTGCATGCAGCTTTTAAACTCACAGCAGCCCTATGACATTTGGTCTGAAGAAAAATGTCTTTACTTTCTATCAAAAATTAACTTGTGCTTTGCTTGGTTAGCAGCTAGAAAGAAATCGCTCTCCTCTTGCTCCATTTTTTTCTAAAGAATAGCAGCTCTACAAGAAATGCATAAACAGACAAGCAAGCCCTGGAGTTTCTGCTGGAAAATCCAAAAAGCTGCTGCAGTACTTTGAGAAGCAGTATGGAGGCAAAAAGGCTGACTGCTACGCAGCTACAAGGTCTGGGCTACTTACATCCCAACAGGACTCCCAGAAATATGGGAAAATGCAAAAAAAGACTGTCCTAATCTTCCTTCATTCTGCTGAACTTCACCAAGACACAACATGATTCTGTGCAACCTTTACAGTTCTATCCATCACTAGGATAACAGCATCTCCTACTATCATTAATTTTTCAGTCCAACTGGTAGTAGTCTCTGCTGAAATGCTTCAGGAGATGAATGGAAGTCCTATAGGTGACAGGGAAAAGGCAAGTCATAACATCATGCAGCACTCAGATTAATTTTTTTTTAAAGAAACCCAGAAAGCTCTGTTTTTAAACCAATGCTTTTGTTTTTAAAGCAACATTTGCAAATTCAAGTATTCTGAAATACCGGTTCCTCTGGAAATGCATCCTCATTTCCACATGGGCACACATATGGGACAAAGTCTTGGATGAGTATTTCTCCACAGTATCCTGTGTCAGTCAGTGTACAGATTGAAGAATGGAAGTCAGAGCAGCAACTAAATCCCTTTTTGACAAAGGTTGACTGGTTTTTGAATGCAAAATTAGCAAAGACATAGAATTTCATGAATTAACAAAAAACAAACCAAACCAGATATTTACTACAAAAGAAATTAATTTTAGTCAGTTAGTTTAAAATATATTTTTCCCAAAAAAGAGAATAGGTAGACACAGACTGACCTTGAAGTGTTACACCATTATCTTCTGTGATATCCAGCAGATAATAAAAACAAACCACAAATTATTTCATAGGCACCTGGCTCATTATGTCTTACAAATTAAATCCTCATTTATCTATATGCACCAAACAGTACCTATTCATCGCCTTCACTTAAAAACACATTGCCCTTCTCTCTAGTCTTGTTAATTTCCAGATGCTAATTAAATTTATACTCATAAATGTATCTGTTTAGCATGCATGACTAGATCATCCCTCAATATCCATTATCCATTGTACATTCCAGCATGTTTACCTACTGCTTTTGTTTTGCTTTGTTTTGTTTGGATCAGTTTCCATCGGTTTAAAGGAGAGAGCTTATGAATTTAACTTTCCCATTTTGATACTGGATGGCTGGATTCTCAGGCTTAGTGCCTTTGTAAACACCTTTGTCTCAACCCACTGTGAGGCAAAGGTATTTTCAGATTATAGCATCAGAATAAGGAAGAAGAGAACAGGAAAAAACACTCGGAAAAGCAGCATTCGGGGCCCTTTATTGAGTCTTTTGGCAAAATCTTCTTCGTTGCAATCCCGTACCACAAAGCCTTGCTGAATACTGTTTTCTGGATGACCCACTCCACTCAGTGCAACTGGCACAGCCCAGATTCATGAGAAAGGGACTGGGGCTACCTTGATGAAAAAAAAGCACCTGAATTCTGGTCCAATTCCTCTCACGGGTTCGCAGGATCTAGCCAGAAGAACGAGCCAGTAGTGCTGCTGAGCACCTCTTTGGTGACTTTAAAAGACCCCTTGGCAGGCAAGTAGGGGACTTCTGTAACTGACCATAGCACAGAGCCTTGGAGAGAAGTCTCAAAAAGGGAAAACTCAAAAGGTCCCTACAGCCCTGCCCCTGCTCTTCGCCCACATGCTGTCATAGCACTTGCCCTTCCCTGCCCAGACTTGTGGCATTGGGCAGCAGCAGCCCAGCCTTAATTATCTGTCCCTGCAATTATCACCTCTTGGATTTCCCCAGCCACAATGAGACTCCTACGGGAGGGACAATGAAATGCAAATATTTCCTTGTTTCCAAGCATGTACCAGTTTCACAATCTCAGAGCCAGGGTCTCTCTACACCCTCCATTTTATGGTACTTTCCAGGTTTTTTGGCATCAACTAATGTCATTAACTTTGGTCAGCAACTTAGTGACTGGGCTTTGTTGTCATGAAGGATACTTGTCCCATGAAGGCCATGGAGCAGATCATCTTGAGTGCTGTCAAACCACACACATGGGACAACCAGGTGATCATACCTGGTCAACATGGGTTTATGAAAGGCAAGTCTTCCCAAACTAACCTGATCTCCTTCTATGAGAAGGTTACCCAATTAGTGGACGAGGGAAAGGCTGTGGATGTAGCATATCTTGACTTTGGCAAAGCCTTTGACACTGTTTCTCACATTATTCTGCTTGAAAAACTGACTGCCATTAGCCTGGACGGGCACATCCTCTGCTGGGTAAAAAAATGGCTGGATGGCCGGGCCCAAAGGATGGTGGTAAATGCAGTTAAATCCAGTTGGATTATGGTTAAAAGTGGTGTTCCCCAGGGCTCAGTGCTGGGTCCAGTCCTGTTCAATATCTTTATCTATGATCTGGACGAGGAAAGTGCACCCTTAGCAAGTTTGCGAATGACACTAAGCTGGGTGGAAGTGTTGATCTGCTTGAGGGTAGGAAGGCTCTACAGAGGGATCTGGACAGGCTGGATTGATGGGTTGAGACCAATGGGATGAGGTTCAACAAGGCCAAGCGCTGAGTCCTGCACTTGGGGCTCAACAACCCCATGCAGCGTTACAGGCTTGGGGAAGAATGGTTGGAGAGCTGCCTGGCAGAGAAGGACCTGGGGGTGTTGGTTGACAACCGGCTGAGTATGAGCCAGCAGTGTGCCCAGGTGGCCAAGAAGGCCAATGGCATCTTGGCCTGTATCAGAAACAGTGTGGCCAGCAGGACCAGGGAGGTGATTGTGCCCCTGTACTCGGCACTGGTGAGGCAACACCTCGAGTGCTGTGTTCAGTTCTGGGCTTCTCAGTACAAGAAGGACATTGAGGAGCTAGAGTGTGTCCAGAGAAGAGCAACGAGGCTGGTTAAGGGACTGGAGAACGAGTCTTATGAGAGGCAGCTGAGGGAACTGGGATTGTTTAGCCTAGAGAAGAGGAGGCTGAGGAGAGACGTTATCTCACTGTCTAAAACTATCTGAAAGGAGGTGTAGTAAGGTTAGTGTTGGTCTCTTCACCCAAGTGACAGATGATGGGACAAGAGGAAATGGCCTCAAGTTTTGAAAGAATCCGTAAGTTTTGTTCCTCTTCTTTCTCCCTTACTAATATTTCCTTACTGACATTTCTGATTGTGTTATACTGAATTAAATCACTCAAGGAGGGTTTAAACTCAGTTTGACATTTCATAGTGCAGGCTACCTATCAAGATACTACTACCCCATCTCACTGAAATTAAATCTTAGGTGTGTCTTAGACTCCTAATCACCTTGCTCCAGACTGCCTCTTTTCCCCTCCAACACTCAGTCCCCTGGCACACGTGCAAAAACCTGTGGCAAGTACTTTGAGCACAGCTCTTGTGATCGGAGAGCTCCGTATGGCATGGGAAATGTAGCCGGTAGTCTAGGTTCAGGGCAGCAGTGGGGTACTGTGGGGCACATTGCTCACAAATTTCCACTAGCAGAGGTCATTGCAGCTGCTCATTGGGACACAGATGAATGCTGATTTAATCCCAAAGCTGCCTGATTTGATTGGCATCAAGCATGTTTTGAATCAGATCATTTTGGTGCAAAACAAAACCTACCCTTCATTTTCTCTATGAAAAATGTGACTGCAAAGCCTGTATTCTTCTGTTGAGAAAACATAAATGAAAAATTCCCAGTGCACAACTGGTAGACTTGAAACTTGTGATGCTTATTTAGGCAAAACTCCACACTGGTTTTAACTTACCTCTAATGCACGTCCCCAAAACTACTAAAATATATCACTGCTCACATTTTTAATGAAAAAGATTCCTTAAAAAAAAAAATACTCCAAGGAGGATCACTTGACTGATTTATTTAGCTTTTAAGTATTAGAGAAATGGCATAGAAGGAAGAAAAGAGCAAATTCAGTGCTTGTCACTGGGGCTGATTTTACTGCTGGTAAAGAGAGGAGTCTCACTCCTTCTAAGAAATACCTGAGAGTCTCTATACTGCACAGTGCAAATGCGAACAATGCAGGCTACTACTTAGCCAACACACCACCGAATAAAGGATTTGCTTCAGTTTGGGATCTGCAGTGATATTTCATTCACTCTAACATAGACAATCATCATCTGCACGTGGGTGCTGAGAGGACAAGGCACAAGCGTGGAAATCAAGGTCAAGAAAGCAAGAAAAACCCCGCCATTTATCCCATGGAACAGTTATTCTATTCTGCAATAACTCTGGTTAACAAATAACATAATAAAGATTGGCGTGCTGCCAGGATGACTGAATTGATTCCTACACCACACAGCACAAATCTTTTGATCTCCCCATAAAGAATGGGAAATTATAGCCACAGTGGGTACCTCGCAGGAAAAGCAAATAAAAATGAAATGAACATTTCTAGCAGTTTTGACCTTGCTTTGGGGAATACTGCTTTAAATTTGATTGCCCTGCCCACTTATTATTTCACGAGAAGACGGAAGCAAGTCACAAAGACAGTTTTTAGTATGCTCTTTGATGAGGTAGAAAACTGGTTAGTCTTCTCCCACCCTTTTTTTTTGTGTTGGTGTGGGGTTTTTTTTCACATACTCAACAGAAAAGATTTTACCCAGGCTTTGATTTGATTTTTCAGGATTTCTGGTGGGAAATTCTCACAGCAGACACTGTGCTTCCATTGGGGTTTATGGTGCTACTCTGTCTAATTATTTCTGGCATTTTGCCCATCAAATTGTGAGTTTCTTCAAAGGAATGGTGTGACAGGAGGCCTCCTTTAGAGCAATCATGGATGGGTTTGAATTTTGTTGTCTTGGAAACAAGCTAGTTCTTGTCATTGAATATATTCATAAAATAATGGTTGAAACATCACTGATAATCACGGGCTCTTTCCTTGTCAAAATTCAGGTTCTGGGGACTTCACTGCAAGAGACTCTGTCAAAGAGTTTTTGCAGATGCTGAAGGTAATTTCAACAATTCTGTTTAAAAATCCTGGCTCATGTCCCATCCTACCACACCTGCAGCTAACTCTGCCTAGGAGAGGTGGCCCGTAGGGATCAGGAATGTTGCAGCATCCCTCCACACCCGAAGAAGCATAGGCTAACTGCGTCCCTGTAGCAGAGACACCAAGGCACGTACCCTCCCATCCCCGTTTGTCAGCACCAGATGGCTCCAAATCATGAGACTTGCACCCAGCGTGGATGATTTTGTCTGTGTCGTGCCTATTAGGTAGAAAATATATTTTTCCCCGTGGCTGCTGATATAAATCCCAAGGTTCAGGGTATTTATACTCTGTGCCAGGGGTCTTACCAGCTTCTCAGCGGGTGCTTCACTTTTCAAACAGATGGATATTGATTGATGACTAAAACCCAGAGACAGAGTTGCAGTTTCTCAGGAAGGCTATTCAAATCAGAAATCCACTATCACTCTTTGAGCTCCTCTATCAATCAATCTGCCTTTGGTTTCAGTTTTTCATATATATTTAAAACCAAAGGAAAAAAGATACCTTGCATTGAGATGCTGCTGCTTTCTGAATGGTGTGAATTAAGCTGAGAGCTGTGCATGACTTGATAAACTCCTACGGCTCTGTGAGACTTTTGCTGCGTGTCTGTGTGGTCATGTATTCACATGTGTGTGCATGTGACACAAACATATATGGGGGTAGGGGCAAGCCACCAGTGGGGACAGGTCATAAAAAGCTTCCATTCTGCCAACTTTTGCATGAACCATTTGGCTGGATACAGTAAACCTGTGGGACACTTGAGAAAATTAAAACTCTAAATTATTACTAGAGAGACTAGCCATAACAGACCTGCCGTGAGAATCTTACTAGCAGTTTTACGATTTTTTTTCTGTCCTTCTCAAATCACTACATAATGACACTGAGTACTCAAATGTCTAACAAGGCCATTTAACATAGCCTGCAGAAGAGGATTCTCCTGTGAAATTTTACTACAGCCTCTTTAGCACAAAGCTTTCTCAGATTATTAGTAATTTGCATTAGGTCTATTTAATTTTGAAGAGTGCCAGTTCAGTGACCACATGCATATTAGAGCTTAGCAAGTGCATGTGTCTAAAAAGTTACCAAAAGGTCATAGGAATTATATAAGGCACTTGGGATTTTCAAATTTTCTCTCCATCACAGCAAGGAAAACCAGCACAAGCCCTTTCACAATGCCAGAGCCTCTCATCTGGGGCATTATGAGTTGCAGGCATTAGCCATGTGATGAGCAGGTCCCTGCAGCAGAATCTTTTTTCTGCTATATACAAGAGTCTTCTAGGAAAACTTTCCCATTCACCTGTGAAAGAATAGCCTGATGACAGAAGAATCCCCTCTGGGCAATCTGAAGGAAAAGCATAGCTTTTCTTGTAAGCACTCGTAAGTGCCACCGCTATGCAAACAGGAAACATGTGGACTGCTGGTGTGGCACATGTATTGACATTGAATTATGAGCCACTAGAGAAACCCCATAGTACTTGAAGACAGTGCTGCCAGAACAATCAAAAAACAAAGGATAGCAGCAAATAAAGACAATATAAAGAAAGGCCTGTTTTCATTCAAGAAGGCATTCCCACCTTCTTCTCCTTTCAAAACATCCAGTATCATGTTTCCAGTACTCCCAAAGACTACAGTTTAACACCTGAAGGAACAGGCGTGATAAACCCCAGGCAGTACCTGGACTGTTTTGAGACCCCAGTTGCTTGAAAACTGTATTCCAGCAGAACGGCTACATCCTGCACCCAACTTTAAAGTCCTGCTTCAGTGGATGTAAAGACCCACCTCTGAATCACACAGTCTCCTGGCACAAATGCCAGATGATGAACTGCTTCTTCACATTGGTGAGATGGAATAATGCCCTTGCGATGCCCGCTGTCCTGTGCACCAAGGGCAAGTAAACTGTTCATAGCCTCACCACTTCGTGAGAATGTTTTTATGCCTTGACTATTTTACACACATGGAATATTTCAGACTCTTATAACAGCCACCTGAGCACCAGAAAAAATATGATTGTCCTGGCTCAGGAAAGCAGGACCTTGCCAACAAAATTAGCTCATCCTAGTGTCTCAGATGCTCCAATCAAGAATGATAGAGGCTCCTACAGGAGGTCTGAGAGGGAAACACAGCCTTAAAAGGACAGAGCCTTTCAGGCTGTCCCACATCAGGATTCAAAAGAGATTGGTGCTATCCACCATACCATGGCATTAGTCTCAATGTACACTGAAGCATGGGACAGTGAGGAGCAAACGGGAGGGGGAACACTCTTGACAAGCTGTTCTTCATAAGTCAATGATTATGAATCAGGTGTCTAATGAAGCAGTAATAGGAATGATGACTAAGTAAAGTAGCTAATAAAACTAATTTATGTGAAGTTGAAGTTTTTAGCACTGTGCATTAAAACAAGCATGATGTCTCAGCATAGTAGGGGAAATGTTAGTGCTATATATACACAAAGCGCTTGCGATGTTTCAAGATGCTCATACAACTAGATATGCTGAGCTTCTGCATTTCTGATTTAAAGCTTTGTTCTTCAGCAAAGACCAAACAACTGGCCTTTCCACGCCACCTATATGCTTGCTGTGAAAACACGCTCAGCGGTTCTGGAAGCTGGCATATCTGCTCAGCCCCACCAGGAAAGAAAATAAACAAAGGGCCTAGCAAGGCAGATTTTTTTCTGTTACTTGTGTCTCTATTTTCCTTTCTTTTTTTTCCCCCCTTTTTTAATTTTATTTTCCTTTTTTAAAAAAAAAAATAAAAAAACAAACATAAATGTCTGACTAACCTTGACTGGAACAAACCTGATACTCCGCAACATGTATAGTGGGCAATAAACTATGGCACATATAGCTTCTCAACACTGCATTTCCATTTTAACTGCTCAGCTATGAGAGTATTTCACTCATACTGTAACTCAAATGATTACAGATTACTTTAATGCAATTTGCTCTTTTTTTGCTTTCATGGATTTTAGAAAATTAATAGACATGAATAAGCTTGCCAGGAAGTTTGAAGGCAGAGATAAATGAAGGTCTTGGGAGCCCAAAACACAAGCTACTTAGCTACTCACACTATACCCTCCTGAAAAAGGGAGTATGTAGTGTGATATATTTGTTTGCTGTCACCGGCAGGAAGGTCTGCCAGGATAGTTTCACTGCTCTGGCACATGGTCAAGTTCTCTCCCACACACAAAGTCAAACCAAAGCCAGGGCCTGAGAACACCTTTTCTGGTGAAAATGTAGCTGAGGTATATAAAAAATGAATATTTTGGGAGAAAACTTCGCTGTTCAGGTTCCCAAGCCCAGTATCCAAACACACCCATCAAGCCATCAGGTCAGCCCACCACAAGACAAAAGGGTTTGGCAGTGGGTGCATGGGAAAACTGCATACCTGGCACCCCAGAGGCACAGTGGTTGACCACTCCCAGCACCGGACACAGAGGAGCACGTTCAAGGGTCCTGCCTAGACGATTCAGCCCCAAAGCACACCTTACCTCAGCTGAATACCATCATATGCCCTAGAGGGACTGACATGCAACAAATGCAGGGAATGCCAAGGTGCTTCTGCACAGCTCCCTGCAACCCAATGCCTTTACCATCCTCAAATGAGAGCATGGGTTGGTGGGCTTTTTTGTACTGGATGATACTTTATTAAGATGTAATTAGGGGGCAAAACAATCAATCAAAGGCACTAGCCAAAGGGCTATTATTTCTGAACATAGACATTTCATTACTTGTCATTTCTCCTAACAATTCTCTGTCCCTCTCTGAGCCTCCACCCATGAAATTGAAAGATTTCTGGTAGAAATGCCTTTGTTGTATCAACTTTGGAAATATGGATTACAGTATTCTGTGAAAAACATTTATTACTCTGAACTGTGACTCGAACATTGTTGCATTTCTAGGGCTATAGATTTTCTTTCAGCTAAACTAAGGCTGTAAGTCACAGTGACAGTTGTAATGTGTGTAATACCACAGTACCAGATTCTATTACATACATATTTTTGCTAGAGGTTTACGATGTTAAAAATATTTCTTCTTTTCCCAATACTTTTCCCTACCTATTGTGTAAATATATTGGAACCTATAACACTGAAGTCAATTTTCCGATGAAATGTGCATGGGAACAAGCAGTTTGTCCTTTTTAAAGAAAAAAATACCAAGGAGGTGGAGGGAGGGAACACTGCATACAAACTAATTATATTCAAGCACAATATTGAATTGTAATAAAAGATGAATGAGAGAAAGTGTGTGTCATTGTGAGGAATGGGGAAGGTTACAGAAAGCTGAGACTAAGGAAGGATTTATCATGTGTGATGCTTCAGGCATTGTGTTGAAAGATCTGCAGACTTATTTGCAAGCGTGTTTTACGGGAAAAATATAGCAGTCTACATAGGGAAGAATTACTATAGATTTTTATCTTTTATACAAGACAAAGATACAAAGATAAAACACTGTTTCTATTTAAGAAAAAAAAAGAAATCTATGGAAGAAATCCCAGTTGCGATACAGAGGGGTAAACCTTTCAAACTGAGCTCTGAGGCCATCAACTGCATAAATTCACGGAACAGACATTTGTTAAAATACAGCCAATCCATAATTTTTAATGTAAGCACAAAAATGTGCTGGGTTTTAAAAAAAAAGCACAACACAACAACTGTGACAACTAGAAAGCTTTCTAGTTTTGCTTGCAAAACCTCAGTGCATATATACATGCAAACAAACCTTTTGGCTGGTTGTTAGAATTCAGCTCTAGTACAGTCATAACACAGCTGTGGAAGCTGGAAAAATAATGGCATTCAGTATGTATTAGTATGCAAACGGGCATGCCAACACTTCCACTTTGTTTCCAGAACTCCTCCAGCCTGCACATGTCGTGTTTCAAACTAAATAGGGCTGGAAATCAGGAGGGTCAAGCACAGCTGACATCTACTCTTCCATTGTTCCTCCTTATCATAATGCCTAGCTTGGGCAATGCAAGGCTGCTCCACTGCATCTCCAAGCATAGTTGGGACCTAGACACTCCAGCACCACTCCTAGCAAGTACAAACCTCCTGTTGGTGTTGTGTTTAATGGTTACAGGAAGGCTCTGGGTGGGCTGGGTTGTGCCCCACACCCATGGAGTGGGCCTCGAGATGAAGATCCCTACCAAGAACCATGCTTTGTTCTTCCATTGGGCTTCCAACCACAGAGTCCAAAGCTCTCTAAAACAGGCATATCTGAATTAAGCTTTGGGACGTATTTACCCAGCTCACAAGGGTATTCAGTTTTGTATTTCATAAAGGGAAAAACTGGGGCACCGAGAGGTTAAGTAACTTGCCCAAGGTCATTGAGCTGAATCAATTTCAAAACTAGGATTAGACTGAAATTCACTCTGAGCACCTGATCACAGAAACACAGACAATGTTGACTTTTTTTCCCAAAAGAAGCTACTTATATGCTGAGCTGTGTAGGGTTGAAAGGCAGAAATAAAGAGCTTATTTGGGGAGCAAAGGGATTTGATTTTAAGGAGTTTAAATTAAAGGAAGAAAGAAACAGGAAGGCACTGTACAGCATCCCCTTCAGAACTGGAACCTCCCCTTGGGCACCTGGCCCTTTAACCCAGTCCTTAACATCAAGGACTGCACAGCCCATCCACATACCAGAGTCCAAATTATGGCACCCTGAACTGAGCCATCAGTGCAGGGAGGACCGGTTTCACCCCCAGGGACTCAGCATCTCCACACACCCCAACAAGGGGAGGAAAGGCACCACGACCTCTAGCCTGGGCCTCCAGCTCCTAGACAACAGCTTCTCCAACAGCACCAGTACCGTGCAAGTCCGAGCAATGCCAGCGGCCTCCCAGCCCATGCCAGAAGAAAGGCAGGACAGAGGGTCTGCCCTCACCCTCTCTGCCCACCCCATTGGAACCCGTTTGAATGGCAGGGGGGCACTGACATTTCAGACGCCTTCCGGGAACTCCACTGTGTTCATATTTCTCCGTATGGCATTAAAAATAATACTAAGAGAGAATGCTTACCAACCACAGAAACTCAATTAATGGGGCTGTCAAAGCTCTGGCAGACTTCAGCGCCACCAGGATTTCAGACGCAATCCCCCTGACAACTTTAGCTTGATCCTTCTGTACATATGAGCTATGATAATGCCTACATTGCTTTAAAAATATTTCCTTTTTGAACTACAGGCAAGTGGATCTGGGCATATCACCATAATGGATCATATGAAAGAAGAGGTAGCACACCCTTCTGGGTTGTTGCACAGCCTTTTGTCCCCTCTGCAGCCTTGAAGGATCCAAAGCTTCATCTGGGAACATATGAGTTGCATGAGTTAGTAGGGGAAGAAAAGACAAGGGTCACTACAACAGCAAATGCCCCCTATGTTCTCTTGCTAGTAAACTCATGTCTATTAATTGCAATAAATTATCAGGTTATACAGGCAAAGTGACACACAAGAAGTTCTCAGAAAAGTAGATAATGACAAGAAAAACAATCAGGCTACAGGTTTTGTTTGCCATTCCCCTAGAGACTATGTAAATTAAAGCATTTTTTCTTATGCAAAGAGCAGCACCATGTAAAGAACAGTATTTGCAGAACTGCTGATAGTCATATGGAGGATGCATATGCATTACAATTACAAGACCAACTTTTAACTGCCAGCAACAAAAGCGATTGCAACAGCAAGCCCAGTAAATGCAGTGATGCCTCAAGGCCTGGCACGGATGGGCATCCTCTGGTACTGGTTGTTGTATGACCACAGAAAGACATTCTTAACCTGAAGAGTATCTTACCCAAAGATGTATTCAGAGATCTACATTCTTCTGCTGGAGAGGTTTGAAAAATACTGGAGTCTGAGTGAACACTTACAGACAAGAGTTGGCTTTCTTTCTGTATTCTGGAAAACATGAGGGAACATTTTAAAATTTCAGTCTCTAAAGTGAAATTTCCCATTTATTTAATTAGTTGTGAGGCAAATTTTACTTAGAGTTTTGCAAAACTCTTTTGGAGATACAGAAAAACAAAATACTTCACCATTTTTCCATGAAAGTAATATTTTAGATACTGGCCTATGTACGGTTCAAAAAGGAGTGTAAGAATACAGGCTGAGCTCCACAAGTTAACCAGCAGGTTTAAAAGTTCAGATGTAATGTTACCTTAACACTGATTTTTGTGCTTAACAACCTATCAAATTCTAGAGCAGTGGCACAAATTCATTCCAATTTGCTTTCATCACAGAAAACCTCCTGTTTTCATCTGCTTCTGATGACTCCACCAATATGCCCTTCGTCACTACAATGCTTGTCCCGCAAGGGAAATCCACGCGCATGGGGTGCTGTTGTGCTGTGGCTCGGTTGCTACCAGGGTTTTCATCAACTGGGTTAGTGCAACAAAGACATTTCCACTGTGACTGCAATGTAAATATCTTCTCAGACCTTCTCAAGCAGGAGTTGTATTACGCCCTTTGCATAGCTCCTCACCAGTGCACATGGAAACAGTCCAAGAGACTTGCTCGAGGTGACACTGGGAATTGGTGACATAGACAGGGCTGACCCTAATGCAGAGCTTCAGCGGGTCCCTGATATAGAGCAGATCCCTCTAGATCACCTTCATGATCTGCTTCAAGGAGTCCACATGGGCCGGTCTCCTCCTTCGCCCATTCATTTGGGGAACAAATAGCAAAGAGGATCCTTTTGTAAACTGGGCTCCTTGAAAAGAGCTTTCTCCGGATCCTAAGAGCCAGCCCCGGGGTCTGATCCAGATGAACAAATCTAACAAACTTTTGGAAGCCTTTCATTCTAATAAAAGCTACCAGAGAGAGAGGGAACACACAAAAACAATGCACAAGTCACACGTGCTTTACAGAAAAGCATAGCAATAAATTGCACAGCACTAGACAAGAAACCGACTGCTCAGGTATCAGAGCATGCTGCATGCGTGCCAGCAGCCGTGCACGGCAGGACTGGTTTCATTCACTTTCCATGAGTAGAAGTGTTATTTGTAAGAGCTTTCAGTGGGGAGTGATCAGCAGACACCTTATTATAAACTTCTGCAGAGGTGAAGTCAGTGCTGAAAAGCACTTCTCGTTCTGTCTCCTTCCTGCCTGCCTTGTTCCTCACACATCATTTTCTTTTATCAAAATGGATGGCAGTATCAAAATTGAAAGGAAGTAGAAGCTGTGAAAATAACAGACCCAGGAAAAGAATTTTTAATTTTGCCTCAATTTCTTTGATGATGAAACCAGTGTTGAATATTAAGCAAGTCCTGAGAGTTGAACATCAAGAAAAGCTGAAAGTTTTGCATCTGTCAGAAATGTGACCAGAATTCCTCTATGACCCATTTCAGCTTGTTATTCAGATACAGTTAAAACTCTCCTGAACTTCACTGCACAGATCCTGCTGTGCTGTGTCCAAGCCCTTGTTCCTTGTTCTTTCCTATGGCATCACAGATAAAGAGTTTGTCTGCGCTTTTGCTAGAGGAAGGGGGGGCCATTTAAAATTAGGGTAGATTTTTATTTTACTATGCAAAAATAAATTTCAGAAACTTATCCAATAAATGAAAAAAAAGCTTTTTAAAATTCTGTTATAATGATTATTCTATGTTTTTTTTGGTTTATGAAGCACTTAAATTACACCTTAAGGCCTAAGGGCAAAGGAAAACAAATACCATTTTTCTTTTAGACAAAAGCTAAAAATACCGTCAAAGAAATTTTCCAAACTAGATTACAGTAATGGTCTCTTCTAGCCCTATAAACCTCTGAGCCTTCCTTGAAGTGATTAATAAAAAAAATTGTACCTAGAACAACTATACAAACAAAAAGCTTCACTTTGCCAGCTTCATGCAATTCATAAAACCTGAAGCAGAAACATTACCAGGGGCGAAGTCACTGCTTCCCGAGTGGAGCATGTCAGAACTGTGGTTGGAGGGCCAAGCTGCACCTTCCAGGATGGAGCGAGAGGCAGAGGCAGCAAGGGAGGCAGAGACAGCACCAGCTGCCCTCCACATCAGGTACTCAGCCCCAGGAAAGGAGAGGAACCACTCACTGATGGCGGGTGAGGAAAGGATTTAGTTGGGTGAGATGTCCCAAATGCTCCCAAGCACAAGGTGTTAGAAATTACAAAACCTTTTTTAAAGCCTTTTCTTTTTATACTTTTTTTTTAAAATTGGAAGGTTTACAGTAACATCAGTGTCTCATTACTGACTCTGACTTTGGAAACTGAATCTTTTTCCTTTATACAGGTGCTTCCAAAAACTTGAGAAAAATTTAGATGAGCGCAGTGGGCTCCTTACAAATTTTGTCAGTGCAAGCAGGCTTGTCTCTGGATGTTACAAACAACCCAATGGGAAACACAAGGTTATTCTACTTCTATTTCTTTTTTTCCCTTCCCACACACAAAAAGAAATAAATAAAACAATTTCCTGATATTTCACCAAAAAAAGGTTTTGTTATTCATTACACAAGCTCTGCATCATAAAATCTACACAAAATTTAACTTTACTGCATTGCTCGATTATTGTAAATAACCAGACAAAATCATGCAAGCCTCCTATCTCCAAGAACATTAGATTTCATCTTTGCTAATATTTTGAGTTGCATTGCATGTTACAGGTCCTAACAAGAACACCAGTTTTTAATTATTAAGTTTTAATCCAAGTTCATTTCACTGTTCACTGAACTCACAAGAGCTGCAAAAGAGAGTCCTACTCCACTCCTCTGCGCAGGAGGGAAGCACCCAGGAAGTTGTCCACTTCTCACCAACCAACCTGTCCAGGTTCAGAAGATCTTCCTTATCAACATATTCTCCGTTTCCATTTGAAAGGATCTTCAGTCTCACACAGAACTTTTCAAGTGACACTGTTAAAAATACCTATGCTGATGACCAGACAGGGACTTTACAGACATTAAGATTTGACCACTTTTTCTCTTGTCTTGCTCACCAGCAGGAGTGAGGGTGAGCTGGACTCCCAGCATTCTCAGTCATGAGCCTGGATATCGGGGCATGTGCAAGAAACATCTGCAGCACTCAGAAGCAAAGACCAGTGAGAAGAATTACCCTAGCGTCATGCTGCTGAGGGAAGTTGTACAGGCCAGCTGTAGGTGCGTGTGGCAGACCCTGCTGGACCCTCCATGGGAGGCAACCCACAGCTTGGGACCAGAGCCCAACCAGGCTCTCCATAGTGTGTTCCAGGTGTCTCACACCATGGAGCCAAAGGAACCAGAGCTGGTAGGCTGATGTGAGCCTCTTCAAGTGCCTTTATTCTACAGGCATTAACCTGCAGCTCATGGTCAGCATCATGCTTCCCACCCCTGTGTCTGAGGTCCCTCTATTAGCTTCCTCTCCCTCCCTGACCTGAGCTGCTTCCTGACTTTTTCTCGTGTGTCCTACCAAGCACCAAACCAAATGCTCTGCCTCAGACAGGAGGGACAAAGCAGAAGCACAGCTGCCATGCCTCGCCACTGGCAGTGCCCACACTGCACAGCACGGTACGCTAACCAAACAGTGATGAGCAAGCCAGGGCTTGTGACAAAAAACATGCTCTGGCAGCGAGGATGAAAGAGCAGGGCAGGGTGACTCAGAGCAGGAGGCAGCAGGTAGGCAGCAGTCTCCTGAGCTGCTGCCTGCAGTCCTTAGGCAGATACAGAAAATGAACCGTGGGAGGAGGCTCTTAACAAGCCCTCTGCAGCAATTTGCTCACCCAGCTCCAGAGAGTGTGCTGCTGGCAACTCTGCTTCTGATGGAGCCACTTTGTTTCCTAAGTGCCACTAAATCATCCCATCACAAACCTGGAACAGGTGAAGATACTTCTCCACCATCTTGCATAAAGTGTGTCAGGTGCTAAACGGAGAAAACAAACACTGTCAGAGCCTCCTTACCTTCCCCTCCTCACCAGCTCTCATGCCACTAAACCTGCCCAGCATCTCACCACACACATAGGCTTTGACCACTTTTTGGGACACAATGTGACCATTTCCAGCAATTCTGCTTACTTTAAGTTTGTTTGCCAAGTATCTTCTGTTTTGGCTGTGACAGGAGTCATGTTTAAAGGAGGAAACAACATACTAGATTCCCAAGTCTTCCTGTTTTGCCAGCACCAACTACTGATGGCATGGCATGGGAGCATCCACAACGAGTATGACAGGACAGCCAGTCTCTAGAGCAACACTTCAGCATTAGCATGAGTTCTGCACCTGGAATAAAACAATTCGCTGGTGAAAAAACGGGCAATTCCTTCATATCCAGTGGGCACATGGCAGCAGCTGATGAAGGGATTTTTGCACAATACATAATCACAGCACAAAGGAGGCTGATCCTTGCACTAGAACGCAGCCTTGCGGTCCCCAAACCATGAGCACAATTTTGGCTTTTGTTGTCAGAAATAGTTGGATTATTTCAAGGGTTGACAAACCAGCTTGGCTTGTGCAGCATTGCCCCCTGCAGACGAAAGGTCGCATCGTCCCCAGCGCAAGGCTTGCTTCTCACATCGTGGCATGAAATCAAAAGGCGTGCTGATCTCTAAGAGAAAGACTGCAATAATTTTAATAACATTTTCTTTCCTGGCAGTAACCAGAGAAAGCTGGTTTGCTTGTTTGTTCCCAGACGGTCTTATCTGATTACAAGGGCAGCTTGGCAAAAAAAAATTACCTTTTAAGACTCCCTTATTCTTTTCCTCTGCTTGTGGATGGCAAACATCTTTTTCTAGATATTTCCTCTCTTTTCACAATGTGACAAATTGGGGAGTAAGAGGAAGGGGACAGGGAAGAAGTGATGAAATATTTTCTAATCCTCCCAACCAAAGGAAAGCAGCATAACACAGGAGATGTCAAGAAAAGGTGATTTCCACCCCCGCTCCACGTGCTTCAAAAGATGAACACTTGTATAAAAGATATAGCACAGAAGACCAGTCAGAGACAACTCTGAGGAGCGTGCAAAGCACAGACACAGAGAGAACAAGGGTGGCCCCCATTTTGTTTAGCAGCAAAGGCAGTACCAGCTAATCAGTAATTTTTCTCATGTACTTACATCTCTGCCTCATCACACTGCTGTAAAACTTTTGAAGTATCTTGGTTTACTTGCTAGTAAATGCCGGACTTCAAAGGAATTGAAAATGGATGCTGAATGGTAAAGTGGCCTTTTATTACTCCAGCTACAGTTTGTAACCTGGAACGTGACAGAACATTTTTCACTCTACTTTAAAAAAAAAGAAGTTCCACTACAGATCACACTTTCAAAGTGGCTTCAATCAGAGCGTTATAGAGGAGTTTTGACAAGATACCAAAATATTATTTCCTGGTTCGAGTCAAATAGCATGGACTGGGGTGACAGGAGGTTATAGTTGTTATAGAGGTTATAGAGGTCCCATTGCAAAAATCTCATTCTGGCCTCATTAACTGTCATTATAGGCTCTTTGCTGGCCTCAGGTATTGCCCGCTCCCTCCATCTCCAGATGTTTTCACTGGCAAAATCAATCTCCAGTGTCTATAGACAAGGGGCTGCCAGTGTGCAAGGCAGGAAACTGAGGTCTCCCCAGTGCTATATGACAAAATTTGGTAACTATTTTGGAAACATATCTACTTGCTTGATATTGTCATTTAAGATACTCTTATCATGAGAATAGCCACTCTATAACATCTTTTGTTCATGTGTTTCATAAATTTGCCTTCAGCTAGGATAACAAGAAAGGATTCTTGTGGACACTGGAGACAAGCTGCTGCCATGTGAGGCTTCGGACTCCCACCAAATGAAAGAAAAATAGTAGCTTCAGACTTAAAATCTTGGTACATAAGATATACTTACTCTCCTTTCCTGTGCTCTCAATACATATTTTATCTTGGGCACTGACAAACATGGAAATTAATACTGGATGAATCAGCACATTGATGTACAGGAATCAAGCGAAACCCGGAAGGACAGCAACCCATTTTTGCTACAGTACCCAAACCACGCTGTTTAAAAAGCACAGACAGTGAAGACTCCATCACCACCTAAGTAGAAGTTGGTCCTTGGCTCTAAGTCTTGTCAGGATTTCTAGGCTTAGGCAATACAAAATGATGAAATGCGATGCTCGTCACATCACCAGTACCCATATTACATTCCACTGCAGAGCCCATGTGCCACACTGGTATGCTTTGGCATCCCTAGGCAGCAAGCGCTAAAGAAAAACAGGGGATACAGCTCTGCAGATCATACCCAACACACTAAAACTTGGCATTGCGCCTTCTGGGTCCCTGCCCACAGAGACTGCCACTCCCCAACATCCCTAGGCTCAGATGGGACCTTTGATCCACCCTCAACTCCCCACTCCTTTTTCCTCCTTTAAGATGAAGGCTGCAGGGCCTGACCAAGTCCTTTTATGTAAAGGATGCAGAGAGGATGAATATAGGGCATTTAGCAACAAGCTAAATATGGAAGGACTTTGGAGAACAGGAGGAGTAAGCTGCAGTATCCATGTGATAACAAGCAAGGCCAAGCTGATGAAATACATTGGCAAAGAGAGGACAGGACACAGGAAATAAAAGAAAGAGAGAAGCCTGAGAAGGAGAAGAGAAAAAAAATGTTAACATTTAAAGGGAAATATTCAGCATTTTTAAAATTGTGAGGAGTGTAGCTGGAAATAAATATATGCTAGGAACCAGTAGGGGAGACAGGAAAAATAGATGAAAGGTCACAATTCGAAATTCACACAAACTGCATAGCAAAGTGAGAAACTGCACGAAAAAACTCAACAAGCAAAAAATTAACAAGACTTGCACCATTTGCTATAACACCTTTAGGTGTGTTATGACACAACTAGCTGAAGGTCTCTTTCCTTTTGCTTTTCCAGAAATTGAAAACAATACATCATGGCATGGACAGGTACTCCTGCCCAAGGAGAAAAGAAAACCCAATGGGTAGAAGGATAAGCTGAGACTTACAACACCTACCATTTTCTTGTTCTGATCTGGAAAAAATAGACTGAGCAGAGCAAAGGAAAAAAGAATGAAAATATAATGGGGTGAAAAGGGAAGGCAGAGGGCTCTAGAAAAAGAAAGAAGAAAAATACAGCTAAAAGAACAGGACAAGAAGTACCCAGCATGCAGCATTATAGATTTTAAATCCTACTAACATTTCAATAATGCACTTCGGAAAAAACCTCCTGATTTTAGCAATCACACCCATGAATGTCATTTTACTTAGCTTGAGAGGTGCCAGGAGTTCCTCAGCCAGTGGCTGCTCTGATGACCTTATTGCTGGATCCCAGAACGTCTCAGCATCCTTCTAGGTGTCTCTAAGCATCTCTACCAGCCTTGCTAGGGAGGCGGGTACATACTTAGCAACAAAAAAGTTGCATGGGCAGTTCTAAAAAAAATCCAGATAAGCTATTCAAAGAGAAGAGCCAGAGAAACACACCTCCCCAATGGAAGAAATAAAAGAAGGCCAGACTGCCTACACCACACCAGCTGAAAACAACAATTAGAAACTCCACTTCCCATTTAGCCTGTGGTTTTTAGGGAAATAATTTTAAAAGTCTGTTTCTCTGCCTAGTGAGGGATCAAGTCAGCCTTTTGGCTGAACGTCAGAAGATTTGTGAACACAAGCATGGAACCTCCATAAACAGCTTAAATCAAGGTTTTCTTCCAAGCATGCTGATACTGAGAGCACATGGGAGGCGAATTTAGACATCAAACAAGGGCCTGCACAGTAGAAATCCATCTGGCTACACTCAAAAATGGGCATTCACTGACTCAGACGTGCTTTTACATTATATACTAAGCCATTTGGATGACAGTAAAACTGAGCCAGTCAGGAACATCATCGTGTTTATATCTGCCAGTCCTGCCAGGATAAAGTTGGTACATCATTTATGAGCGTTCAGCATTCCACAAGGCTCACAATATGGGAAATTTATCTACGGTCTCCTGTACATAAATAAATATTGCATTATCTCCTATGCTGGTACTACTGATATTGTGTGGGAACAGATTTTGTCTTCCATCAGCAGACTGGTAGAATTTAATAACATTTGTGGTCATCCTGTCCAACTGGAAAGACACATCACACCCATCATTCTGAATGGCTCATCATCAGCTGAATATATAAATCTGAAAGAGCTGCAGACAACAACAGAGTGACAGAATCTTTCATTGAACGTGGATGCATTTTTCTCTGACAAATGGGAGTCTCCAGGGACTTATAATTTATCAGTTGTGCACTAGCAGTGTGTTCAGTATTGCACATGACACATTGAGAAGATGGCCCTGAAGAGTTTGCAATCCAAGGTACTGGATTTTGCAAATGCGCTGGTTGAAACTTTCATATGAAGCAAATTAACCTGAGGCGCCTGGTGGATTGAGTGGTGTCTAATGCCCAAGGAGAAGAAAAGCAAGTGGAACACCACTTGAAATACAGCAGAACTACTGTTACAGTCTGGATGTTTCCCTAATGACAAAGGATACCAGCATCAGGTAACTGGTTGCCACCAGCAACACAACTGTATTTGTTTTCTCTAGGGCTTTCTTCCAGTACACACAATTATATTTTTCTCTCAACAACTCACAAGTCCTTCTTCCTCAGAATAAATTATATTGGCCAAAAGACTGCAAACCTATTGACAGCCTATTGAGCCATGCAGCCTTCTGCCTAGGACTCTGTGGCCATCAGACATTACCTAAAGGTTGTGCCAAGTTCCCACTGCCCCTGTGTAGGTTTAGATTGGTTTTGGCCCTGGAGTATCTCTCTGACTAGTCCCACAACTATGGTATTACACCATTATTTCCAAGTGGCATTATAATATAACTCAAATACTCCGTGATTGCAGATTCTGGTTTAGATGGCAGCTGCTTACTTTTGCCTTAGCTTACAATGTCTGTCCTTGGATGCCTTCCCCAACTTCTGCCTCAGGCACCCACAAAAGGGGCCAGTACAGTCTGTGATCCCAGTTTAGCCCTTACAAGGGACTGAATTTGGTCCTAACCCAGGTCTCACAACCCTGGGAAGACAAAGGGACAGTTCCTGTTCCATGAGACTCCACTGAGGTACTCATGTGGCTTCGGCCAAAGTCTCCCCAGATTCCTCCCTTAAAAATTTCTTGACCCTACATCCATTTCCAGCCAGCCAAAGACTTGTCTTATACCTCCTGAATCTTCGCTGTAGCCTAGCCACCTGCATCTAGGAGGAAAATCAGAGGCAGAAAATGAGGGAGAGGTGCTGTCGCAGAGCCTGCAAGGAGAAAGGTGGGTTCCCAGGGGCTGGGAGGACCGCAACAACAGCAGCCAGAGCGTGGCCAGCAGCTGCCTGGGCACAGGGAGCAGAAATCAGAATGAGGGAAGGAGACAGAAAGGTGCAATGGTGGTGCAACAGCTTTAGGAAACACCCAGTCCTATGAAAATCGCTGACAAGGCATCCTTTGAATCCAGCGATTTCGCTGTGACTGTTGTTCTGGCATATGTGTGCAAAAGATACTGTGTTCCCTTTCGCTACAATGAAATCTACTATAACTACTCTGAAATACTGCTCTATCAACCCTGCTCTGGGCACTGTGCCTTTTGGTCTCTGTTCTTTGCATGAAGCAAAGGAGAGGGAGAGGAGAAGAAAGAAAGAGAAGAAGAGAGGGAGAGGAGTAAACTCTAAGGCATTATAATAAAACCAGAGTATACCTTAGGTGTAAGAAGTGATTCTAAGCTGATGTGAGCTTATACAAACCAAGAAAACTTTTACCAGTTTCCCCACAGTCCTTCAACTCTCTCCCTTTTCTAATCATCCGAAGACATTAGAAAGGCTGCTGAATTTCTATAATACAATAAATCCATCTTAAAAATAGGCCAAGTTCTAGGACCATACACAATTCCTTTGGATATCACATGTATTATTTCTGAACCTGCAGACACCAGTATGTTTTTTTAATTTAATTATCTTCCAATAAAGCTGCTTATGCTGGGAACAATAAAACTCTTTCTACCATGTCACTCTTCCTTCTTTAACACACATACAAAACACACAGAAGCCTCAAAAAAGCTCCAGGCATTCTAAGAAAATAACAAAATACCACCAAATATTTAATTTTCTGTGCCGGAAATGAGAAAGAGGTGTAATTAAAATAACACTTTTTAAATTAAGTGACCTCTCTTGACCAACCATCTGTGAATAATTCAGATTTTTTTTCCCATTATTACTGTAAAATTAAAACTAGGGCATATAAATGACGAGATCCTCTTTAACTATCTTTAAGCACCAGCAATATATATTTTCCACCAGTTAAAATCCTTAATGATACCAAAAATCTGTCAAGCATAACTCCCCCAATTCATTTGCCTGAAACCATCAATATTTTATCATGCATTTGCAGTTGGCTTTAATTTAACAGTCCAGGTTACTAATCAAACAAAACACCCAAGTCATTAAAAGTTAGCGTGCCATTTAGAAAGTGCATTTCACGTTTATTAAAATATCTTTCATGGAGCCATTAGAAGGCTAAAGTTTTAATTACAATCAGATATTTAGTTCTACTTCAGTTATGCTTTTGGCACTCTCTTGCAACTGCCTTGATTAATCTTCCAGACAGAGCTCATCCATTACCTCCTGAAATTATTTTCCTCTTAACTTCATCATAACTCATCTTTTTTCTTCCCCCCTCCAAACATGTAAAATGCATTAAAAAGGTGTGCACAATACCTGCCTGAAAGATAAGTCATTAGAAAGATTCCATTTCAAATGCAATTTATTCTCAAAAGTACCAAATAGCCATAATTCAAACAGATGTATTGAAATTGAAATGTAGGTTTTCTTGTCTTTGTTGTCATTTTAACTATTTTCCTACAGATGAGAGACTAATATGTGCTGCTCTTTCTCCTGTCTCAGGTTTTGAAATACACAGTTCAGCTGATTTTTTCCTGGGTAATTCTGAGGGCACCTCAAGCTCATACACAATCTCTGTCACAGAAAATTTCATATCTTTTTCTTGCTCCTTAACATAATGGTCACATTGCAATACTTTTTACCAAACTTCTGAGCTGAGATCATTTCAATGGCTTTTTTCCATCCATTTCAACAAACACTGTGTGGAACCTCAGTCAGCAGTAATGAGAAAATACTCTCACTTTGACTGATACATTAGATCTTTAGTGCAACTTCAGCAGCAGACATTTACACTATCTTTTGCAAAGATTCACCCTAAATGGAAGTAAGAATTTGGAAAGACCGAGGGAGTAATTTTGCGGGAATTAATCTGTCCCTGAGACATCTAACACATCCAGCTGAGCTTTCATATTTCCCCTGTATCCACAATAAAGACAGATATAAGACCTCCAGGCTTTGGATTTGGGACCCATATATCATTTTGAGTGCTTGTTTTCTGGAGATAGATACAGCCAAATTTGGACTGCATACACAAAAGAACTTGAAGAAACCCCAGAGGACAGCTGACAATCAAGCTCATTCATCCACAGCTTTAGATTTTTATGCACATTGGATTTTTCGGCCCCTTCTTCAAGGCTCAACCTCATTCTCAAACTGAATGGGATCAGAGAACAGTCTTCCCTGTCTCCATCCAGCAACATCAATCTTTACTTCTTCTGTGAGTACAAGAAGTCTATTGAAATACAGGCTAGAGAGATCTTGCCAGACCTCAGACAGCCCTTTCCACCCAGCTGATAAGCTCTCCTCTACACCTACCTCTGTGCCCACAGGTTCCCTCCCACTGGCTGTATCAAGGTGTTTCCTGGAGGAGGACAGGCTGCCCAGGTTGTCCCATGCCCCTGTGCCCACAGCCAGACTGGGCACCAGACACCGATGGGAAGAGGTTGAGCCACACTCCCTGCAGAAGGCTCATGACAGCACCAGATAAACTCTCCATCTCCTCCTTCATCATATGGATACTGGGACACATCCACCTGCATGAGGAAAGCCCCTGTGCTCACATTCATCTGAGCCAAAGATAAATCGGCATCTTTCCTACATCATATCGCTAAAACTGTGAAACCTGGTATTTCAAATGAGCAAAAAACATATGGGGAAAGACAGAGAATAGACTGGGCGCAGTTAAAGCCCTCTGCCCTGACTGATGCAACCAGTAGAATTGGCTCCAGGCAAGTTCAGGAGGAGAAATGCAGACAAAGCTCAATTACTTAGGTATCGAAATGGAAAATGCTTGAAAAGCCTGTCTGCATCATCCTTGTACAGCACTGTATGCATTTTACTGAAAAGCCTGCCTGTACTGTCTGTTGTTATAGACAATATTGATTTTTTCTTTTGAATCTATCCACTCCATTTTTTAAATTTATATTTTTATTGTTAAAAATATACAGTAATTTGTTTCAAACAGATTTGTTAGGGCTTTCTCTTCGTACCTTTAAACAACATTAAGCTAAGAAATGAGATTGTGTAAGAAGTGAGGTAGATAGTGAATTATAGGAACAGATTAAAGAGATATATGGGATATTGTAAATACCAGTAACCTTGGTTTTCCAATGAGTGACACACACTCCCCATGGACCAAGGAAATGCAGGAATGGCAACACTGTTTGCAAAAAAAAATGAAACAAGCAGACGGGGCTGGGACGATGTTCAGCTTTGGAACTGACCCTGCACTGACAGAAGCTGAAACTCAGGGCTAGAAAAAGGTCTTTTTAGTGTACCTATGGTTCCGACGCGAGTAGAGAAGCCCACTCCATCCCGAGCGCTGGAGAGAAAGCAAAGCTCAGTTAAGTAGCACCATCTAGTGCCTGCTGTGAAAAGCAGAGAGAGCAGAAACGGACACTTCCGAAAATACCCGGAGAGCTGTGCTCCCTAAAGCTAGACCATGTTGAAGAACGAGCCTCCAAATCATTTTAAACATGCGACTACATGACAGCCAGATGGGTCAAGGAACATTCCAGCTGAGGAACTCGAGAATGGGGCTGCAATGAGAGGAACAGAATAAATGTGGGACTATTTACAGCTCTCAAAAAAAAGAAGGGCAAAAGTTTTGGTTCTGACAAACGATGAGGCTGTATGAAATTTGTCTCAGGAAAAGGACTGGTATCACTGACCCACTGAGACACTCAGTTTTTGAAGGAAAACATTTTTTCCTTTCATTTTTCAAAGACAGTTCTCGAATCATCTTTGGCATTTGGGACCTCATCAATATATGGTTTCAATGGGATTATGATTTCTTTCATTCTTCCTACATCTCATTATGGTTAAGTGGCAGATGCTGACATAACTTACCCAAAGCCTCCGGTCATATCTACTGCACTTCACTAAACTCACAGGTGTACCAAATAGTGAAATCTATTAGAGCTGTAGGCAGCCTCAGAGAACAGAATAAGGGAAGAAAATTGACTCCTTTCATACATGGCTGAAGCATTGCCAGCTAACTGCTGTGCTTCACCTAAATGAAGCAAAACCCTTAGAGAAGCATATCCACTAGTCTATGCATTGAAATCATTACATAGCTATAAAGCTGGAAAAAAGAGACTTCTCCTGACAGCAAAATTCTGCTGTCCCTTAAGAGGCCTGGGGCTCAAGAATGTAATACTTGCTTTCATCGTTGATATTTTTTCCCTAAAAACTATGTTTATTTTCTTGTAAGTACCAGAATAAGGGCTGCTGAACCAACTAGAAATAGATTTATTACTGTGTTCATAGAGCACTTTTTCCAATTATGGCTCCTATCTCTGTCAAACCCCGGTAAAAAGTACCATTAGTGATGCTAATACTTCTAACAATAATAAATGTTAAGGAAAAAAAATAACTATAATAACCAGAGACAAACAAAGTGTCAGTTGTTCCTTTGCCATAGGTGAGATTGAGTAACAGGAGTGGAAAGCATCATTTCTTCTTTCCTTACCTCTTACCTTGGTATGAGCAAAGGAATATAACAAGGAAACTAGGGAAAAAATCTAATGTGGAACTAATGTGATATTTACCACTTATCTGATTATTGTACTTGCATGATATTTCTAATCTTTAATCTTCTTGTACGTAGATTGAAAGACCTGCAGGGCAAGACTTTCTACAAGTCTCTGTAGTATCTAATACAGTAAGATTCTGATCCTCCCTCAGTCCTCTAGGAACTCATGAAATTAGAATAATCAAGTGATAAGGTTCTCCAAGCTAGACTCACCAAAGGTTTTGGGCAATACAGTACTTAGTTTCTCAGCACGCCTAGGCACTTTGCCAGCTTGCAGAACAGAAAGCTCTGAATCAGATGCCCAGCTTCTGCTGGCCTAGGCAGAAGAAACTGCAGCATAGATGATGGGGCCAGTGCCAACATATAACCTTGCTAGTCAGGGGCAGGGACCCAGCAGACCTTCTCATCTCCCTGGTAAATCTGAACTTTAGGTGTCTGATGACAAACTTGACAGAGGTGCGAGGATGCACATTACCCAAGAGCATATATAATTTTCAGGCAGTTACAGATCTGCCCTGTGTTTTATGTCGGCTCAAACAGTACTGTCACTAAATGTCAAATTGGGTACAAACAAGGGAGATCTGAGCCCAAGTACTGCTCAAGTTCCCAGTCTTAAATGCTTGCACACCTATGATGTGAGACATGTGAGTCTGAACTCTTGAGGGACGTGGATGAAGCTGTACCAAATCATCCTATGCCGTAGCTGAGGCGATGGCCACAGGGGTCCACCAAAAGGGCTTGGTTGGTTACATAACTCAGGAGAGAGCTGAAGGTTGCATATCCAGCCCAGAGAGGAGTGCTCCTTACAGCGGGTCTTTAATTTAACACATGTATTTCTCTTTTGCATTTCCCACCTCAAGACACCTCAAGACACCTACTTGCAGGTCTATGTGTGCCCTGAGCACAGCAGAAGCTATGGGATGCTGTGAATACTATCACATTGAAGCTGTTCTGTTTTTCAATGAGTACTTAAATAATCTTTGGGATTATTTAAGAGGGAAGAAACTCCAGCTACATCCTTAAAGCCTCAACATGAAAGAGAGGAACAAATTCCTCTTCTAGTGACTACTTAGATTCTTGGTTGTAAAGATCTATTAATACCAATTGTTGTGTTTAAAGCCAACAACAAGATCATTAAAGCCTTTCCAAATATTACTTTCCCACATAAGTATCAGCCTACTGTCATAAGAATTTTGGTAGCCATCAAAAGGATAATTGAGCTGAGGAAATGCAAATACAAGATCTCCACAAATTAATTTGCCTTTTAGCAGAGTTTAAGTTTCAGGAAGGTTTGAGAAACTTTGATTAGAGAATGACTTAATAGTCATAAGGTACAAGCTGTTCTCAACATGCGTTGTGGAGGCAGAGTTTAAGCTGTATTCAAATCAGACATAGGAACAAACTTGCTAGAGCATCGTGCCTTTCTCTGAGGCAAGTTATTGCCATTCCTATGTTTTATGACTACACCAGCACATTCAGTTATCAAACATACCACTTTCATGCCAGAGTTGAATTTGTCTTTTTCACTCATTACTCTGTGGTTACAAGAAGACACCTGACAGAACAAATCAACAGAATTTAAGAGTAATAATAAATGGGCACTGCCCGGGAAGGACTGCTACCTTCTTGGCAGCCATCAGTGCTACAGTGAAAAATGAAGCCCTGCAAGCCCACAACAAGCAAGCTGGCAGAAGACAAAGTAGACTCCAGATTAAGAAGGTATCAGCCAAAGAAATGCAGAGTTCCATGGTCCTGACTGCCTGACAGTCCTCCATGAGAACAACACAAACTCATTCCAAAAGGGCAGGGTGACTAATCACTCAAAAGAGGCTTTTGCACTAACATCCTAACTCAAACAGAGATAGTACAATGCTCGTCCTAGATTTGCACTAAAAGGTTTGAACACATATTTTGACTGTTTATATTTTGTAACAGGAATCATTGCTTCTAAAACACAGGTAACTCACAGAAAGTGCCACAGGATCCTGAAAACTCAACAGGACAGAGAGCAAGGCAGCATACCACTGTGACCAACCCTTCCCCAGCTGCAGGATGAGGGACATAAACCCACATGAACTCCTTCAGGCCTTTCCCACATTTGATTTCTTTGATTCCAGCAATAATCTCTCAGAGCTGATTTGTGCTGAATGGTTACTCAAATACCTCAGAAGCAGCATTGAGGCTACATATAGTGAAGATGAGCATTTGAAGAAGACATACAACAGCTACCATCAGGTGGTCCAGCAAATTGGATAATTTAATCTCAGAAACCATCTACTCCAGACTGACAGCTCTCATTCCTTGGTGCTTCTGAGCAGTGGGGAACACCAGCTGAAGGACTCTGTTAAACTGAGGTAGTACAAGATGTTGACTAATTGTCAAAGAAGATGTTATTTTAGAGGTCACAGGCCACTTCAGAAACTTCCAAGGAAGGTACATCAGCAAGGATAAAGAAATTGTGAAAAATAGGATTTTCTCTGAAGAGCAGTCAATAAGAGGTTGTGCAAGAGCTGACAGCAGAAAGAAATTCACAGTGTAAGAAGGACAGGAATACTAAGGCTGGTAGGGAGTAAGAAAATAATTAAATAGTATGGTAACATTTAATTACGCTGGAAGATATTTGGGGTAAAAAGGGGAATAGAAACTCAGATATAGGGACATGCCAGCAATACTATTTTAACAAGGCTGTAAATCATTACTCATGGCTTGCTAATGTCAAGAAAGGAAACTAGTAATAGTACTAGACTGGATAATCAAAGTGAACAGTCTGTTAAGGTGATATTAATTGTATTTGACTGATGAGAAGGGGCGGGAGAGTGAATAGCTGGCAGAAGGAAAATGTAAAATTTGATGCCTGCTAAATGAGGCATGATGAATAATGTTTTTTCTTGTCAAAAACCACTGCTAGATTCCCCTCAAGCTGCGAGCGGGTATTCAAGAACATGTGTCTGGTTTAACCAGGGGTCTGATCCTTCTCCTAATAAAGGCAACTGAAATTAATGTAACTGATGCAAATAGGAGCTGAAAATGACCAAGATAATGTCCTACAGCCACAAGCTGAAATTCCATCTTATTTCACAAAATATACATCCAAAGCAAGTTAAAAACAGTCCAGGGAGGGTATCTATTATCTTGCATGAACAGCCAGCAGTTATTGACAGGAGTTAATAGCATTTTCCACAAAATTGGGCTTTATCTGTTTTTTTTGTTTCTTTTCATGTATTTATTAACAGTAAGTAGAATTTCTGACAAGATACTCTCTAATCAATGCATTAAAAGTGGGTCTCTGCTAAATAAAATAATATAGCAGCAACATAAATCATTCAGACTTAGGGTAACGTTATTCAAAGAGTTAATATCAGTGATTTGTGTTTATCTTACTTGCTACATTTTCCAGAAATTGTTCAGCTGTTAGCATACTCTGTAAGAAGTTGTCCCATTACAATGTGCATGAGGCTGAACCACACTTTTTTGATGGGGTGGGGAGGAAAGCAGCAACAATTACATCTGTTGGCTGCAGTCTGATGTATTCTAAAACTGCTCCCACTTTATGTGTAATTTCAGAGAATCAGGACATTTCCTATCATCACTATAATAAAATGAATTTGTGGTAGGGCAACTAATAGATTATGACTCTCTTTAGTTTGCTTGTTGTGCAGAAGACAACTCTGTCCAATTACTTGGACAACAGCCCCATGGGTTCTACACAGAGACTTACTCCATATAACAAACCAGAAAAGTCAGGAGCAGAACAGAGATACTCTATAAAAACAACAATGCCTGAGATTCTTTCTCTCTAAACTTCCTTTCAGAAAGTTTTTCTGTATCATTGCTGAAGCAAACTGATGCTAGGTGTTTAACAGCAGGCTGCAGAAATAATTTAGGCAGAAAACAAGTAAAGCATGTCCTGGAGATGGACTGCTCAGTGAGCAGAGCCATAGTCCCTTCAAGGTCCCACTGAAGCAAATGTAGAAAATGCTGAGCAGCATAGCCTCTATAGTAAAAATTATGCAGGAAAGCTATGTGATCTCCACATCCAAAATTTTAGAACAAAGATCAAAAAGAGCGTCAGCCAGTCATTCCACTGCAGAGCTTCTTGCATCTTGCATTAATAGATGCCCAAAGCATCTATTAATGGCACCTCAAATGGCTGTTAAACAAATGGATCCAGTGACAGTCTGACTGCCATGCACCAGGCATATAAAAGGAAATTAATGTTTTGAGAGATACGGAATTAGGATTTCCAGCCCACTAAGTCGTAGAATTGGAAATGAGATCACATCACCAGGCCCAAATTCAAATTGCCCTCAAATTTGGAGAGACTAAGAGCCCAAGTTCTAATTTAGGCCCATGTTTGGCTGGAGTTAAGATTAACACACAAGTTCAAGGGTCAACAAAGTCTCTTTATGAATCATTCCCATGGCATCTAGACTACAAGTGTGCATTGCCTCTGAGATCAATGAGCAGGCCTCAGGACCTTATGGAGCCCCTTCACCCTTATAGGCAATGTGAGGCACAAGTAGAGGTTAGGCTGGGAAAAAAAAAATGGAGTTAAATGCACAGCAGGACTTAAATCCAGCATTTGCCTGCAATGTAAATTCAAGGGTGCCACCAGTCGTGTTAGTGCTCATGAACCGATCCCAGGGAATCTTAAGTTTGATGGTTTACCTTTCACTGTCAGTGCAGCCCTGCAACTACCCAGGTCTTTCTAGTCCAAGAGCTCTGCTACACTGCTGGAGTACTTGGGAGCCTACCTTCACTGGGTTCTTCTCACTGCAGAGGTGGCTTCAGGCTCTCCTTGCAAAGGTCTTGTAACCAGAACTCTATCCTCAGGCACAAGCACATCTTCATGCATACCTACAGCTATAAGCACCACCTAAACACTTCATCTTCCCTATCCCTCAGACACAGCCTGCATAGCACCTTGCTGAGGTGCTCCAGAGTTCACCCCACTTGAGAGAAGCAGCAACAGTAGGTTTACAGGTTATCCAGAAGCACCTACCTCTTGTCTACCTATACTGGGAGAGAAGTGAAATCAAGGTCTAGCCTGGGTGTGTGCCAGAGGAGAATTCTGGCTTTCTGGGCAGTGCTTGAGAAACAATATAGGCATGGACCCCACACAGTCTATAGATTGCCTCTCAGACCACACAGTCATGCATAATTTAGAGATGACAGAGTATGCTATTAGAGAGTTTCATGTAACAAATCTCATTATGTGGAAAGTACAAGTAAATAGTTATTCACACTTACTACCCAGGTAGGAAATAATTTGGGGTTCTGATTTCCCCTGGTCTGAGAAGAGGTTTGTGTTGTGTCAGTCTTTTATAAAAAATACAAAAATATTTTTTTCTTTAAATTTCAGTCTTTGTGAAAGTAAGAATACAAGCACTGAAGTGGCACGAGCAAACTCACATACATTTATAAGCAGATTCCTACAAACACTTCTTCAGCCCAGCCTGAAATACCCCTGCTGCTCCTCTGCAAAAATTGCCAGTTTCATACAACTGCCTGCTGGTGATGTGACCTTTCAAAGATGTGAGAGTTGAAGTGAATTACAGAAGAATTCAGAATGCCTCAAACAGGCACTAGGAAGAAAGCACAGTTGTGTGTGTTGTTTGGGAAAGAGGAAAGCAGTATTATATATGTACCTTGCTGGAAACCAGCCCTTCATTTCTCTCTAACAACGGGGTTTCTCATTCTGTACTCATATCTGGAAGGAGTATAGAATCATAGAATTATCTGGGTTGGAAGAGACCTCCAAGATCATCAAGTGCAACCCTTAATCCAACACTATCATGATTACTAGATCATGGCACTAAGTGCCACATCCAGTCTTATTTTAAAAACCTCCAGGGATGGTGAATTCACCACCTCTTTGGGCAGGCCATTCCAATGCCTGATTACTCGTTCTGTGAAGAACTTCTTTCTGATATCCAGCCTAAACCTTCCCTGGCAGAGTCTAAGCTCGTGCCCTCTTGTTCTGTTGCTGGTTGCCTGGGAGAAGAGTCTGACGCCCACCTGTCTAAAACCTCCTTTCAGATAGTTGTAGAGAGCGATGAGGTCACCCCTGAGCCTCCTCTTCTCCAGGCTAAACAACCCCAGCTCCCTCAGCCTCTCTTCATAGGACTTGTGCTCAAGTCCCTTCACCAGTTTTGTTGCTCTTCTCTGGACCCTCTCCAGCACCTCAATATCTTTCTTGAACTGAGGGGCCCAGAACTGAACACAATACTCAAGATGTGGCCTCACCAACGCCGAGTACAGAGGAAGGATCACTTCCCTTGTCCTGCTGGCCACACTATTCCTGATACAGGCCAGAATGCCACTGGCCTTCTTGGCCACCTGGGCACACTGCTGGCTCATGTTTAGCCTCCTGTCAATCAGCACCCTCAGGTGCCTTTCCACCTGACTGCTCTCCAGCCACTCTGTCCTCAGCCTGTAGCGTTGCATGGGGTTGTTGTGGCCAAAGTGCAGGACCCAGCACTTGGCCTTGTTGAACTTCATCCCGTTGGACTCAGCCCATCTCTCCAGCCTATCTAGGTCCCTCTGCAGAGCCCTCCTGCCTTCCAGCAGGTCGACACTCCCTCCCAACTTGGTGTCATCTGCAAATTTACTTATGATGGACTCAATCCCCTCATCTAAATCATTGATGAAGATGTTAAACAGAACTGGACCCAACACTGACCCCTGAGGGACACCACTGGTGACCGGCCGTCAGCTGGACGCAGCCCCATTCACCAGCACTCTCTGGGCCCAGCCATCCAGCCAGTTCTTAACCCAGCTGAGAGTGCACCTGTCCAAGCCGTGGGCTACCAGTTTATCCAGGAGTATGCCGTGGGAGACAGTGTCAAAGGCTTTGCTCAAGTCCAGATAGACTACATCCACAGGCTTCCCTTCATCCACCAGGCGGGTTACCTGATCATAAAAGGAAATCAGGTTTGTCAGGACAGGACCTGCCCCTCATAAAGCCATGCTGGCTGGGTTGGATCCCATGTCCGTCCTGAAGGTGCTGTGTGGTTGCACTCAGGATGATCTGTTCCATAACCTTGCCAGGCACTGAAGTCAGGCTGACAGGCCTATAGTTGCCCGGGTCCTCCTTGCAGCCCTTTTTGTGGATTGGTATGACATTTGCCAACTTCCAATCATCTGGAACCTCCCCAGAGAGCCAGGACTGTTGGTAGATGATGGAGAGTGGCTCATCAAGCTCTTCTGCCAACTCCCTCATCATCCTAGGATGGAATCCATCAGGTCCCATTGATTTGTGTGGATCCAGCTGGCTCAGTAATTCATAGACTATTTCCTCCTGGAACACAGGGGAGCCATTTGGTTTCCTGTCTCTCTCTGAGTTCCAGAGGCCAGTTATCCTGAGGGGCACCTCTCCTACTAGTGAAGACTGAGCCGAAGTAAGTGTTGAGTACCTCAGCCTTCTCCTCATCCCTGGTAACTACGTTCCTCCCTCAGGTCTAACAAAGAATGGAGGTTTTCCTTGCCCCTCCTTTTGTTATTAAAGTATTTATAGAAGTGCTTTTTGTTATCCTTAACAGAAGTAGCCAAATTAATTTCAAATTGCGCTTTTATTTCTCTGATTTTCCTTCTGCATGTTCTAACTATAGTCCCATACTCTTCCTGAGTAGTCAGCCCTGCCTTCCACAGTCAGTAGGCTCTTTTTTTATCTCTGATTTCCTTCAGTATCTCCCTATTCAACCAAGGTGGTCGTCTTCCCTGCCGGCTTGCCTTTTGGCTAATTAGTATAGCCTGTTCCTGTGCACTCAAGGCTTTCTCCTTGAAGCACATCCATCCCTCCTCTACACTCCTGTTTTTCAGGAGTGTGTCCCAGGGTGTGTTCTGGACCAGTCTTCTGAACAGGTCAAAATCTGCCCTCCAGAAGTCCAGCATAGAGGTTTGATTGGTGGTCCTCCTTACATCCCTGAATATTGAAAACTGTATTATTTCATGGTCACTGTGCCCCAGTTGGCCTCCGACCACTACACCTCCCACCAGTCCCTCTCTGTTTGTAAACAGCAGATCTAGTGGGGCCCCATTTCTGGTAGGTTCATTTACCTGCTGAAACAGGAAATTATCCTCCATACACTCTAAGAATCTTCTAGACTGCCTCTTCTCTGCTGTGTTGAGCTCCCAGCAGATATCCGTCAGGTTGAAGTCACCCACAAGAACAAGGGCTGGTGATTTTGAGACATCTGCCAGCTGCTTGTAGAATAACTCATCCCTTTCGTCATCCTGGTTGGGTGGTCTATAACAGACTCCTACCAGGATGTCAGTCTTTTTATCCTTCCCCCTGATTCGGGTTCACAAGCACTCAACCCTATCGTTGGTCACCTCAAGTTCTACAGAGTCAAGAGACTCTCTAACATACAGAGCCACCCCTCCACCTCTCCTACCCTGCCTGTCCTTTCTGAAGAGCTTGTAGCCACTTATGATAGCACTCCAGTCATGCGAGTCGTCCCACCACGTTTCTGTAATGGCAACTACTTCACAGCTTTCCTGCTGCATGATGGCTTCCAGCTCCTCCTGTTTATTGCCCAAACTGCGTGCATTAGTGTACATGCACTTTAGCTGAGCTGCTGGTTTTACTTTTAATTCAGTCTTTTCACCCCTGGGTTGAACTTTGGAGAGCCTGAAATCAATCCCCTCCCCCTTCAGACCTAGTTTAAAGCTCTCCTGATGAATCCCGCTAACTTATGGGCAACAGCCCTTTTGCCCTGCCTAGACAGATGAAGCCCATCTGATTTAAGAAGACCAGGTAGTATGGAGTTTTCCCCATGATCAAAAAAAACAAAATTTTGACGGTGGCACCAATCCTTTAGCCACCTATTGATAAGATAGGTTTTCCTAATTCTCTCCTCATGCATCTCCCTATTCATTCCAGCCACTACAGGAACCAAACCAAATACTATCTGTGCACTTGTCCCATGGACTAATCTACCCATTGCCCTGAAATCCTTTTTGATTACCCTGGCACTTCTGCTATTGATGTCATCACTGCCAGCCTCGATTACCAACAGTGGATAGTAATCTGAGGTCTGAATTAGCTCAGGAAGTTGCCTACCAATGTCCCTCACCCTGACTCCAGGAAGACAACAAACCTCCCTTTGGGTTGGGACCGGCCTACATATAGGGCCCTCAGTTCCCCTCAAAAGGGAGTCACCAACTACAACTACCCTTCTTTTCTTTCTTACAGGTGTAGTTTTTATCTGTCTGGAAGATGGGGTGCAACAAGAAGAGAGCCCTCCAGACAGATCTCCCTCATAGCTGACCTCTACTTGACTAGCTGAGTCTAGGGCCTCATATTTGTTTTTTAAGGGCACCTGAGGATGTGATGGGGGTTCAGAGGGAGTTTTTTTTTCTCTCCGAACAGGGACCTGTTTCCATTCCCCTCCATCTTCTCTATTAGCTTTATCTGCCTGATGGCAGGAGGGGCAGGGGTTCACACTCTCCTGCTGAATTTCCTTAGAGATCGAAAGGGTTTGACTCCACCAGTCAATTTCCCTCTCACTATCTCTGATACTCCGCAGCCTTTCTACCTCTTCCTTGAGCTCTGCTACCATGTACAGCAAATCATTCACCTGCTCACATTGCACATAGGTGCCTCTCACACTGTCCTCTAGAGCTAATGCTGCCAGGCTAAAACAGTCTTGTGCAGCCAGAGACCTGTATGACTGGAAGGTTCCGTTTGTGTCGATGCACTCCAAGTGCTAACAGCAGTGACAGCTGTCTTTCTTTTGTAAACCATTATCAGCTTTAGAGATGAAAAAAAAAAGATCACCTGAGAGGCTAACTAGGTGGCTGCTCCTTGCCTGTTCGCCTTGCCTGAGCGAACTGCCGTGCCGTGCCGCGCCCCTGTTTGCCCGCTCCGGTTCATCGCTTTAACAAACTGTGGAGCCGCGCCCCGGTCGCTCGCACTCCCAGGGAGACGTTTTACATCTCCCGCGGCTGCTGCCGGGACCGCCCCCCTGCGTCGTCAGCCACCCACGTGACCGCTGCCGTTTCCGGGGTTGCGAAGAGTTGCGTACGCGTGGTTCTCTTTTGAGCCTTGTTTCTCTCGGGAGATTCGCTGCCCACCTCGAGCAAGCACCCAGCTGCAGAACTTACCGTTTCTGCCGCCGATCCTCGCCGAGTTTTATACATGGGTTTGTTTGATAACATCAGTGTAAGCAACAAACAAAAATGGAAACTTTCACTCCTTTTTTAGTTTTGTCCTTCCCCCCACACCTGAGCTTTCTGTGCATATGTGAGATTTTTTTCTCCTCTGTTGCCTTAAATCGATTTTAGCATGATGTCTCTTTAAAGAGATGTCGCGGTTGACAGAGACCCTTTGTGAATCATGTAGTCCACCCTCTGCTTTTCTGTCAATTTCTAATCTCTGTGTTACAAGCGTGCAAAAGCAGAACATCGCCAGGAGGCTTTCATCCGTGCACTTTTCAAAGGACTAAAAGCCTTTCTTTCCTATTAATGTTTCTGTACATATTACTTTTTTTGTGTTTTTTCACTAGACAAAAGAAGATGTCCTCGTATGGCACTGCAAAAACAAAGACAGGGAATTGGCCATTGCAGATGATATCCAGAAAGGCAAGATGGGGAACGACCCTTGCCAGTGAACATGTAGAAGCAGACACAAAGGAAGCTGTCGTAAATTCAGATATCTATTAGCACAGTCTATTGTTAACGGTAAAACTGTCAAGAAGCTCATACTTCCACTGGGTGTCATCTCCCAGAAACTGCCACTTTTGAAGCAACTTTATACGTAAACAGAAGAAACAGCCTCCTACTCCTTCCCCTGGGGCAACTTGATACAGCCTGGAAAAACAGCCCCCACGTAGATGCCCTTTACTTCTGCTCACGCAAGCATGGACTGAGGCTTTCCTTTGCAGAGGTGTTGGTGGGCTAAAGCAGGGAGAGTGCTCATCTGTGAAATTTTGGAGAGGACTGATGGATTTTTTTTTTTATTTTCAAGCCAAGTAAAGCATTCTGTAGTGTTAAAACTGATAACAAAAACACCATAGCAATATGGGTTAAAAAAAAGAAGAGTAGGTGGGCAACACCAGTATAAGCTGTGTCTGAAAAACAGGCTGGTTAAGATGAGCGAAGGCACACACAGCAGGGGGCTGTGTTGAACTTAGCAGAGCTGAGGCTGAGCCAGGAGACTGACTCAGCTGCAGGAAAAACACAGGCCCTAAGCAGAAAGAAACCACCAGTTCACTGGACAGGGATGAGTCAGGAAGGACCAGTGTGACCTTCTTGTCTTCCCCTCTCAGAGCACTGGAGGTCCTGGCATCCCTTCTGCTCCATCCCAGTAATTCAAAGTACAAGAACTTCCAGCCATGCAACACATCTTCCCCCAAAATAAGTTTACCTCTCCTGTGGCCTTGCCCAGTTTTAATACTAAACATTAATTTACTTTGTTATGCACATTTATTTCAGGAGAGAGCAGCTCCTTTGCTGCCACTATATAAATCAATTGTTCACTCTTTGCTTCAGAAGTACATGCAGTTCTGCTCACTCCATTACAAAGGGATGTATCAGTGCTGGGAGTGTTACTGGAAAAGATGTTATGGATGGTTAGAAATGCAGGAAGTATGGAGCAAACAAAACAAAATAGGGCTATTATCTAAGAAGATGAGTTGTTCAATATATCCTTAAAACAACACAAATACTCTGTGCCTGAGAGGACGCAAAATATTTTACTTCAGTGATATAATGTGGGATATTCTGATGTATGCACTGTTGCTATGACAACATGCCAAGAGTGCTACCACCAAAGCATTAAAACCGAAGATATTTGTGATGTGATTCCTAAGCAAAGAGATAGAAGCCTGGAAGGCTATAATGGGAAGAAGCTTGAGGTCAAATACTGATACTTTTCTGGGAGAAGGAGGAAGATAAGGAACTGCAGGATTTGAAAGTAGGAAAAACAGCATTAGACAGTTGTAATTATCACTCAGCCTGAACAACTGCCTAGCACCATCACTGCATCTCCATAACAGATTCAGTTTTGATGTAATGACAAAAATTGTCCCTGTCAATATGAGAAAGAGCTGTATTTCACCCATCATATGACTCAGCACATGAGGCTGACCTACCATCTAAGAGGTGCACATTTGAGGACTGTTGCTGGGATACTTGGGAAAGGAGTTTGTTCTCATTTTGCTTGCTGTGATGTGTTAATACTCCAGAGAAATGACAAGTATTGTGGTCTAGATGAATCTGTTGATCAGCAGTTGCCTCTCAGGTATTTTTGAGAAGTAATAGCTTTGGTGTCTCCTGCAGTTTTATCAGGGGAACTCTTTCCTCACAATAACACCGAGGCAGAAGATAATCAACAGAGAGGAGTTGTCTTTATGGCACTTACTGCTGAGTGGGCTCAGTACCCCGTTACTGTTTTCACTGTTTGAGTCACCCAAGTGCTGAGTGACTTTGCACGGGAACAATTTGTATAGGAGCCTACTTTGAGGAGGAAAAGGCTCACTTTTAATTACACATCCAGCAACTCAGTCTGTTCTCAAACGAGTCACAAAAATCTCCTCATCAGGTTACATACAAATATACACTGGCCGTGAGTCACAACTATCATCCTCCACTTTAAAAGGTTTGAATCTTAATGAACTGTTAGTAGGATCAAGACAGATGCTAGCCTTGAAACACTGGAATTAAGCATTTCCACCATCATTTAGACTAGTGTATCCTGTAGCACTATTTCAGAGGACTGAATTAGCACCTGGACCAGAAAGGAAATAATTTATACATGTAAGAAAGAGCAAGAACTGTCAGAAACTTGGCTTCTCACCTAAGCAGTATATTTTAAATCTCAAGAATTATATGAGATAAACCTCATTTGAATGTGGTGGGTTACCATCTCCCTTTATATTTTCCTGTACATCCAGTACAACGTAGAGATGGGGATTACTGTGCTTATAAACAATATTATCAATGTAAAAATTAGGCAGAAACACCATGTGGGAAATTGTCAAAAAGATTATACATATTTTCCACGATCTGAAAAAAATGGTGAGTCTTATTCAAGAGGTACAAATCAACAACCAAAGCCAGGTTTAGGAAAGTGCTGTCTGTTTTCTCAGACAAAACTGATCCATTCATACCAGCCTGATAAACAATGATGTACTAATGCAAACAAACTAATCTCACTGTTGCGTAGTTTGCAGCTTTGTAATCACTTGCAGCTAAACTAATTGTCACTTTACAATGAAGCTTAATTGGCTGTAGATTTTTGCATTGTCTTTTATATACCTGGCCTTCTTGTGATTTCAATTAATTATGCCGACACTGTAACCTCATTATTGTTATTACGCTGACAAGGAACAAGTTTGCACATGTTGTCTATCTGCCTCCAGAACATTAGCTTTATGATAGGTTCACAATTACTGAGTTAACCATCCCTTAATATCAAGTTCAAAGAGCAGTAAACATCAAACAATCATGGGACCTGCAACCTTTTCTTTGCAGTGCTGAAAGCTAACCCCATAATTCACATGTGAGCACTGCAGCTGGGCCACCTGCATGCAGCATCGGCACCTGTCCCTGGGGATTGCAGGACAGATCTACAAGAGGAAGGCACTGCCCAGGCACAGACTTACTGTTGTCTGCTTACCTCCTCCATGGTACAAAGTCCAAGAGGAGCTGACAGTGGAGTCACTAAGGTACATTTATCAATTCATTAATTTAAAATATGCATATTGCCATAAGCGGGGGAGTAGCGTGCAAAGGGATGTTACAACATTGCCATCATTGGTGATCTCTGAGGTTACGCAGACATGGGTCTAGCTCAACATAGTGGATGCTGCTGATCTGCATAGCTGATTCTGCACTTGGCCTAGTTTTTCCCATTGATCTCAGATTTTGCTATCCTCACATTGCCATTACTTTTATTTTTCTTGTCCTATTTGTCAAAACAAACCTCTTGTTGACTTAAAAACCCACAAACATGCAGAGAAGTGACAGCTGCCTCTCTCTTACAGCAGTCTAGCTGGTTTTGACCATTAGTATGCTGATCATTATAGTGTCTTGGAAAATGTAAGTAAACTGACACCCTTTTGAGCAGAGGGAAACAGAAAATGATACTGTGCTGGCTGGTCTGCTCAAGGTCACCATACCACCGAAAGTACTCACCACATTCTGTGGAACAGGATCACCTACTGGTCCCCTCTGTCCAAATACATGGATTTATTGGCCAAGAGTAGCTGGAACACTTAAGATCAGGCAGTTAGGTAAAATACCTCCTAGATTAGACATAAAACCACAGTTAAATTAGAGGTGTGCTAAGAGCATACTCATCTCAGACCTGCACTGGCTCTGGTGAAGCTAGCTCAGATAGTGCAGCAAGGTGATGGCACAGATTCAGTGTTTGGTAAGTACTCACATAAACTACCTGCATCTCCCCAGTGATGCTAAAAGGCATTTTACTTCAAGTTACCCATTCATCAACATCAGGATAAGTAACCTGACACAAAGCTGAGGGACCTCCCACTCGGAAGCTCTTTATCTCGGTGTTGTTTAGCTTCTCTGTTAAAGACTAATTGTAACTGTACCTCCCTCTGGGCGTGCAACTGGTTGTTCTCTAAAAACCACTGCTCCAAGTTGCTCTGAATCACCTATCAAGTAAGATCCTCGAACAGAGCAGTCCACAGAGGCTTTGTTAGCTCCTGGAACAGGAGCAGAGCTGCAAGGGGCCACTAGTCCATATATTTATTTTACTGTATCAAATATGGTAAAAACATATACTCTTGCCACGTTTCACCTCAGAGCTAATATTTATATGGACTTTTGCAAAGCCTCTAAAGCAGATGTTTGTTCCTTCCTCATACCAAACTTAACCAACAACAAAAGCTAGCAGCCTAGTTGTACAAGCCTTCCCAGACTATAAAGGGAAACTTCCATTAGCATCCAAAAGGTGAGGGCTGGAGTAGGCAGTAAGTAATAATCAGGAGTTATTTTATGGCAGACCAAGCCAAAACATACTGGAAACTGTTTGGTTCACACACAGCACTCCTAGGTAACCTGTAAAAAGCACGTCACGCTTGTTTCCAAACCAAAATATCTACAGTTGTCATATGGAAAAAACCTCAGCAAGAAAGTACAACACAAGCATTACTCTTGATGTTAAGAAAGCTCACAGACACCTGGGTCAGCAAACAGGAAAAGCTGTTATTCAGTATGGTATGTTAAAATCAGACCAAATAAAACTGGAATGTAAGAGTCATAAATATGGAAAGGCTATTATCCGTCAATTAAATACTGACGTCCTTGCCTCAGAACTCTTAAAACAAGGAAAAATACAAGCAACCAAAGGCTTAGAAAACAGGATGAAGCATAAAACAGACTTTCAGTTCAACCTGAAAGGGCATAAATTTAAAACAGCATAGGAACTGAAAGGGAAAGGAGTGACCAAAGAGGGGAAGAGGGACAACTGCAGGTGAAAACCAAGAGGACCACGGAAAAAAATCAATCTTGTCAACTTTCATCTTCCTAAAAATAAAGATTCTGACTCCAAAATGTGATAAAATTAAAAAACAAAAAGGGAAAAAAACAAAAAACAAACCCTGCAGCATTTCAAGGCTGAAAGACCTTCCAGCACCTCCCTTTTTTTAATAAAGAATGGGCCTAACCTTATTTTGTTTATTCAGGATTCAGCTGTGTCCAGAGCCTGAGCTTGGGTGGGCCTTGTTTGGCACTGAGTGCAATACAAACAAACTCCATCTGCCATGCATTAAAAGCCTAGAAGCAGTGGAGGACTTAATGTCTCTAATTAGCATCTGTTTGGACCTAAAATGAGGCATGGGAGACTCCAGATGATAAACTTTGGCATTTAACACATTTCTAAGAGGAATTAGGAACTTAAGTTGTTTGTCACTGCTGTGCTCTGGATGTATTTGCAAACTGGAGATGAGATCAGAGTATTTTCTTCTGTGCTGCACCCAGGCACAGTCATTCTTCTGCCTCCTTTTTCACTGCAAGAGCTATGGCAAGTCAAGAAGAGGACAGAGTTGTGAAGGAATATTGTGTCTTACTTACCTTCAGGTCTACCCTTTAAGTACTGCAACTATGTCTGGATTTGACTTGAAACATAAACCACCTTAAGTATGGGTTCATGCCACTGTTATATAGATAGGTTTTTCAATGTAGATAAGCTTTTCAAACAAAAAAGTAGGTGCCTAAAAGTCAGTTTTAAGCGGGGATAAACCAGGTTTCTAAAGCTTTCATTAAACCCACAAGCCGGAAAATAGTCATAACCTTTCTGCTCTCTGTGCATTACAAGAAGAAAACACACAGGGAGAACACTCCTGCTGCTGCTGGAAGGCTGAGTGCATTTGTGGACAACTTCCACTCCCACTTGGCTCCATCCTCCTCAGAGCATAGAACTGTACTTGACTTTGTATTCTTCTACTGAGGTTTCACAGGCTAAAGCACAACTAAAGATGCCGGATAAAATCCCATATACCTGAAATCAGAGTAAGAAGCCAGGATATTTACTCTTTGCCTCAGTACTACTCCTTACCAGTTGATATAGACTTCTATGCTAGTGTTTCATTACCTTGGATCTTGTTAGTGCCTACTTGCCTAGGCTTGAGCACAGGTACTTGAACCCATAATAAAAAGACATCTAACCTGTCACACTGTTGTGCAACATGCCTCCCACCCCACACAAACATCAGGAAAATGTCACAGCAGGTCTGGTTCTCAGACCACTGGATCAGAGCTGCAGAGGCTGGCACATGCACCAACCCCAAGCTTCCCAACCCTGAAGCTCAGCTGAAGCAGTTCTGGAAAATAAAACACGTGTTGAGGCTCACCAAGGACAGTGAGGTCGTGGTAACACTGAGGTCAGGTAACTAAGTAAGGTCCTACAGAAAAAGACTTGTATCAGCCTCTTGTGCATAAGAAGAGACCTAAGACACTGAGAATGTGGCAAAGTTGCTTTCTTCCACAGGTGCGTAGTAGGATATATCCCACTTCAGAGAGTGCAAAAATTAATCCTAGTAACAAACAACAACAACAAAATACACACACCCTCTCTAGGATAAGGCAATATAAAACAGAAAGTCACTTCTCCCTGTTCCCAAAGCAAAGCGTAATGCTGTGGACATCTACAAATCCTCTAGCCCAAACTGGCTGTAACAGGCCTGGCTCTACCCCAGCACATCCGTATAATAACTGGCCTTCTCAACCACCCATTTTCCAGCCACATCATGGCCTTCAGAAGAGGCTTCTAGCAAAGAAAACATTCAAAGTCAAGTTGGATGGAGTTCTGAGCAACCTGATCTAGTTGAAGATGTCCCTGCTCACTGCAGAGGGGGTTGGACTAGATGACCTTCACGGTTCCTTCCAACCCAAACTATTTTATGATTCTAAAGAGGCTCCATATCCCTTCAGAAACTTTATGAACAGAAACTTGATTTAATCCAGTTTTCTGTTCTCTTCAGACAGAGATAATCATTACAATTACCTGTCTAGTGGCTCACAATGAAAACAGTAATTAATAATCAAAATTTTGAAATACAGGTATCCAGTTACTGGCATAATTATGAGCTTCCATTAAGACAGACAAGAACATTCAATACCAGGCAATCCCATCTCTCAGGTTATTAATGGTTTTTCAATACTGTATCATAGAAGATGGCCCTTACTTCTAGTCAGGATCGAATCATCCTATCATCCTACCAAACGCAAGGAGGATTAAGATGTTTACACTGCCAATCCCTCACCAAGTATGACAGAAGGTTAAGTCTGAAAATTTAGTTTGTATCTCCAAAATATAAGGATTAGGAAAATGCATTTTCTTTTAAGAAATACTTAGCCAATAAAAGACAATGAATCTATGTGAAAGAGATTGTGTTTAATGCCAGTGTAGAGCTGTAGGAACTAAAAATCTCTGATGTATTTCCTTTTCAACTATCCCTAGCTACCTTCCTCTTCCTCAGCTGTTGCCAAGCTCCCCGTTAAAATTAGTGGGAACTGATCTGCACAAGATGCTAAGCGGTGGAAACCTTTCTCCCTAATTTTCTAGGGTACATCCCAGTCTCAGCCATCACATTCCGGTTGCACTGCATGGTGCTGATGGGGTAGCACCATCATCAGTGGTGGAACGTGGAGCTGGTAGTGCAATAAATGCCTAAACTGAAATAAGATGAGGTAGAGTTTTGTATGGCTTTGAGAGATCTGAAACAATATAATAAAGCTAATGGAAGTAACTTCCACTTGAACATCTCTTGAGGGAAGGCAAAGAGCCTTTTCCACCCAGCTGCTTAAGCACAACCTAAAGTGCAGTCTAAACGGTGAGAAGCTTTTTAGGCAGTTTGCCAGTGATATATTTATTATGAAGCACAGCAAATGGACTTTCATCAGAAAACATATTTTAATTTTATTCTTCACTGAAATTCAATGTACCTCACTGCCGTAAATAAGAAGTAAGGTAAAAAAAAATTACACATGGAGGAGCTCTGTGCTGCCATAGACTGAACTATATCCCATACTGTAGTCAGCCCAGGCTATCTGCAGTTCTCAGGCCTGTGAAGAGCTGAAGGGTTCTGTTGACGTGGAAGTCACGGACTCGTCACACAAACAATGTGTTCAGCCAAGGGTTTTTCATCAGCAGTTCGCTGTTGATTTGCCTTGCAGACAGATATTTCCAGTTTCAGAGCCCGCAAACAGGCACACCTCATCAGCACCATGTTCACTTTACAGAAGAATTTATACTGAGTGCAAGGAAAATACAACTGTTTATGCTTTGAGAAGAGACTTCTACTTGTTTTTCACAAATATTCAGCTCCATTTCAGTGAATTTAGTTGGCGTAAGATTTGAATTTTAAGTACCTGCTTACAGAGGGAGAATAAATAAGTGGTAAATACACTGCATTCAGCACAATACAGCAAGGTAGCACAATCTCTCCAAACAGTTCAGGCCCACCAAAGGGAAATCCGAACACTTGGGACATCAGTGACACCAATCCCACTGCCCTGAACAGGCTTGGGATTCCTCAGCATTTTGGCCAGGCTAATTACTACTCTAACAGCAGTTACCTAATCCCTGTGCTGTCTGAAGACAACTAGGAAACTGAGAAGAAAAGGAAATAAGAGCACTAGTTGAATATAAGCAGAGGTCTGTCCTTGACTCACAGCTTGTTGCTGTGCCATTCACCATTAAGGCATGGGCTCACGAGGTCCAAACACAAGGCCCCTCACCACAGCACAGCTGAGCCTGCAGCCAAGGCTCTGGCCCTGCTGCAAGTGCACATTAAGTGGAAAGAGAAAGCAGCCAAGGGGAGTCAGTGGGCTTCTCTGTTTCTTAGAAGTACCTGAAGTGATAGGCTGTACCCCTACCAGCCTCAGCAAAGTTTCAAAACGAGCTACAACCTTTTCCCCAGAATCTAAACAAAATCTTCTAAGAGAAGAAAAAAAAAAGTGTCACAAAATTGTTTGCTGCTGCTATAATCCATGCATCCTATGCTACTGTTACTCTCTACTCAGTTTCCTTTCAGTCACCAAAAAGTGGAATTTCATTAGTGCATGTCAGAAAACCACCCAGGGTTTCTGTGGAATTTGTTGGCTTTTCAAATTTTGATGACAATATGACAATTTTCCCAGCCTCAGTATGCAAAGCTCTGCTCTTCACTTCAGAGACCACCCCTATCGACACTCAGTGCCACTCATCTCCTGTCAGCTTCATTATCTCTATCCGGTAGCCTTGGATAGATATGCTTGCATTAAGTAACACTGCACTGCCTCATTTATTCAGGTCCAGATAAGCCCCTACAGAGAATATGTTTAGCCTGGGGTTTCTCATCAGCACTCCTTGCTGCCCTCCCTGCAGCCAGCCCTCTTTCCATCTCCAGTTTTCCCCTGCTCCACAAAGAACACATCTAACATGTGGAGATCTCAGCCTTGGTTCTGCCCTCTCCCAGCTTTGCTGGCTCACAGTAATTGCTGCATGCTTCTTACACCTGCCAGGAAGGACAACACTGTGGGGAAGAAGAGGGGACTATTTTCCCGGGCAAAAGGAGAGCAAGAGGTGAGGGGTGGTCTTAATGACTCTTCCAAACATACTTCATAGCCACTCAAACTTCCCTTTTGAAAAGTGCTGGTTTAATTCAGGCCTCCAACCATCCTTTCTTTTATGACCACCATACTGCATCTCCTCTTTAAAAGGGAGTTAAAGTGGCATGGGAAGAATCACACATCTCCTCCCTTTCTGTAAAAACACAGACACTTTACCAGTTCTGGATGAGATTTGTAAAAATTCTAAGTTGAAGAAGAAACTGTCTTTGTCTTCAGACATTGCACACTAGGTGTTTGCTAAGATGCCCAAGTAGATTCCCAGGCTGGGAAAAAGGGTGTCAATATTTCAATACTCAATATATCAATATTTCAAACCTCAGTGGCTGCAGGGCTGAGAGCCAGAAATGATCAAGCTTTATAACTGATTAGGCCACACGATCTATTTGCTACATATTCCGTGGCCTTATGACACAAGTCCTCCCTCCTTAATAACTGATATGCATCTCTTCCCTTCCCCATCTTCTACTCCTCCCATCACCTTGTATGGGTCAACATTGCATTCAAGAGCTGTGCAAGGCTCCACAGGAACATGGAGCAGACAGTATGGCATCCAGGGAGAGGTACTGATCCGTGAGCCATATGATTTGCTCTATCACATACATGTGAATGGGCAGATAAAGAGAAAAAGAGTTGTCGTCTTTGAGAATGCTGTGAGGTCTGGACCACATCAGGAGTTAAACCCGCCCTGTGGTAATGGTGACAACTGAAGAGGAAAAGAAATATGAAGATGTCATACAGGGTCTTGATTAAAGTTACATGGATGAAGCTTCCTATGAACACACCCCCACCTCATTTGGCAACATCACCCAGGAAGCAGTAAAAGCAGCGAACTACCTACCCAGGCCACTTCTGGGAAGTGAACACAGCAGGACACGGCACTTTGCATGGATAGCAATAATAAAAATGCTTTCTGACACAGAGGGAAGGAACAGCAACATCAGCAAGTGCTGCTAGATTTGGTGCTAATGTGTAGGGAGGGATCAACTGGGAAAGTAAAAGTGACAGCTTATAGAAGATTGTTAATTTCCCACCTCATCCCTCCAGCCTTCAAGTATATAAAAATCTCTTTCAAAGAGAAAAGAACAGAAAAGAACAATCAGGTGTCTTTGTACACATTGGTCAATGCAGGTAGCAACAGGCTTAGATGGAACTAGAATTATGTTAAGAAATTCTTCATAATTGGAAAGGTACTGGCCCCACCTCACAGAGATTACTACCTGTTTTGTTCCTTTATTTGTACAAGCATATGATGCATACAAAAAGCATTTTGAAAAGACACGTAAGGACAAAAACAACTAGAAAAACCTTTTGGCTCCCAAAACCGTAGATAACGTCATTGATCACAAATATAGATCACTTTCTCTTCAAAACCATGCAAAAGTGAATCTCTAATTGGAACAGAGCTCTGCAAAGGCATACAGCTGTGGACTTGGCGACTTCCAGACAGCCAGACGCCATTTCCTTGCTACTAGTGCAAACTCTCACTGACAGCATCCTCGTTAAAAAGTCATTCTTGGGGGGTTGTCTCACCTCATGGGAAAGCTGATTTGACTACAAACCTTAAACTTACAGCTCACTTAAAAGCACAGCAGTGTTGTTTGCTCTTTGTAATCCACTTGACATCCTGGCTTGTTATACCAGTACCTCAAGCTGGTATGACAAACAGGCTAATTAAATGGAGAGCAGGGACTGTTTTCACAAACTTGACCCACAACACAGAGGTGAGCTCTAATTCCTTGAGTGCTGTCACTGAAAAGAAGTCACTGCATTTAGAGTTGGTGCCAGGGTGGTTGCAGAGATCAGGCATAGTTACCCATTTGAGTTGTCAGCGGGAAACCTGTCTCATTCCCAGAGCACAGTTTTCAATCAGGTGTAAAGAACAGCTGGAAGATAATGCACTTGAGGCCAAACAGTGTGGACTAAAGAATATCTAGCCTGGACATGTGTTAATAAGGATGCCACAGTCTCCCTGATACTCTCTTAAATTCATTTGGATGTGAAAGAAAGGACTGGAAGCTGCGTTCCCCCAGGTGAGTGACCACACTACAGCATTTTAGCTACGTAACTAAAGCTAATGCAAACTCCAGCTAGCAAGGGCAACCACATCCCTCCCCCATTAATCTGGTCATAGCAACAAGAGAAATTCAAGTTACACAGATTTTCATTTTCACCAAGATAAGAGCCCTTACAGTTCAAAAAAGCTAAAAATCACCTCTAGCAAGAGCAGAGGCTCCCTCCCCTTTTTCAGCTACTGGAAAAGGATTCCAAAAATTGGTCTAGGCTCTGACTGAAGTGTCCTAAGTGGCAGTTTTTAAGTGTTCTGACAAAAAAAAAAGATCTTTACAAAGTGCTTTTTTCTTCTTGATGATGATCCAGGACTGGGAGACAACAAAACATTCCTTTTGACAATTCTTCTTGACCACAAATTGTTCAGGAATTCACAGAAGAACCAACAGCAATTCTGTAATAACCCTGAGAGAAGAAAAAATTACTCCATAAATACTGACTGCAAAACCAGACTTGTTTTCTCTGGTGTACAGTTTCAGGCCTTTCATGAGAACAATCAGCTCCTGTAAACAAGGTATTTTCAATTTCCACAGGGAACAGCCTCAAACTGAATTAGTGGAAATTAGATTTTCCTCTCCATTCTCTTCCAGAACCAACACTTTATAGAAAATGAAGATGAGACATTTTGATTTCTTAACAGCAGTCATTCATGACTATGACACGTTAAGCGTCAAGTATAGAAGTCCCCAGATGCAGATAAAAATGAATCAACCTTTAAGCCCAGAATACAACTCAGGGCATGCGTTCCAGGGAAAAAAAAAGGTCACTTTAATGTTGTACCAACAATGACAAAGTATGGGCCAAGCCATACTTGAAAACAGAGCTCATTATAAGGCAAATAATTCTGCTCTGCTTACAAGCTCAGTTTTACAGGAGACAGACTTCCACAATGTTGCAGCACATGCCTCTCCTGATTCTTTTGCTCACTTGAAGCTCAAAAGATAGTGTTTTCCATTCTGTTGTTTTCAGTCTCATTGACTATAAGGTTTTGTTGACTAATAAAAGCATCAAGGGAAATGCAGTGTTGCTGTAAAGATCATCTTGGGATCACATCATCATGTCTTGGGACCACATAATCATGTCTCAGAACCTTTCTTGTACTTTTATATTTTATCATCCTATAAGATTCTGACACTGGGTTCTGCATGATTCTCCTAATACCTACTGCTTCAGTTGCTACTATATGTATTGCTCCTTCTCCTGACTTTTTTTCTTATTTTTTAAAGGACAATAGAAAAATTTGTTTGATAGGACTTCTGGAGATCACCTAGCCCAATCTCCCACTGAAAGCAGGTTTACTGCCAGCATTAGTTCCAGTCAGGTAAGGTGTGGCTTTGTCCAGCCACGTCTTGAAAACCTTCAAGGACAGAGGTTTCACAACCTCTCTAGCAAACCTGCTCCTAACTCTTAGCCAGCTTTGTAGCCTCTTCTCGACCCCCTCTAGTTTCTCACCATCCTGCTGGAACCAGACACAGTATCACAGTTGCTGCCTCAACAGCATGAAGAGGATAACAATTTCCCTTGATCTGGTAGCCAAGCATACAGACCGACTTATTTACATTGTGAACTCACTGTTGGCTCATGCTGCTTTAACTCCCACATGTTCTCTCAGCAAATCTGCACAGGATTATTCTGCATCAGCAGCCGAACTTGGCACTTCTCCTTGTCAAACTGCATTAGGTTTCTGTTGTCCGAATCCTGAACCTAGGATCTACCTTTCAGCATAGATAGGTAGAAACCACTCCAATGCACAATGCAAAGAGTTTATATCAGTAGCTGTATGAAAAGTTCAAATGTTGCTGATATATCAGGCAAACAAGGTTTTCCCAATAGAACAGCATCTTGCAGCAGCTAAAATCATCCATGAGACTGGTATATCATGGGATGCTTTAAAAGGAAAAAATAGTACCATCATCAATCAAGTTGTAAACCACCAATCAGCATAGCATCTGCTGCCCATATTGCAGTCACCAGCGAAAGAAGAAGGAATGAAAGACTTAAACTACACCTGCCATTCATATGAACAAGCCTGATGATTTTCAAAACACACAAGACAGAATGTTTGTACACCACATTTAGCAGAATCAATACTTAAAACCATGATGTCATGCAGATGTCTAAAGGCTGTCCACCTCACACCATGCAGCACAGTGCAGAGACCAGAGCTTCCATTCTGCGTGCTTCAGCTTGTTCAGGATTACTTGCAAGCACTTTCAATCTTTTCAATATAAGTATGCCTCAATATGACTGTCTTTCCAAGGAAACGCAGAGAAGTTGCACAAGCCCTTCAGCATGGTACTCTTGGATCTCAGCATTAGGAACGATGGTTGGATCACACTGCACAGACATAACCTGGAGCTGTGTCCTGATCCAGAAAGCCTCATTTCCACTGTTATTGTCTCTTGTTCTCTGGGTATAGATAAGGTAACCCTCTGATCACCTTCCAGTGGAGCCCATCTTTCCATTTGCCTAGATACCAGGAGTTCAGCAGACCGTTTAAATACGGTCCCTTTTCTGTGGTCCAAGAGAGATAGACTGTGAATTTTATCCTCAGTCATTTAGATCTGAGCACTACTTTTTTGTCTAGCCTACCAGAACACTCTACAACCACGAAGGAGGGGTCTTGAAGATATTTTAACAAGGCTAACAAACAAGAAATAATTTCATATTATAACCCACTAATTCAATCCTGAGTTTGTGAACTATCTGGTAATTCTGATTAAAATCCAGCAAGTATCACCTAAGCCTATAAACTTTATGGATCCTGGGCTGCAGTACAAGGAGCTTTCTCTCCAAAACACTAGTTTTGAGCCAGTAATGTAACTTAGGCAAAAGATCAAGCTGCCAGATGAGACTGGCATCTTGTAACCACATAGTCAAATTCAGACCAAGCACACCTTTGGGTAACTCCTCAGATGATCGGATAGCAAAATCTTGTTATGCCACCAAGAATATTATGGAAAGATGTCTTCCAGCATTTTGTATCCTTACCGGTGTGTATTAAACAGCAACACTGAAAAATGTATTCTGAAATATCAACTTCTTACTTTCTGAAGTAAACAAATCAAGAAGAGCTCGAAGGAAAAAGAAACCAAATGGAACAGAGGACAACAGCTAATCATTACAGATGCATGAGGTGAATACAAACCTTGGCCAGAGAATTTTTGGTTTAAATTGTCATGTGACCATAAATATTTATGTCTTTCTCCCTAGGTAGACCCAAAGCAAGCAAACAAACTTCACAGAAAATACAAATGCAATCAACTATTGCCAAGGTATTTTTTTAAAAAAAATTTGGGGGGCTAGAACTGAACACACCCGCGTGTGTCCCTTTTCCGGGTTAGCGATGGCCCGTCCATCAGTCAAAGCCAGGTCAATTAGTGACAAAGTGCGATGGTTGGCACTTGCATGATTAGCGGTAATCATCACGAGAGTTCCGCACTGTTTGCCAATTTGTCCAAATTAGGCCGAATTGGGTTAGTGGAAAGTCAAAAACTTTATTATTATAAATTATTTAAAAACGTTAAAATCATTAAACATGCAGAAAACATGCAATAGTAATAATAATAATTTAGTGGAACAATACAAAAATAGTGACAATAAAGAACCGAATTAGTAATAAGTGGGCAGCATGCAAGAATTTACAAACGAAAACACAGACATATTAAGCATGCATAAATATATAAATAGATAAGTAATTCATTCTATATTTGAACGGGACTTACTCGCGAATGTGTGTATAATGTCCACGGATGAAAATAGAGCCACATTTGAAAGGTGGCGCGCCAGTTGTTCTCTCCGGGTTTTTGAGAGCCCGATATCTTCTAAAACTTCAAAATTCCCAGCGTACCATTTCCCACGTGCACCAAGGGGGAAACCTGAAAATTTAACAGATGTTACATTTGTCAAGTCTCGGATTTGTTCTTCCAGATGTTTGTATTTCCTTATTTTTTCATCTGCCGCTTCTTTTAGAGTAGTATTTTTGGATTCAAATCGAACCGTTACATCAATTACTAATGCGGCATTATCTTTAACTAAAATGAGATCTGGTTTAAAGAGCTCGTTGTTTTGATTTTTAATATTTAATTCTTGGAATACCATCCAATTCTTGACACGTGCCTCTCTTGATAGTATTTCACATATTCGGTTATGTCTTTTAATCCTCATATCCTTCACCTTCTCACAATAACCGATTATGTGGGCACAGGTTTCCCATTCTTCCGAGCAGTGTCTACAGGATCTTATTGTAGACTCAGATCTACCCCTAGATAGAAATTCACGAGTGGGGTAGACATTAGCTCGTAATTGAAGGGCGGTAATGATCTTTCTGTGAGGAATGCCCCTATATTTCATAATCCAATTATTACTGATGTTGTCATTCTCAAAGTTGGTAATTCCCTTTCCTTGAGTCGATAGTTTGGTCCAATTTTCAAATTCCCTCTTTCTCCAATTACATGGTCTCGGATAAACAAGCTTAGGTGCGGATACCTCCCATTCCGAGCTTGGTTCGTCTCCCCCAATTAGACTCGTTATTAGCATTACGGACCTCTCATCCCATATCGAGGGGATTTTATTTTCATCCCCACCAGCTGTTACCCATAGTTTTTCAAACTCCTTCTCGATGTTTTCGTTCCTCGCAAATTCAACCACTATAGGATCTGAAGATTGTGCAATTTTATGCAGTCTTCTTGCCTGTAGACAGGGAATTTGTCTTGAGAGTCTCTACATAGTATGTCTTCTTGTCATCATGAAATATGGTCCTCAGATACACTGTCCATCTCCAGCTGCAGGGAGCACAAAATACAAGATATGCCAAGACAATTCCACCTGCAGAAATGCTCATGTATAGAAACCAGATGCGTCAGAAATGATGTTGTAACCGTATGAATATTAGTGAACTGCTGAACATCTGCTAGTTCCAACTATCAGATAGATCTTAGAGCAGGAGCTCGTACAAGAACACTCATCCAAGAACTGCCAGTTTTAATGAGAAGGCAACCAGCTACAACTATAAATTGACTCTTGGGCTTCTTCCTCAAACGTTATCTGGATAACCTCTTTAGCAGGATTAAATAAAATAAGTGGGAAGATAGTAGCAAAATGTTTATTAATCCTATGTTTCATTTCTAAAACTCAAGCAATAAAGACTAGAAGAGTATCCTATGAGATCAGTCAACTTTTCACCATTAAAATGCCCTTAGCACAATCCCACCTAATGAAACCTACTACTGTGACAAGACTGATTTGTACACAGCATCCACCCTTCAAGGTTATGAAACAGAAACAAAAGGAAGTCTTCCGTTTAGCTATAAAAGCGCATTTCAGCCAGTAAAAGGCTGTGACAGATCACGACCATGATCCTGCCAAAACAGAGGATGACTGCACAGACACATCACATTTTCCAAGCTTCTTATGTTTGGTTTGTAGCTGCAACTGGCACATCCTATATCCAATTTAGCGATTATTGCTCCATGATTATCTGTCTAGCTTAAGACAGGTGTTGGGCCACAGGGGCTTCCATCACTTTATTTAATCAAAACATCAGATTACATAACACAATTTATAACAGTAAAGCCTTTAGGATGATTATTCAGCTTCTAATCCCAAACACTATCGCTCCAAACCTTTAAATAAATTAAAAAATGACTGTGACACCCTATCAGTGCTAGCAGGAGCCTCTGCAGCATGGAGAAACCATGGGTTTCATATTCCAACCACACAGTCTAAATATGCAGTGGTATCATCAGCGTGGTATTATCATCTGCAAAATGAACTCTTCTGTAATATAAGGCCTGGTAACTGCTATATTTACATGAAATATTTGCTTTGTTTTGTCTAGTAAGTTTTGGGTTTAGCACAACTATCAGCTTCACTTTGAAAATGAGGTTACACTTTGTATTTAGGAAAACAACTTCTACCTTTTCCAAAACATTAGAAAAACAGATTTTGAGACCAGAGACCAGAGGCTTCGTAAAATTTTCATCCCTCAGTTCATCCTCTCGCTTGTCCAAAGACAAGCAAAATTTTAATTTTCAGCCTCTCTTCTTTGATATATTAGCAACAGCAAAACCTAGGGGACTGTTAAGTGTAAAACAAGAACGAGTCTCCCATATTTGACAGGACTTCTTCCAAAATAAAGCATACTTCTCTATATCCATACTATAAGGGCTAAATACCTGATCTGTAAACAGGTGTCATATTGATTGTACATGTATATCATCTTATTATTCCCTACTAAAACAAGAAGCACCACCTGTAAAATAAAGTGCTATCTAGTGCCTTGTAGTTAATTTGGATTTGTTTGCTTGATTTGTATTTTTAATATGACAAGAACTCCACCCACAAATAAGCTGAATTCTATTAAGTGTACATGTTGGGTGGCTCATTGACTCCACAGGGACCAGCAACACAGCCTTACACAGCCTGGCTTTTAGCCAAGGCCACCTCCCAGCTTTTGTACATTGTGTTAAACAAGTAGTGATAAGATGTTGCATAATATATTTCCCCATTTTATTTAACTGTAAGTACTCAGAACATTTGAGAACATTTTGCTATTGCAAAATTATTGTGGAAAAAAAAGCTTTACTCTAACAATACTCTGGAAATCAGATCAGGTTTACATCGGGACCTAGGCAGCTCTTATCCAGCCAAACTCCCAGGGAGCTGATGGTCATAATTTCTTAGTGTTCAATCGTGCTATGAGACTTCAGATGGACTGAGGATCCTGTAATGAATATGAAAGTTAAAACTAGAGGGGTTTCTGCTGAAATCCCATGCTGGGATATTTCCACTCCAAAATTTCATCTCTCCCCATTACACAGGATATTTGATCCAGCTTGACCTAGCTCTGACTCTGATGCCAGATTTTCTCCTTAAACCACCACTTCACAAACAAAAGGCAGAAGAGACAGTGGCTATTGTGTTCAATGATGACCACTGTTTAAGGCCGACCTAGCAAATCAGAGAAACAATACAAACTACAGGGAAAGCTTCAGGCTCTCATCTGCTCTCATCTTTAAAAAAAATAAAACAAAAACCCCACAATCAGAAAAACCCCACTGGTGTCAGAATAACAGTAGGCAAGAGAAGAAACTTTTCCCATGCTAGTATTTGTAGAAAATATGGGCAAATTACCAGGTGAAAGGAACTTCTGACACTGAAAATCCTTATTGAGGTCCCAACCCCAGAGTACCTGCTGTGGTATTTCAGAGGATAGTGGCTGTCTCCACAGCTTGGTGCACAGCCCACTAATCCCACAGTACCAGATCTCCTGATCTCTTCAAATTCTATCTCTTCACCTCAACATAACCTTTAGTTGCTATTACCCCCCACAGCAGGAATCTCTTCTTCAATATTTACAATGCACACTTCATTACTGCACCAGAATGAAACAGGGCAATAATTCACAACATGATACCAGTTGCACCAGTTGGCAGTAATGCAGCTCACATCTATCACACAACTGAACTTCACAGTGCTATGTTCCTTCCACATCCATTTCTTTCTAATATTGAATATTTACACAAATCCACAAACAAATGGTATTCTTGCTAAATTTAGCCACGAAAGTCTCAAAAAAGGATTCTCTGGCGTGTTCCTCATAGGGTGGTTAAGAAAGCAGGAAAAAACCCTGTCTCCAAACTAATTGCTATGTAATGATTTCTGACAAGAAGTGAACAGGTTTTATATAAATAGATGCGTATATCTATATAAAACAAATAAACAGGAGATACAGGTACATAAATATCACTGATCCAAGATATACCTACATACATATCCTGGATATGTTTCTGGTTCATGCCTTGGTTTCTGCTTTTGGTCATGGCAGCTCTTACTGCAAAGTTTCCAAGGATTGTTCCTGCAGCAACCAGCCCCGTGTCAGCCAAGGTGCCTCTGCCGAGCCAGCTCTGGAAGCCGCCAGGGCCGCGGGCTGCACAGACTCCTGCCAAGGCAACCAGCCCAGCAAGTCCTCCCACCCAGGCGGGATGCCCCGGCCACAGCGGAGGTTGCCAGCCCCAGGCAGGGTTGGCTGATGGAGCTGGTATTATCAGTTGTACTGTAACACAGTTAATGCATTTTTAAACGTTTATGTCTGATGACTCAATCCATATCCGGAGAGCTATTACTATTAAACGACTAACATAAAGCCACTTGCAGGGCTCACAGATTTCTTTTTTTTTCATGTCTCAGTTATTTTTTCAACTTTAGATAAAGCATTGATGGTTCAATTATTACCACCCTTTTAAAACAGAAACATAACTGAGCAGCTGCCTCTAATTGGTATTTAAGTTGCTTTCGACCTCCAGCTTAAACAGAAAAAGCTTAGTAATATCATAAGAGGAATATGATCCCCAACTAACATAACAATAAGCAGGCTGCAGTGGGAAAACAGCTTGATAGCCTTATGATTAATTTATTATTCAAATTTAATTATTAAATAAATCCTTACCAATACCCTTACTTTAAAAAACTCTGTTTCATAATTATCACTCCTTGAAACAACTCTTCACTAGATTAACTTTACGAGAAGGACACGTTTCCAAAACCTTCTTCTAGAAATTCAAATTCCAGTAACATAGAGTGGTTTATTAATTAAACTATTCCACCTTTACCCAAGTATGTGGAATCTAAAAGAACAGTCCAAGCCTATTATAATTTAACAGAAGACCTGCTGAAGAAGACCGTACTCAGATTAGCAAACTGAATTGAGGTATGAGACCAATCAAGCCCACTCCAACACAACACAATTGATTAGAGATTATGGTTACTCTTTTTTTTTCCCTCCACAAAAAGCAGACAGCTAATCCAAGTCAGTAAATCGCAGCCCTCATATAAAACCTTTCACAATTAAAAATCATGTTTAACATTCCTAACACCACCCTCATACAACTAAAATCCCTTCTCAGCAGCATGTGGAGTATGGTAGCAGTTTCCAAAAAACATCACAGTACCAATTTAATCCATGGGCAGAAGGAATTTATGGTACATTACTTCATCATTACCTCCATATATATTTTAAATACTCATGTACAACTCTGGATACATTAAAAAACCCCCACATCATCGCAAAACACACCTATGTTTAGACAGCCAGTTTTAACTAAGCAAAGGCACTAATTTAGCAGGTGACTCCTATCAGCTTCAGTAAACCTAAGGTTCACCTAAGAAGTTTAATGCATACTTTTCACATCTCCAACATGACAATGGATTTTTTAATCAGAAATACATGCTGTTCTTAAATATAGGGGGGAAAAAACTCCTTTCTCATGAGTGTGCATTTAAGGAAATCAAATAAACCTGAAAGATAACAATTTAGTTGTACAACCTAGTAGGTATAGTTCCTGAATTTAAACAGAAAAGATATCACAGTACCTATTATTGCTGAGTCACTAAAAATCACAATTCTTTTGCTCAAGTATCATTTTTCACCTTTTGGAAAATTCTGAGGAAAGCATTCAGAAAGACATTAACTTCTCAAAGAAAGTTTGGCATCAAAGCTCTGCTTTTAAACTTTTATTTTTTTTTATACAACAACAACAAAAAAATCCTCCACTTAGGAAAGTTAAATTGTCACCATCTTACATTTCAGAATACAAAACTGAAAAAAATCCCTATTAAAAAAAAGACAGGACTTCAGCCAAGTATTCAGCTACTTATTGCTGTAGTTGTAACTCAAGTCCATTTAAATCCCTATGTTTTGGTCATTTGTAGCGAGAGCATGTTTGGAACACTAGCAGTAATAGAAAACCCCTTTAAAACCTAAATATAATTACACTGTTGAGTCAAAATTAGCAGAAACCATAACCATTGGAACATACTAAAGTATCCTGTAAAAGTACAATTTAATTGGTAGCTAGAAAAAACAGGGCTGATTTAAAGTGCTATCCCAAAAGCCTTATGTGGGCCCATGTCAGTCAACAGAAGTTCTTTTTTTCCCCACTAGATAAAGCCCAGAACCACAGCACCACTCTAAACATAATGAATGCAATTGTCACTCTGTCTCAATGCCTCATCTCCCCCGCCCTCCTCCAACAGGTGGAATATGGAAGCCTGAAATAATTGCTAATTCCAAACTTAGGTGGTATGCACAAATACACTGTTGTTCAAAGTTTGGACAGCAAATGGTACACCTGAGTTCAGTCATACAAACTAACTTCTGTAAATAGCATTAGATGCATATATCCATGTCTCTAATATGAATCTAGATGTATTTTCTTACAAAACACATTAATAGAAATATCCAGGCAAATACATACCATACAATAGCAAAAGCTTTAAGCCCCATTTAATAAGATGACTTTCCAATTAAAAATAGAAGGCAATTAAGATTTACTCAAAATTACAATTAAGAAAAGCTTTCACAGTGCAATATTGAAACTGTCACAAAGTTAAGAAAATACTGATATCAAAGTACAATCACAATGTTAAAGTAGACAAAACTACTATACAAGGGCATATCTTGTAAAATTAAAAGGAATGCACACAACATAGGGGACATGTCACATCCCTGCTCTACGTATCTTGCTTGCTAGTCTTCAGAGTCATAATCGTGTCTTTCTGATGTTGGTAGAAGTCTTGTTAAAACTGAGAGGTTCATTCTTCTTTGTAGATCAGATTTCAGAGCCTGATTACTTCTTGAAAATACGTTCTCCATCACTGCACAACTTCAAAGTAGTGTAATATTGCCATGATGTGCTGAGGCATGAACACATAGCCTGTGTACAGTGCCATTCCAACAATGGAAACTAGCATGGAATCTGAATTACAGTTGAGGAAAAAAAGCATTTGAAATTGAAAGTGCATTAGACGTCACGTAACTGTAGTATTAAAACTTGCCTGGTAACTATCTTATTATATTACATTTCTAAATCAGACGCAGTTAACCATATTCAGCAACTATATAACAACAATATTCAGCTACAGGGAGAACCAACTGAACACTGAAAATCAGAACACGTAGAAAGGAATTATCTGAATTACAGAAGGATGCCTTGCAAGCCATCCACTGCCTTGTAACAGACAGGCCAAAGTATAGAAAGGGTAAAGGAGGAACTGCAAATGGGCACTAAGAAAATACAAGTTCTTACATGCATCTTCCTAGGTGTTAAGCCAGTCTTGAAGAAGCCAACCCCATACAGCCAAGCAGAAAAAAGTCAACCAACAAAAAACCAAACTAAAACAAAATGACAGTAATATGAGTAGCTATTGTGAATAAGATTTATTTGCAGATGATCTAATAATTTTTCAGCAGACAGCATTAGATGCTGACCTCAGCTTCTTGGAATAGTATGACCTAATCAGTTTAATTCACGATGCACAAAACACAACTGGTGTGAAAGTTGTGCTGTTAAGCGTAATAAAGCTGGGAAACCTCAAATCCATTTCTAACTGACAGCATCCTCTATACTTTTAAGTTCCTACACTATTTGGTTCATTTCTCCACCTGCATGTCACACTGAGACCATTCCTCATGGCAAGCAGCTCAATTTATATATTGTTTAACAGTAGTTTGGAAATAGAAACTGCAGGAAGAATGAAAAATATGAATAACATTCTGATACTCACCTTTCTCACAAAGCCTCAAAGCATCAGCACGGTTTGGAGTCAGCTTGTGTATTTAAACAGATACTCATTAGTACTTTTACTGTAGCAGATCACACTGCAAAACAAACTTGCCATGAAGCTATCTGCTAAGCAATCTTAAGATCACTTTATTAGCTGAACTCCTAACAGAGACTTTCTGTAAAACTTAGAGAACTGAGGTGACAGCTTATAAAGTTTACACACAAATGTCCCCTTGTCAAGCTCTAGGGTTCACAAAGCTTTACCTACACACTTATGGCATCAGTTTATTGAAAGATTACACCATTCAGAACTTTATATTTCAGAAATTCAAATGAAGCACTCTAAATCAATAATAACCTGTTGATTTCATCCAACAATCTGCAGAGATTCAGTAAACTTAGTCAGAAACTCTATAAAATGTGTTGGAGATTAACAAGCATGATAACACTGACTCTGCTTCCACAGGTGAAACCAGAGCAGCTATGCATACTCCATGTCCTCGAGAAATCAAGTCACCACAGCACCCGTGTACCAAATGCTTTGTGACCGACTTCCCTGCGGCAGAGCAGCGGTATGAGCTGCGCTCATTAGAGCGTACCAGCCACTTTGTGTATTTTTAGTCTCAGAAGATTAGACAGTAAGAGATACTAAAATGAAGGTCAACTCATAAATCCACATTTCCGTATCAGTGCTCATTTCTGATTCTGGAGCAAGACACGCAGCAGAGCAACGCACTGTTGGCTCCCAAGGCTGCTGAGTCTGCGCTGCATCTGTACAGCACCCAGCAGACCTGGCCCTGCTGCAGGGAAAAGGTCCAGTTTGAGGACAAAAAAGACATTTTGCTGACCTGAGATTGCAAGCTATACTTGCGCCACTTAAGACACTTGCAAGTTAAGTGGCAATATCAGCATTTTATAAAAGTAAACACGCACACACACACCGTCATTTACTTAAATATTTTGCACAGGTTAAAAAGCTGCATGGCTAACACAATATAAAAAAAATACTCATGACTAATGTAATTGTAGAGAAGTTTCCTCAGTGACAGATACAGCATAAAAAGAGGACGGTGTATTAGCAAGGCACACAACATTTTGAAGGCAAGTACCCCTATCTAAACAATTGTGCACAGTAAGCCTATAAACACTGTAAAAGATAAATAAATAAAAGATAAATGTCCACTTCCACTGACTTTACACAGGAAAAGAAAGTCTGATTGCACAACTATAAACCAGTTGACCATTTTTACATAACAAATGTGAGTTCCTTCACAAAATTGACTGGTATCTCAGTAAAAGCAGCTTCTCTTTAGTACTTAAACCCTTCTCTTTGTTAATTCTTTGGTTAATTTTTCTCTTCAACCTCTCAACATTAAACCAGAGATGGCCCAGGGCCATTCATATAAGACATCATCCTAAACCAAGATGAAAACAGTCACATTTAAAATACTTGTGATGCCATAATAACGCTTGATAGAACACACTGTCTGCGTGAAAAAGCTGGGTAAAGAAGCAAACCTATAAACGGTCTTTATACAGATGCCTCCATCAAGTTCTTCAAGAACCATCAAGTTCTTCAAGCCCAGAAGAGGTAAACTTATCAGCTCGAGGATTAAATGCTCACCTAATAAAAACGATGTGACGAAGCACAGCTTGCAAGGTTTTGCAGCGTGTATGTTTATTTTCTAGAGGGCAAAAATACACAAGAATTCATGACAGTTGGACCTGATGATCTCAAAGGTATTGTCCAATCTTAACGACCCTACAGTCTGCATTTAACAGAAAGCTTGAGATTTCAGTGCAAAAGACAGGAAAAAGATCTACCATCACTCTACAAGAGAAAAACTGAAGGAAAAAGAACTCGGAGAGATAAACCTTCCGAGGGATACACCTATGCCCGAGGAGGGGAAAGAGACTCGGTCGCAGACGTCAGGGAAGGGGAATGCCAGCGCGGGGATCGTTCCCCCGCCGGGGCAACCCCTGCCTGCAGGGAGAGCCCCCCTGCGGGGCCACCGCTCCGCGGCCGCCCCAGCCCGGCCGCCCAAGCCCAGCGCCGCCTCCGCCCGCGCCGCCAGCGCCCCCCGGCCCCGCGCCCGCGCGTACAAGGATACTGAACACGGTGCGCTCCCAGGGCTCCAGCATGTAGAGCGCGGTGACCAGCAGGTACTGGTAGTACAGCCACGACATCCGCTGCCAGGCCGAGCCCAGCGCCATGTCAGGCGCCGCGCAAGGCACAGGCCCAGCCAAGACGAGGGGGGCGTGGGGCGGGGACAGCGCGGGGCCCGCCCCGCCAGCCCCGCCCGGCCCGGGGGAGGCACCGCCCGCAGCCCCGGGGGAGGCTCTTTCCAGCGCCACGCACGGGTGGCTGAGGGGAACGGCACGGCACCGCGGGGAGTGCTGGCAGCCAGCGTCGACCCGGGCATCCAGAAGGTGCCTCATGTGAATCATGGAATCACGGAGTGACACGAGTTGGAAGGAACCCACAAGGATCATCGAGTCCAACTCCTGTCCCTGCATAGGACAACCCCAACATTGACACCGTGTGTCTGAGGGCATTGTCCAAATGCTTCTGGAATATTGTCAGCCTTGGCGCCGTGATTGCTCCCCTGGGGAGCTGTTCTGTGCTCCACGACCCTCTGGGTGAAGAATCTTTTCCTAGTATGCAATCTAAACCCCCGGCACCTCTTCCTGCTCTTCCCTCAGGTCTTGTCATTGGTCACCAGAAAAGGAAAAAACATACAAATTAGCTCTATGGTCACAGATCTGACCATAAATTTCTTCTTAAAATGTGTCAACATAAGGAAAAAGGACAACAGAAAAAAAGTCCAGTATTTTCTTCACATACATATTTACATATAAAAACTCTAAACTGTATTACTAAGCATTAATGTTGATTTAAACGATCCATGCCACAATGATCCATACCAGCAAACCCAATATAAACTAATCTTCCACTCTGTAGAAATAAAAGTTTTAATTTTGAGATCTTAATGGGCCCAAAATGCAAACATAATGGCAATTCCTTCTTTATCAAACCTACCTTCGTGCAAATCTACCAAGAATAACAACCTAAAGAAGCCCAACATCCTGACCGAGTTGCTTACCATGCGCCACAGAAATGACCAATGCAGCTATGGAGAACCAGTTACTGTACAGTATTTATTCTAAGCAGCAGGTTAATACATATTGAGATAATAGATAGTATATATTCAGGGAATGATCATAATACACAGATTTTACATTATATTTACAAAATTTTCAATCCCCAAAGATGCAACCACCTCAGAGTTTAAAGAATATTGCTCTCAAATGCACGGTTAACTGTATTCCTTTCGCAAACTCTGCAAAAATCCAACCATTATGAAGCACCCTGATGAAAATGTACTTTAAAAAGACAACATTTTAAAAAGTCTAACATGCCTGCACTTATGATACTTCACCCAGCCTTAAACCATGCAGGATTTTCTGCCCCGTTTTTGCATATTAGCAGTGGCTGGCTAGAACGTTGAAGAAGTGAAAAACTTCATCTTTATCCACCACTGCCACTTCAGTTGAGCATTCAGTACATAATACTGGATGATACACTTCCTCCTCTTCTTCATTTGACTGTACAGAAGTTTCTTTGCTCTGCTTCATTTTCTTACTTCTTTTCTTTAGCTTCTTTCTGTATTTCAGAATTTCCTCTTTGTTAACAATGCAGTTCATCACAAACATTGCTCTATATTGTGTTTTGTAAGATTCATGTCTACGGAGAAGGGGAGAAAATACAAGTGATACCATTGGTAAAACACTGCTTCCAAGAAATTGGTTATTGTCACTGGAAGTGGGATTAAAGATAGAAAGTGCCATGCCAAAAGACTGATAGCCAAATAAATACAAAGTTTTATAAAAAGAACTACAAAAATAATTAAGAAAATAATTGTAGCCATCTGTCGTGTTTGTGAGGTGTTTTTAAAAACACACTGGTTCTTGCTGAAATAAACACCCTGGAGTACAATGGTACTGGTACTATAGAATTACGCAAAAGACCATGAAGTTGCAAGCGTGAATGACTCAACTACCAGCATTTATATCCTAAAATGTCTTGCAAGCCTGAAACTCCTTATTTATAAATAAAAAACGTTGCCACATCACACCTGAAAAAGCGTGTCTATAATAAAATACAAAATGTATTTTCAGCTGTCATCAGTGCAACAACAGTATAGCCAGAGCACGTAACAAAATTCAGGGCTGCAGTTCAATTCAATTCAACACAATGTCCCTCGTGCTGCAGTTTTACAGCAGCCTAAACCAACATAACAGGTGGCTGCTCAAGTCCCATCTCGACTTCTGCTGGCTTTACTGCTTTTATAATGATGTGCTGAGCAATTTCAGTTTATTAAACCCACAGAAGACCAGTCTTAATAATAAAAATGGACAGTTTTGTCAGCTTTGCAAACTGAAATACTTACAATAGAATGGGGTCAAGGATTACCAGAGCCAGTAAAGGCAATAAATTGAGAAACAGCACCCAGCATTGCGATGAATTTATGCTGCTGTGGAATTTCATCCTCAATCACCAGAAGTACTCAATAAATGATAGGTAATTTAGTCCTCATCTCACAAGATTTCTTTCTCCTTTTTTTCCAGTTCCAGAGTCCTCTCCTTATCACAGGTTAGCAGCACTAACTAGGTTTCTAGTGCAGTCTGGCACTGGAAAACTGCATAACACGCTACAGATTCTCACCTAAATGCTTTCCAGGCATTTTAAATGTAACTGTACTAAAAACCACAACTGCTAAGACTCAAACCAGGTAAGAACATGGTATCTTGATTTTGCTTGATCCTCCCCTAAACATGGCACTTTTATACAAAAATAACCTGAAATAATTTTATGCCTCTAAACATCAAGTCAATATATATTTAACGTTCTACGCAGTTCTTCCTCATCTCCAGACAGCCAGCTAAACTGATCATCATTCTTACAAACTAGCATTCACCCTCAAATCTGATTCACATATACCTGCCTCCTCTTTATTGACACCACCTCACAAGACAGACTTGATCAAATTAATAGATCAAACTGAATATACTAAAAATACAACTGACAAAAAAAAAAAGACATTACAAAAAGACCCCTTACTGTTCACTAATTACCTCTGGCAGTCCAGGCATAACGTTGTCATGCAAGCAGGGCAATTCAAAACAGCATCACTGTTTGGAACAGCTGAAGGTTTTTGCTGCTGCAGTGGTGCTCTTCTTTGATTACGGTACCTACCGAGTCAAGCAAGAAGCAGAGAGACAAACAGTGAAATCATGTGCCCTTGCTGTTGAGGACATCAATTCAACTGTCAAAACTTTTTTGTATTAAAATACACCAATTCATATCTGGCTCCTTCTGAACACCTTGTTTCATCAACTAAAAATAAAATAAATAAGCACACAAATAAATAAATGGGGAGGGGGGGAAATCACATACCAGTATCTTCTCATTTATTTTGTACAGAAAATTTTCATTTGGTGAGACAAATACATCTGGCATGAGAATTTGTGCCAAATAAGCAGGTATCTCAAGTGCAACCTCTGCCGGCAAAATAAATTAATATTGTCCTTTTCCATAGAGTTACACAGAGAATTTTGCTTTGCTGACACAATGATTATTCCACTTTACTCTTAAAAAAACTCTCAGTAAAGCAGCTTTGTGCTGTTCCTATTTTATCTGAACGTTTTGTGCCTTGTTAAATTCAAAGTCTTTTAAAGCTAGGCATACAATATTTAGTAGGAACAGATATTAATTTAGTAATCAAACTATTTCACAAACTTTTTATCCACAATATGGTTTAGTTGAGATTTACAGTTGAGATTTACAGTCAAAACTGGCTTACAGAACTAGGAAGTCTTGATTTTTTAAAACTGCAAGTTTCAGAATTGTGTAATTTTGAAGACTCTGCTTCCATTACATACACATAAAAGCTGTACAGGCTTTTAAGTTTCACATGCTGTAAATTCTACACAAAAATATTTTCACTGCATGGACTTGTCAGCATTGGCTGCTTCTCTACATTCACCATTTCAATTTAATTTTTTTCCAGTTTCTGTTAAGCCTCCTACGATTCAAATAATTACGGTCTTTTACCTCCTCCGTTGTGAGTCTACCCACTCTTGGTCTCTACTGTCTTCTTCTGGGTCATATAGCAGTTCATCATTGGAAAGTATCTGACGTTGCTGATGTTTTCTATTTTTCCGGACATCCTCTGTAACTGGAAAGATTTTTACATCCATCAGACATATGGTGATTCTCTACTCAAATAATCAAAATATCCATTTTTCAGTTTCCCTTTTCCATACTCACAATAAATCTAAACTAAAATATAAAGGTCTAGTTCATCTCTCCTTCAAATGCATCATCCCCAAGCACTAACATACTTCAAATACACTGGGATACATCACAAAATTGCAGGAACTACACTGAGATAAATATACACTATCAATTCCACCCAAAAGGCCACTGCCTTCAGCAAAAAACACCTGGTCCCTCAAAAGGATTCTACAGGATTTGAGAGAAAAGAGTGCTACTGTAAACATGTCCTTCTCTCTCCTCGGCCATTTACCTATTTTATCTTCATCCTCTGAATCAGAATCAAAGTAAATGTCATCATAGTAATTTGAAGTAGTGGCAGGTCCAGTCTGTCCAGAACTTGAGGAAGTACCTGTATGTGAAATTAGAGACGTCAGTGGTCAGAACACTCTATCAAAAGGACAGCAAGTATATAAGACAGAACAAACCTTCGTTTTCAAGTTATTCCATCCAGAAGTGCTCTGCTTTATCTGGGTGTGTTAGGTAACAGCTCTCCCAGTTTATTCCCATATCCTCATTCCCCACATTGCTTCTGTTATTTCGTTTACAGATGCTCTCTCAGAGCAAAGGTGCTCTCTCTCTGAGATGAACTGCAGGTACAGTTCAAAGGAAACCTTCTCCCAGGGTACACTCCCTTCGGGCATAGAGAAGACATCAAATATGCCTGCCTTTGCCCTACAGAATCTACAAAATCTCAGACACTCCACAAATCTTCAGTCATGTGAAAGACATAGAGGTATGACACATTGTTTCACAAACTTTGATTACAATAAAATCCACTAAAAAAAATCCCACAAAATTTTAGGACATCACAAATTCAAGAGAGACCTAGACAACTTTCCAAGCACATCTGTCACAGCCAGTATATATCAAAAATTCTATTCTGTGCTGGATGGATTCAGTGCTATAAATATCACCACATCTTCTTAATTGCACCTAAAAGATCAGATTTTCCCACCAACACAAATAAAACCCACTGACTGCAGAGTGAAGTCCCCACATTAAAGTGAATACTATGCTGATTCACCAAGGAATTAACAACACTTCACTGCTTTGTAATACATGAAAAGAACAGACGCTACTCAAATGCCAAAACATTGGATCTATAGTACACAAACAACAGAACACATTTCTTCAGTATAATTTTACTATTTGATGTAACATATAGTTATAAGCAGGTAAGGGAAGAGAAGATTAATACTTTTCCTGAAATTTCCCCCACCCCAAATTGATTTGAGGTCTCAGTCCACTATATGCTGCTCCTTTCTTCAAGAAAGTACTCCAGATGTTAATAGCATGCATAGCCACCAAACAAAGTACAAGAGACTTCAACCTGCTGACAAGACTTCTAAAGACATAAGAAAGAACTTAGAACGGAAGTTACAGAGATACTGGGGAAAAGGGGGAATGATCCCACAATAAGAAACCATACCAAAGCAGGAAATTAGAAGTTCAGAAACAACAAAACTGAAGTCTTAGAAAAGACGAAACAGCGACATTCACTGAAGTGGCACCTGGTGACCATTTCTGCAGAAGCAATCAGCCACTTTAAGATCTCCTGTAGGCTTCAATCAGCACTTAACTGTAACCACACACGCCTCTTGCCACAAGAATAATAAATTAACTTCACATCTTAACTGAACAGCACTTAACTCACAATTTCATATATAAGTAGATGTCAAGTGTGATTTACCCACTTCTGGCGATTTCCATTTGCCTTCCATAGTCTTCATGGTGGTGTTCAGTTCTGCTTCCATCTCTTTTTGGAACTCATCGTCACTGGAAGACTCACTCTCTCCAGTCAGGCACTCCCGTATCAGCTTCCGCTTCTGGTCAGGAGTGCCATGTAGGAGCACATCCACCTCATCTTCTGAGCTACAAGAATGTACAATTATTAAAACCAGCTTAAAACAGAGTCACGTGGAGAACGAACACCTGAGTTGTGTGGGTGCACTGGGAGGCACATGGTGTGTTTATGGGAAATACATTTACCAAAACGCTTTATCAGCTTGTTGGCATTACCGCTCTGGTTTTAATGACAGGCGCTCCAGCTGAGTGGCTGCAGCTCTGCCCAGCGCGGCTCCGCGCACGGCCGGGGACCTGCGCGCACTCCGGCATTTGTGGGGTTAAAACCCTAGCTACTCCGTTCGCAAGGGAGGAACTACTGGTGGGAGGTGTCCCTGCCCACGGCCGGGGGTGGGAACTGGATGATTTTTAAGGACCCTTCCAACCCAAACCATTCTGTGGTTTCCTCAGGACCCGGGCGGTCCTGCGGCCCTGCCCGCCGCCCTAAGGGCCCCACGCCCGGCTGGGAGGCGCCGGGTGAGAGCAGTGGGAAGGGACGCGCCACCCCCACCACCCCTCGCGGGGGCTCCCCAGCACCTGCTGAGCGCTCGCTCCTCGTCGCTGGGCTCCTCCACCACGTACGGATCGTCCTCCTCCCGCAGCCGGCTCATGGCGGCGCCTCGACCCCCGCTTCCGGTCGCTCCGCCCGCTTCCGGCGGCCGCGCTCTCTCCGCTCCGCTGCCCCGCCTCCTCTCCGCTACCGGTCGGGGGCGTGCAGCTGGGAGGGGGCTGCCACCACCTCCTTGGAGTTCCAAGACGTCGGGGCGCAATTTAACTCACGTCCGTCATGGTTCGAGAGGCGGGGCCAGGGCTTCGAGAGACAGAGGCGGCACCGGGATGACACAAGAAACCGTTACTGCTGCAGAAAGTGGAATATTTGGATTTAAGCTAAAGTAGAGTTTTCTATAGAATCGGTTTTCTAGCACACTTCAGTTTCATCTGAGTAACTGTATTTTTTGAAAATCAGGAAGAATGTCCCTCTGACAGCGTATTTTCTTGATAGCTTGTTTTTTTCAAAGTGTTTTTGCAGACATTGTTCAGAGAGAAACGATAACATCTTGTGTCTTACTCTATAATCATCTCTGTTTTCAGTCTACCCCTGTCTAAAATGCAAGATCAGACAGAGCTGGCTCCAAAGCTCTAGTTAGCAAAAGATTTGGCTGTTCTAAAGTTTGTAATAACATTAAAGTTAGACCTTGGAAGTAATAGAACATGCACAAGATTTCTGGGCAAAATTTAGACACACTCATTAAGTGGGAAATAAATTCTCTCCCCAACTCTTGCCTCATTACCTGTGATTGATGGGAATCATTCCCTCACATGCCCAGCGCTGAAATAAAGGATGCTGCTTTCTAGAACTCTAAAACGAGTCTTAGAGAGTTTATTTGCCAGCATTTTCAGTATCAAGGAGGCCTGGGATAAATGTAATGAGCAAGGTGCCACTGCATGGGGAGGACTGACATGAAACCCACAGCCCATCTAAAGTATTTACAGTTTTGTTACCTGTACATATAGAGTCAGTTTGTAGCTGAGGTCCTTAGGAATGATTGCCTCAAACAGCTGTAGCCATTGCTGGAAGGTGTCACACCCACTACAGAAGCTGGGCACTGGGCACCCAAGCCTGAGGCTGCACCTGTGCGACTCTGCGCACAAGGCCAACAGCACTATCAGCTGAACAGCTTCTCTGCTTTTGCAATGTTCTGATGCACAAGGCAGCAGGTAAGGAAGGGTGTTTGCACTGCACAACTTGCCCCATCTGAGGGGAAAAACTCCCAAACCAACCAAGCGGCTCTGTGCACTTGTACAGGGAGTCTGGAATCATGGAGACATCAACTTCCATTGATCTGCACCTCCAAATATCCCCTTCACCCCAAATCCTGCTGCTTCGCTGAATGTCTACAACCCCATATGAAGCAGCAATCACCCCATGGAGAGCAATTCATCAAGCAGAGCCTGATTTTGTGACATCCTGAAATTACACAGCAGAAGGGCACCTCTCAGAGAAGTTTTGTGGTCAGAGAGACACAAAGCAATACAAAATAAAACCAGACTCAGAGCTCTAAGTCCAGTTAGTAGGAAGAGATCCTTTTCAGGCATTCCTTTATTGGGTATACCTTCACTTTTTATATTCTGAAGGAAAGCTTCTTATCTTTATCACAGTGGGGCAGTATTATGTTTCACTGATATTTTATTCACTTTTTAAATCCCCTTCTGCTACTTTATTTCCCCTTTCTGGAAAGAAACTCAAGAAGTTCTCTGAAAAGCATTTCTGCCAAAGAGATCGCAGAGTCAGCCACCAGGCTCAGAACAATTTAAGTACACTGGATAGGAAAGTCACAGACAAACGGACAGGCAAACAGATAAACCTGAGAATGCAAGTGAAAAATTACTGGGCAAGTTATTTAGTGACAGACCACTCCAATACTTACTGGTTTTACAGGATGAACAGAGAAAAATCTAATTAAATTAATCTGATTTACTAGAAAATATTAAGCTTACAGATGATACAATGTCTGCATAATTTTAGAAAAATCAGTGATTTCATGGTTTATTTTACAATAATTGAATTAGTCTACAAGTTAAGGCAAACATACTAATGCATTTGCTTTTCTTTTTAAATCATAGTTAAAAAGGTTACACAAAGTTCTTCAAAATTTCTAAGAAATGTTCACAATTGAAAAAAAGATTAAGTTTCTTTATATCAGTACATGGAAAAAAACTAAGACAGTGTATACAATGCCTTTATAGTAACAATATTCAAATATCTAATGGTAGTATTTAGGCCATTTGAACAATGTGCTTCAAATGGTGAACGTCAGGAATTACTTACAAAGGTAAATAAGGTTGGCAGCCATATCATAGTATTCATAACATGAACATAATTATATTGGCTATCTTCACAAAACCATAGCATTTGGTTTCTGAACAATGAAAGCATATAATGATTAAATAAACATGAATATGCATGTATTACAAGTACGCTGTTGCTTCGTATAGTCTGGAGCTACTTTCAGGTGTTTGTTTTAATTCTTTTGAAAGGAGGAGTTTGCTCATGTGCACTTTGTCAAATGTTTTCTCCAGGGAACCATAAATGCCTATTTAAAGTCATGGAAACAAAATCCAGAGGAGGGCAGCCCTTGTTAGTGGGAGGATGGAGCGTAGCTTATGTGTCACCATTTAGCACTGCCAGGCAGCTCTGGAGCAGCTGTAAGTTACCCTGTGAAAATAAAGACAAATATGACCATATTTCCCTATGTTCTTTTACGCTTGCAGCAAAAAGATGTTTTTTAAATAGCAATTAACACCACTGAAAGCGAACAGATGGGTATTAAGCTTATGAAGAAATATTTGTGTAAGTAACTTCTATCATAAAGAGTTTTTTGAATGTAGAAGCACTGTCTCATGGAGCCAATGTGAGAGTCAAAAATAAGCATTGGTACCCTCTCTGTGTTTCTTCGCAAGTTTCTTACTAAAGATCTCGTCTGGCCACAAACCCACTCACTGTAATGTCTTCACAATGAAGTTCAAGGTTCCAAAGTTTTAATTTTTTTTTATATACTACTGCAATTACTCTGTCACTGGAACACTGAAGCACTGAATTTAGTTTAGTCTGTTGTTTGTCTATTGTTTAGTCTGTCGTCTTTCAAACAAGGCCTGTCCTTAACAGCTACAGGATTATATGGCTGCTCTAGCGAGGAGATACTGAATGCTGTCAATCCGTAAACGCTTCCTGATGAATTCAGTATTCAGTATAATAGCTCTGGTTTGGAAATAAAGTAGAAGATTGCCAGTTGTCTCCACTGAATCTTTTCCAGTCTTCTCCAGAAGTCAGTGATTTCATTTATGGGTTCAACAGCTTTTTGTCCTTTTCTATTTTGTCCTTTTATGCCTACAGTGGCAGAGGACATTCAGAAGTTATTCAAAAGGCTTGTAATTCTGTGATATGAAGAAGTTCAATATACATAAGATGCAGTGGGACTTGGTAGCCCATCCTTGTAGTGTATACCGTTCATAAATCTAAGGACTGTTACTGAACAGCTGATTTTTGGCTATAATTAAGTAATGAATGAAAAGGAATACTTCAGCCTGAAGTATAACTGTGGACTGTACACATTACCTCTAAGAAAAGTGTGACTGATCTTTTGGCCATCCCTTTACAGCCCATCAGCAGCATGAAGTATATTTGCAATTCACAGGCCACTACGTAGCACTTGAAAGAAAAGATGGTACCAAGACACCTTTTATATTTCAGTCATTTTCCCATTCAGTCAGTGAGTCTACTGAATTTTTCCAAGAAGGAAAATCATCCCTTTTCATTAGATCAAATTTACAAAGTTCAGAAGCACAACCTTATTTAAATTATAGTAAATCAAGGACAACAGAGGCTGTGGGCCATTACTCTTACTGGCTGCAGCATCTGATGTACTTGACTTATATCAGCATAGCTTAAGAAAGTCCTATAAATGCAGGTTCAGAAAAGTTTCTTGCCAACTCAGGCTCCTAATCTCTAGGTATTACAGTTATTGGCAGAACCACAGCAACAGAAACATCCTTCTCAAGAAAAAAAGAATTACTGACAAAGTATTTAAACAAATCCCTTAGCACTGGATTTTGCTTACTTCCTTCTTCTATCAGTTCCAAACAGACATCTGTTGCTAGTAATGCAACAAATCATTTTTCCACAAAAACCCACAGAGGCAAGAGTGTATGTATTAGTATTTGTGGAAAGAGGTGTTTAGACTTTGTTTTTCTTTGAAGGAAGTGGTTATCTTACTCATTTACAATTCATATGTCAAAAGACTCTGAAAGTATAGCCAAGGCTATAAATGCTTTAAGCATATGATTATAACTTTAGCAGTTTCACCAGCTATCAACCTCCCATCTTGAATATGAGGTCCAACACAGGAACACCTCAAAATCAGTTTAAAATACTGAATAGGGTCAAATGCAGCTTTTGTACTAAATGCCCAAACAATCAGATCTTACAGTAGCTATAGCTGCATGAAGTCATGAAGAAACAGAAAGGGAGCAAAACACAAGTTAAACATTATGTAGAGGGAAAGTCAGACAGAATGGCCATGGAAAAAGAAATACCAATCTATTTAGTATAGGTCAGAAACCAAGCAGAATCTAGAACTACCTGCCAAACTCCAGCTTAAGTAAATCTAGGGTACATGCTGCTGATAGGAAGCCACTGCTCTCTTAGTTCCAGCCCCTTCAGCCAAAACTGTGCATTTTTACGCAAGGGATGCTGTGAAAACAAGACTGAAAGTAAAGCTTAGAAAAAGCCAGAGCAAATTTTAGCTCTATCTTACTACACAGCTGCACACATAGTAGTGCCAACATAAGGGAAAGGAAGAGCAATGCATCATCACACTTCCTGGCAGCAGTGCACACATGCATCAACTTAAAGCAATCTCAACCCACAGTCCGATGTTCAGCTTTTTCAAAAGTCTTGAGCTGCAACCAGGAAAGGGTAAGAGGATATCAGCAGATTAAAACAAGTATTTTCTATAAACATAACTGGGCAGAGAGGGTGCACTTGGTATTTGTACAGTGTCCCTGATTTACTAGAAGCTTGATTTCCCTATCACCCTCCAGTGTTCTGGTGAGCCAGATATAGCTCAGGAAATGTGACTTCGTCTCTCAGAACCTCCTCTCAATGCTTCAGTCATTCTGACATCTTCAGTACAGAGACCTCTGTGGTCTGAGATTGTGTTCTTCCCAGATAGAGAAAACAACTCTTAACTATATGCGTCATACAGCAGCCCTCATTGTGGCTGAATCCCTCCCAAAGACAGCCTCTCAGGGGAGTTCCTACACCCACTGCTGCATCAGACTTCACCTTCATGCTTTCTGTGCCAGGAAACCCCAAGTCCAGCAGACACATGGCTAGACTGTCTTGGAGACAGATGCATCTGCAAGACATGCCCAAGTCTTCCATGGAACCACCTCAGAAAGTCTCCACCAAACTATTTCAACCTTCAATACTCTATACAGATTAGTAAAAGCCTATCCGTAAGAGTATCCTCAATCACACTTGCTAGAGCACTAATATCAAAATATCCCATTATATAAAATTGAAAAATATTATCTATAGCCGTAGTAACTACTGCAATAATCCAACTCAGAATCTGTAGAAATAAAAGCACAGCAACCAAACGGATTTACCTGCAGCAGCTGGTTTTGAATAAATATGAAACACTGGCTTTGAAAAAAACAGAACTTTCAAACCTGGTGAGAAACAAAATATCCTTTCACTCAAGTTACAAAATTCATTAACATTTCAAGAACTGTCACCCTTAGTTAAAGTGACCTTTTACATCATAAAGCTTTAAATATTCAAAACTGCTTAGTGAATCTTACAGTGCTCCATGACAAAGTAGGTGAAATGGGTCAACAAAAAAAATTTCACCTTCAAAAACAGAACTGCAGTTCAAAGCTTCTATTACAGTCTTATACACTCCTTGTTAGTAAATTTACTAAGACAAGGTAAGACACAGATTGAAGCAGACTATCTGAAGAACTGTGTCTTAAACACAAGCTGTGGTGACAAATGAAGAACTGCTAAAAAAATCCAAGCTCTTCCAGGTAAACTGAGCACACCCACAAGTACACACCAAGAAAGTTGAAAGCTACAGAAATTAAGCATTTCCCCCACTGTCTTCTGCAGTTATTAGCTCTCAAAATTCAATAAAATATTACTACAAGATTTTGACTTGCACAGAAAGTTAATACAAGTCATTCTTTGAGGACACTTTTTTAAGCATTTCACTCCGAGGCATGCAGAGACTTCAGCAAGAGTCATTTACAAGAGATGATGAAGAGCCAATGACTGAAGCAGGACAAAAGTGCACTGGATTAATTTGCTTATTAAAGCATGCAAGGCAAATCAATAAAAACTGTTCAGACTATAAATTTCACTAAAACCTGTAACCAGTACATTCATGTCCAAACACAGTGATTTCTGGGAGACTCAGGGCTGGACATAGACAGCTGTTACACACAGAGAAGCAGGAAGGATGAATAGTGCCAAGTATTACGAGAAGTTTTAAGACTTTAGGAGAAATACAGCTGAACTTCTGATATAGCACATTAAAGTAAGCACTGTTCATCTGAAAAAGGAGTTGGATGTTCCAGACCTGATTACTTTACCTGCGAAATATCCCATCAAGCTGAATTTATACCTACAAAGATTAAACAAGTCTCCAAAACAACCCTTTTTACGGTGCATTACTTAGTTTTACAAACAATGAGTTTGGCAGAATGAAGAACGACACCATCAACACTACTGAGAAGAGTGTAAAGCAGCAATAAGACAACTCAGCAACACTATACACCTCAACTAGTCCTTTCAACAGATATATTCTAAGTTAACTCAAAGCCTAACAGTCACCTCATTTCAGATTTGTGATGACTATGAGAAATGCTAAAGGGCTGACTTCTAAAAGAAAGCTGCCTCCAGCTATAGGACTCAAAGTAAGAGACAGTTGTCTATGAAATCAGAGAAGCTAGACTGATTTAACCAAAACAATTAATTTCATACCGATTAAAAGAATCGAACACATTGTGAAATTTAAGGACAATACAGGCCCCTTAAAGGTTTGTTTTTTTTCCTGTAAAAATGTATTTTACTGAAAAGGCTCTCTGCAGCTTTCCTCTTTTGTCAGCGCTTTAAAGGCAAAAAGGTTTAAACAGCATACTCAGAGTACTTTGGACAGGCCTGTGTGATCTCATGCTTAACAGCTTATCCTATACATCAAGTCCCCAATATCTGGATAACAGGAGAAACGACCTCCTATCCCACAGTAAAATGGTGAGATGAGGTTTTAAAAATAGGCAGGTATTCTAAGTCTGTAGTTACAAATATCAAACAGCTAGAGAAACATAAAACTGAAGCCAAAATTGACTTCAAGGAGATGAGTTTTCTTTCCAAAGGTACCTCAAGCACACCAGTCCCTCAGAGATATTTCACCTATCCTTTTTTTTCCTCTACTGTTCAAGAACATTCACCTTTCCGGATGATGCTTTACCTTTCAAATCCCCTTCGTGACTGTGAAATTCATATCACACAAAAAATGTAACCATTTTGGTTATTCAAGCATATAATATTTAAAATCAGTTGAAATACAGGCTAAAAAGGATCACAATTACCTTAGCATGCTTTAATTCCAGTTCTGCTAGTTCCACTAGATTTTTTCTGAATGCTGCAACTCTTCTTGTCTTAAAGTCTATGAGTTCTATAGAAAATAGAAATGGATTAATTAACAGTACTATTGCTAGTGCCCTGAACTGTTAACAGACTTTCCTTCAGGATGGAAGAGGTAAAAGGGTGAGAGAATGCAACAGTAAAAAACTCAAGTTTAATCTCAGGACATTCCAGGCTGAAAGGTACTGCTATCTTGTCAGATGAAAGCAAACCATCACTGCAGTTCCTCATCTCTAACTGGCCTACTGTGGACACAAAGCTCTTTTGAAAAAAAAAAAAAAAAAAGAGACTGCAACGTGGATGCTTTTAAACATTTAACTCTCTGATTTCAGGTGCACTGTTCTTTCAAGGCTGGTATGATTATCTAAGGAAGAGATCAAGCTAAAACTATAAAGAAGAACAGAAGAAGCAAATATGCTTTATGCATATGTCTTTGTGGCTAATAGGATTACTGTCTCATTTATAGGAATCATTAAGCAGATTTACAGGATCAAACAACTCTTAAATTATAAAAACAGAAGAACATGCTGTTTAAACCATCAACAAAAGTGCCCCAAATAAAGAGTTAGATGATTGCTAACTCATAACAATCTTAGCCTAAAAAAAAGAAAGTAAGTTTCCAGGAAAAAGGCAACATGTAAATAAGATTCCTTTTCTCTAGAGCTACTGTAACTCTGCAACTTCAGTGAAATCTCATTTCACTACCTCTCCCTTTTCTAAGAAGAATGCATAAAAACAAAAGGGGAATTTTTAACAATACTGTAAAAGATTATGTTTGCCTTTACTGCTAGCAATTTTCATTTTGCACCCTATCCTATGCTCATAAAAGCATTTAACAATTTACACCTAGAGCTTGCTGTGCCTCATGGAGCTATGAGGAGCTAAAGAAAAATATCATTTGAACTTTCTAAAACAAGTAAATACCGATTAAAAGAGAACAAAAATCTATTCTTATTAATATCCTAAAATCTGTTAATATTGAAATAGTAACATAGGATCAAAGACCACCCAAATACCTTGTTTTGCTGATTCAGAAATTTTCTCAAATTTCTGACAGCATATTTGCTGAGTAGTTTCAGCTTGCAGCACATCTTTATTTTTTGCTCTTGCTTTATCCAATGCCTTATTAGCATTTTCATAATCCACTAGTGACCTAGATCTTCTATATAAGAGATCCTATAAAAAAGCATAGAGTTTACAAACAGGATTTTAGTACATAGCAAGTAAAAGAAAAAATTAAAAATCAGATTAATTTGAGTCGTGCTGTATTTCAGCTCTTACTAAGTTATCTGCATTCACTTTACTTTATCCTGCAAGTCACAGGAATGTCCATACTAGGTCACACGGGCAACATAAAATTGTTTGGTCTGCATCTTGTCTGACAGAGGCTAGAAACAGATGGCAGAGATGATACTCCCAAAAAGACTAAGAACAGGCAATTGTGGGAAATTTCACAGCTTTTTAGATTAGAAACAAACTATATTTAGATAATGTATTTAAAATACCCACGGGGCCCAAGAAACAGCAATAGCATTTTTTGTGCAACAGTTACTGCCGTGAAGATCTAACTACAGACATTTTCTGTCAAATGCTTCCTCATTCTGTCATGTTTCTTAACCATGCAATGTCAAACACCTCTAAAACCAAAACTTTCGGTAGGTACAGAATATTAATTTGGCCCATGTGTTTTTGTATCAGCACTTGCACATCATCTGGAGTAATTTTAATATTAAAAAAGTAGAAATACTTGCAGCCTACAAGCAGCAAACACACTGCAAACACATGAACAATTCACCAACACTTCTTCCACTGTTTTTAATTACACTGCACGATTTCATCTTGATAAGCGGATCACACAGTTCCAGTCAGTCTCACGGTCAGCAACTGCATTGTTACTCCTTATACTCAACAGAGATCCGTGTTTTACAGTTGAGGGAGAAATTGCAGGCTAGAGGTGGCAGCATTTTAACCTATCTACTCTGTGTTTCACAAGATGATCCCTTACCTATCGCTTTTTTTTTCTTTAAGAAACACTATTTCACTGAACAAAACTCCATAAAATCACCTTAGCAGCTTGCGATTCCCTTAGGTAATATTTCAGAAGATCGGAAAGTTTAAGATCTTCATCAGCAGACACCCGGGCCTCTATTTTCTGGAAAACCAGTAAGTAAAAGCATCAATTTTAAAACATCCAGACTTTGGATATTCACTTCTATGATGCAAGTACAATGTAAATTATACAGATTGTCTTTTTCAAAAACTAAGATCATGCATTTGTGACACGATACTTAAAGATGCATCATGAGAAGCAGTATTAGGATTTTGTGTTAAAACATAAGCATACTGTGCTAGCAGTAATTGGTAACTAGCTTTTTATTTTAAACAATGCTTTCTCCCCAATTTCAATTATACATTTCATATACTGGAAAAACGGCAGAGAAACAAAACCTTATCTAGTATAGCGAGTTGCATGAGAAGTTCTGTGTTGCTTTTGAAATCAAAGCAAAATAAATTTTTTCGGGACCTTTGCAGACTAGTTGTTTAAATGGTCCAAAAGACCAATGAACTTATTTGCTTGTATTTGAAACAGACTTTTCTGTGAATTTAGAAACAGAGTCTGCAAGTACATTTTTAAAATCATAATTATTTTAAAAATTTCTAAAAGGCAACATTTTAAGCCAAAGCAAGCAATTCCAATTAACTTAATTCTCTTTAAAGTACGTATTTACCCAGATACAACTGTCTGTGTTAAGGAAACGCGCATATTTTTCATTTGAAAGTTTTCCTGATACACAACATGCACCTTCTGCTCTATCAAGCCAAACAAGTAACACAAAAGAGACAAGATATTTGCAAATCTCGTTAGGAGTATTTGAGTATATGAGTCAGATATCTGCAGAAACAAATATTTGGCTCTAGAAAAAAAGCAGCATGACTACTATTGTTTTGGATTAAGGATTACATTTCTTTTTTCCGTAACAAGTTCTGTGATAGCCAGTGACAAGTATGGAAGGTCTCTATGCATTTCAGAGGAACAGCAGCTTTACTAGTGTATTACATAGCAAACAGAAGATTGCCTAAAAATGTTGAGTAGACTGAAGACCCCCAAGGATCAACCATTTTACAAAGCAGATGACTGAAAACTTATGCTTTTTCATTCCCTGCCGCACTTACATGCTTCATATAGAAGCATCCACAAAACATCCAGACATTAAAGTCTAGTTGACACAAGATGTCCTGCCAATTCCAGGATGTACACAAAGAATATATCTAAAAACATTTCATAGTACATACCCTTGTTTTGTCAAATAACTCTGATACCTTCAGAAAAAACCTGCACAAAGGAAACAGCTTATATTACAACATTAATTTGAACAGTCTAATTACTTTCCAGAAATCAGAATGTGTTTGGCAATACAGACTGTAAATGCACTGCTTAGAATTGTAATTCACAGAACTCAGAGAACATAATAGTTTCAAATTGCAGCACTTCAAACATCTGCAAATTGTGAAGTAAAGGACAAAAGAAAAAGATAAGGGACAAACAAAGCACAATGGATGGATGTATTTTACTGTAGAATAATTGTACAGCTCCCCAGGGATTCTTTATGCTTCTGTGAATTAAACTCCAAACACCACTGTCATAGTTAAGTCCTACATTATTATCAAGTGTCCTTCACTCAAATATGAACACACATTTCTTCACACAGTAAGCATGACAAATGCCCTACTTGGAATTTAGGGAGGCTGAACAACGATGTGGCACATCATCACAGGAGACAATATAAGGGTTGAGTGTAACAGCTGAACAAATTACAGTCAAATCAGACTATTTTGACAGAAGACAGAGGTGATTTCTGACAGACCAACATCAAATCTCAACACTATAATTGAAATAATTGATATGTGAGCTATCACCACATTTGAAAGTATATCACTGTAGTTCAGGTAAACTAATGAAAATAAGTTAATTTTCATACTCCTGTCCTGCCTGTTGTCATACTACTCTAATAAGTGTACATGTTCACAAGCATCAATATCTTTAAGCTAGTTAACCAAGTTTTACTTTCAGATATACCGAACTTCATTTTCAAGCAAATCACTGAAAGATTAAAGCACAAATACCAGTACACAGATACACTCTTCTATTTTCAAAGTTTTAGGGATCTCTGTAGATTCCTTTCTTCTCCTAAATGCTGTTAAAATGTCAGAACAGCAAAACTATTTTTCAAGATGTTGGTACAGAGAACACTCATAACAATCACTATACTCAGATTGAGACCTGTTCCTGCTGCACATGTCAAAGCGCTTAAAACACTTAGAAAATGGTGAAAGACTTGAGTTTTTTTCTTATTCTACAAGGACTTTCCCATCTCATTTGTGTAATTTTTCTACCAACTGGTGAAAACAGCATTTTTTTCCAGACAAATATTAAAGCACAAATAGTGAAGCAGCCTGTTACAGAAATGAATAACTATTATAAATTATGGTTTTCTCACAACAAGAGAGCTACCAATCTCAGCAGATCATCATTAAGACGGCTACTTAACAAATTCCCCCATTGGTTATTAACAATATCTTACTTGCATATATCTGTGGAGTCCTGCGTTCCTAATGCATATAATGAAGAACCAATTCTATTATAGTCATCCGCCACATCTAGAAAAACAAACAAGCACTTGTTTTACCATTTTATTCCTCTTCTTTCTGACAATTTTGAAGTTCCTCTCTTTTTTTCAAGAGTAGGTATGTTTCTAAAAGGAACATGCTTTAAAACAAAAGCAGAAATAAAATTTCCATCATATAATCTATTACAAAGGATAACTTCACACAATAAACATGGCGGTCTCACCAAATCTTGAAGCCTCTAATTTATCTAGGCATATTTAAAACAATTAGGACCTGCTGGGTAAATTTATTAAGCAACTTTGTTAGGTTTTATTTTGGTGGAAGATGTACAACTTCAATGGCTAAAATCTGATTTTAAATCTGAATCTAAAACCTAAAGCTATTTGGAAAAAAAAAAAACAATCTATCAATAACTAAGAGTAAGTTGGTGTGCTTGAGAGCAGCAAACCGAATACAAACTCCGAACAACCAATGCATAGCACTGTATAACACCTTTCCTAATGCACACCTCATTTTCAGGAAACCCTTACGTCATCAACAAGTGGTCACTGGTTGAAGTAGCATTAGTGTTAAAGGATTTTAAACAGTGAAATTAGAAGCATGATTTGTAAAAAAGGCTGTACAATTTGACTACTAAGGTATTGCTATATAGTAATCACAAAAATCAAATATTTGCACAGATGGCTTTCTTAAAGAGCTCTTACTATAAACTCAATGGACAATGAAAACGCTAACATATCCAAACAATGAACAGGAAAATCTATTTGGTGGTTATTTTGAACTTCATATGCCTTTAAGCAGATTTTTTTTTAAATAACACAACCTTTTTTTAAGAGATTGAGAGGGTTACCTTCCACCTAGTTCATTACTCCATACATTCCAAGGGAATCAGTGCAGTTGATTATAGTGAATGGTTATTAGGAAGCCATTAACTTCCCCTTCTATTCCTCCCATTTAAACGTCAAAACAGATTTTCTGCTGGAAAATAGGAAATCAGTATCTTTGCAAGCCCTGTAGCTCTCCGTCAATCATAAGTTATCCATGAACTACAGATTGTCCATTTCCAAACAGGCTTCCCAGGTCACTGCTCTAGTCCACTAGCCAGAACTTCAAAAGGTGCCATTTGTCCCAATTCAGTTTGCTAAGAATTGTCAACAAACCTCCTAGTTGATTTGTGTCTGAAAACCGGTGAAGCTTTGTAACAAGTTTGATCAGTCCTTTCCCATCAGATCCTCTACAACCTCATTTCTAACAGTTTTCCTGGTTCTACAACCACCACTGCCTAAAGTTTGGCACATAACTACCATGAATGAAGTTCAGTTTTCATTTTAAGAAAGCAAACAAAACACCAGAAACCGCTTCAGATGGGAACTGCATAGAGACAGAGGGTCCCTAGTACTTCAGCAAGCCATAACTGTCTCTCCCCGCCTCCTAACATAGGCACTAAAGCTACAACAGACTCGGTCATTATACAATAGTAACAGAAGCATCTAAAGAGCTCATTAAACTCTTAGTTCAATGCCTCATTCAATATCCACTTTGGAGTCCCTACCAATGGAGATTTATAAAAGGTCTGTGGCTTGGTTTTAAGTGAACTATATTACTGTAGATAGCAAAGATTGAATCTGTGAATCAGACACAAACTTCAAGAAATTAGACAGAATCTAGTAGTTCGATTTTGATTTATTTAGCCACAAAAACTTAAAATCAAGGGCAATAGAAGTCCACTTTTCCTCAGCTTCTCAAGACACAGTAATCCTAAACCAAACACAGCATTCCTTAAACAAAGATTTTCCACTTTCTGAAATACTCTGCACTTGAGAAGACTATCTAGAGCTTCCCGAAATCACATTAGGTAGCACTCAGCTTAGGAAGATAAATTAATAGCTAAGTGGAAATCTTCAGTAAGAAAAGGGGTCCTTGCAAACCAAGGTACTGAATGCACGTATTCCAGCCTGCGTTCTTAAAAGGCTGGAAATGGACACCTGACTTCCTGGTCTAGAACTAATGGCCCAAATAAGAGTTTGCTGCTCAGCAAGGTAATGCAATGCCTAGTGCTACAAGAAACTGCACTCTGATGAATGCAAACTCATTCCATCAAGAGCAACTTCATTAGAAGTGAAATCACATATACCACTCTATTACCCACCTTTACACTTTAAACACTAAGAATCAGACTTTAAAAATATATTACATAAAGTGTGTTTTTCTTCAAAGGGACACATGAATTAACCAAGGTATCTTCAGTGTCGCATCAGGCTTGTCTTACTCCATACGGTCTATTACAGCAAAGGCTAAACTTTGAAAGTCCGATTAAAATTCTTTAGACTATATGAAGACTACACTTGGAGAAATTAACCCACTCTTCACAAGCAACTACAAATTACTGCTCCTCACAAAACACTTCTGTACACTTTAACTAGTCCTATTTTCACCCTGGAAAAAGAACTCACTTTTATGTGATCTTGTCATTTTATCAGATTTGGCAGAGGCATCTTTGACTCGGTTGTGATATTCTACAAGGAATGTTCTTTCATGTTCAAAGAAGTCATCCACATCCTATAAAAAGCAAGAACAATTTAAAAAACAAGATTTCACTCACACTCTACAGAGCAATTGCAGAGTAAACTTCATACATTGCTGCTGCTGTGACAGAAAAAGCAATATATTTTTTATTGTCTAAAACACCATTTATGTAATCTGATTTTTTCACTTATTTTATTGTGATTTGAAGTTTTATTAAGAACTAAGAATTTGTAGCAAGCATCTTAAAGGTCTAGAGAACTAAATCTGAAGTGAAGGAAATAATTGCACTACTAATTGCCACTTTCATGACAGAAAAAGAGGATAAATGTCAAGTACTTAAGGGCCTAGAAAAAGGGGAGAAGGAAAGAAAGACACCCAGTTGCACAAATGCCACAGTTGCAGCTGAGATGCTATGAACTCCTAGCTCAGGAACGCTGATCTTGATAACAGATTTCTTTCAGATTGGTAAATGTAGGCAAATTTTAATGTTTTCCATATTACAATTTGATATATTTGGTTTATATTTATTTTTCAAAACCTTCTAAAACAGCACTGATGCTCAATACCATGAAATAGCTTACAACATGGGCTTTGAAAAATATGCTTATGAAAACTGGTTATTTAGACTTTATATTTTTTCACCCACAGTTATATCCACTTTCCAGCAGTTTTGAAACTCACGATTTTACAACTAGGAACTTTAGCTCTTCTAATTTGCTTGCAAAGGGGGAGTTACCACTAGAAAGAAAGATCAAAATCATCTTCTACAGAAATTTATGCTTGTTATAAAACCAGTTTTCCAACTTATATATGAAGAAGTTGAATCTTCATTAAAATTCTTCTTTTTGTGTCTCAGTAACATTCTGGCATCTACTGGGAAAAATAATATCACCTCTGCTAATATCACAGCTGCTCTTAGCTTTGAAAGAGTAGAAGGATGGTACAAGGCTTGCAAAATTCACAGTGCGTTAGTAACTTCTGAGCTACAGCAATTGTTAAAGCTAGTGCATCTTCCCATTATATAAAATGACAGGCCACCAAAAAAACCCTACATCATCAATTATCTATGGATTAAAATAAATGCTTAATTTCACAAAACAGGGGAGAGAGTATTGAAAGCCCTCTTTCACAGAAGTAATCATATAACTCTCAGTTATCTTGCATTCAAGACCACAGGTTCCTTCCCATGCTCTCTCTTAGACATTGCCACAAAAATCCCTTTTTTAATAGCTATCTAAAATTCTGTGTCATTAAAAAAGGAGGACAACAATGATAATACATTTTAAATCTTGATATGTGAAATAGTAATCACCTTTACTCCTGAAACAATGACACCATCTGCTGATTTAACCATATTTTTAAAGAAGTCTTCAAGTTTCTCTTTCTTATTTTTCCCGCGAACACTCAACTGAAAAACAAAATCATTTATCAAGTTTGTTCATTTTCTGGAGGCCATATAAGCTTTAAGCGAAAACCAGAACTACATACCACAACTTGGTACTCCTAAATCAGTTTTCCTGCTCTCTACTTAGTCTTATTCTCGACATTAATTGGGACAGGGCACCATGCATCCAGAATGACAGACTACCTCATTTACTAGACTGTTCTTTATAATCTAAAATAATATTCCAGGAAGAAAAAATTAGCAACTTTCTAGCACCTGTACATTTCAATTATCAATAATACAGTATCTATCATGCACAGTATAACCGTTGAGTTAACCTAAAAAGAGCAAAACCTGGTTATAAGGTGTAGAATAGCAGATCTTTGACTTTCAGAAATTACAAAGCATTTACCCCTACTGTACTGAGGATAATGTTTGTTTTAGCCTCTGCTCTCCCTGTGCCTCTAAATTTGCCCAGTACAGGTAAAATGAGTTCCTGAACCAGTAAGCATTTCTACATCAAGCAACAAATGGATCCTAGGTAACCTATTTTGAAGTTAAGTTAAGCCAATCTTTGCAATGATTTCTTCAACATTCAATGTTGATTTCTGCAATTTTAAAAAGCAACTAAAACTGTTTGCAGAATATAAGCAACCACTAACTCCAACACCAAAGAGCTGTTATGAATCCAGAAAGTCCTCTCCAATAATTCAAAATTAGATAGCAACTCAGTACGTAACATGTGGATAGCCACACTAGTCAAATAGCTAGAAAAAAAATTAACCAAATTTTCACTGACACCATTAACAAAAAAAGGTTTTACTTATCAGAACACTTCATTAGAAATCCTCTCTAGTTCTGTTAGCAACATAATTTAAACCATAGTTCTAAATCCTAAAACTAGCATTCCGTCTTTGTTGCACCATTCTTCCCCACAAAAGAAAAAAATTGATCAAGGCGTAGACAAGCATAACATCAAGGAAAATCACCACTAACAGTTAATCTTTTTAATCCAAAACATATTGGATTCCCATTTATATTTTTTATGCTGAGGCTAGAGTACATAGTCCCAGGTGGCTGCAAAATGAACTCCTACAGACTAAACTAATTTAACTTTTACAATACAAGCACATCTGGTATGAAGGAACTGATGCAGTTTGCTCCAGGAGGTAAAGCCCTCCTAATCAGTTTTCCATCCTAGTATAAAAGTATATCTTGATTTTTCTTGCAAGCAACTCAATTTTGAATACTTACATCTTGATTATATTCCAAGAATACATGGAAATTTAAATCCTTCCTCAAAATAGGATGTGCTGCCACGCGACACAAAAACACTTCATGCATTGCAACTGTCTTCTTGAATATTGCCAAATATTCACTGAAAACCAGAAACAAGACAAACATAAGAATTTCACAGTCAGCAATTAAGTTTGAGATAAGCCTAGTGAGCAGCTTTAAGAGATTCTCAGTAAGGATACAAAATTATAACCTGATATAGTAGAGGTTATCACTCCAATATTTGATAATTACATAAAAATGTACAATGTTCATACTATGGGAAAACTTGAAGCCTTAAATATTACAGAGACACTTAATGCAGACTCAACAAATACATTCTATTTTTTAAGGCTAGCTAACACAAACTGTTTTGCTGAAAGTGTAACCTCGTTTAATTGTCCTTTCCCCAACACCCCAAAATCAAGAAACTGAAATATAGACTACAGGAACTAGGCACTATGTAGCTGATGTGCAAATTCCTTCCTCCCCATCTCCATCCCCTTGCCTATTTGCACCCTCCTTACTTATTTAAAAGTTCATGTAGTTCTGTTAGCTCTTTGACAGCAGTCTTTTATTCCATGTTAAAGCACCTAGCCTTTTTAGGCTGAAGCTTATGTGGACGTCTTGCTTCATAGTGGTTCTTAGAGTGAAATTAAGTGCTGCATTTGGTAGGTACAACAAAAAAAATCATGTTTAACCATGACAATTGCACAGTTGCCCAGTTCAGCCAACTCAACTTTAAAGCCATTACTTCGTCTGTGATTTTATTAATAGGAAGGCATTCTTATCAATACAAGTTTGCTAGAATTCATTTCGCTTTGCAAATTCAGTGAGTAAGATGTAACTTGCCTAGAAATGAGGAAGGAACTCTTTTCCCCATTCTGAGGTCAGCGAAATGATAATCGACACTTTTGTTTCCACTATGTGCAAGGAGGTTAAGATTTACATACCAGCAAACCAGCAGGGCCACTGTTGGGAGATGTTTGATCTCAGTGAGAGTAGTAGTCATTCAGTGAAGACAAAAAAGGAGGATGCAGAGGATGGAGGTGGCAGTAGAAGAAACCCAAAGTTTTCTGTGTTATCCAACCCCTAACCAGACCACAAGAGAATCATGATCAGGGCCGCTGGAAAACTACAGATTCTTTAAAATCTATAGCGTTTTGCTAATTTCCAGTTTTCTGTATATGAAGTGTATATCTACTCTGCTATAAGTTATATCGTATGTAACAATAATACAGAGCTTTTTAAGACATTTGCTCACAGCAGCTGAAGTTCGGAGAGAAAGCAGCAGTTCTAAGAGTTCTATGTACTTTTCTTTCCAATTCAGAGCTCTTGATAGAAGCAGTCTAGAAGCAGTGTAAATATACACTTGAAAACTGAAACCAATGACAGGAAAAAGATCAAAGAACTGAATGCATGATAAGGAAAGTGGATGAAGCAAGGAGAAACTTCACTGTGTAACTCAATATGAAACAAAAAGCCTCAGAGCAGATATTTCAATGTACATTAAATTCATGGTAAGGGAAAATATGATTTTCAGGAAGTATATTCTCCTTGTGCCAAAAAAGGAGCGTCAAAAAAAAGTATTTTCTAGTAACCTCCGTATTCCTTGGGGAACAGAAGGTTGGCTTCTATGTTTACAGTACCAACTGCATGCAAAAATCCCTAGCTCAATCACTACTTGTATAAACCTTAAAAGTCTCATTGTGCTTACAAAATGTGGAATGCCAGAACTAAAGAGATAGAGGTTACCTTCTCTCTTTGTATGTGTTATGTGAAGAAAACGATCTAACTAGTTTTTGCCTTATAAAAGAATCCTGAAGAACAAGTTGATTTTTCTTCCCTGTTTCAGAAGTTCTTCCATGAAATTATTTTTACAATTTTCCTTATGGCTCTGATCATGATCACTAAGATAACCCTGGTTATGTAGCAACTTGATTCTCAAGCGTGTATCTCAGAGAACCATTACAGTGAAATCAGAAACATGGGACAGCAAACAGCATTAAAAGCTGAGGGACTGAAAAAAAAAGTAGTAATCAAGTCTACATACGCCTCCAGTTCTTGTTTCATCTTGGTGAATTCTTCTTTAGTCATTGATCCTTCCCCTTCTCCAAGTTTCTGCAATTTCTCCCTTGAGGCATCAAAGTCAGGTCTGGGTGGTGCTGGTGGAATCTGGAATTCAATCAACCCTTTTTTTAATTGCTTATCTTCTCAGTGAAACAACATCCATTCAGCACAGGAATTGTAGATTGCCTCTAGCTTTTTAACATATGGCCTTCTCTTTCATCATTCATTATAGCATTTATGAATAAATTCTCTGATTCATGAGTTAGACATGCTACATTACCAATTTTGGCCAAGTGTCCTTGAAGATTAATACAGTATTAACAAATGACTTCAGTAGTTTAGTTACGATAGAAACCAAACGATACCTAGCTTTCCTGTTAAACTGAATTAAAACCTGAAATCATTATTTTATAATTAGTTTTGGTTTAACTTATTTGGTAAGGATCATTTCTTGTTTAAACAAAAAAAAATCCACAACTGTTTTCACAGCATCCGTTTATAACTGCCCAACATTTAAACCAAAAAAACATTCCACATTGCTTGCAGGCACTAGTACTTTCTTGCCAGCACTGCTGACATTAAAGCTACATCTGTTGAAATAACAAAGCAGACAGTAAACAAGCCTATACCGTAATCTTGTATTATATTGTATTAAGATTGAAAGAGATAATACCACAGTCAAACTAACCCTGAATTGCTATCAGTAAAGGGACACAGAACAAAGTTAAACTGTGCTTAAATTTTAGTTCACCGATATTTGCCTATTACATTAATGCATTACAAAAACAAAAAATCCATCACGTAAGCATCTACTATATGAAACTAGTTACTCAGACACTGAAGGTGTAGTCACTTCTAATAGCTTTTCTTACTGAAAAATACTAGGTCAAGAACAGTAGGACACATCAAAGACAGTACTCATCATCACGTACCCACCAGTTAATTAAAAATAAGTTTACCTTCTGAATGAGTAGACACTACTCTGACAGAAAATTAATACCTCACTTTCACATAAAGATGACAAATATTCCTATTTGTAGTTAAAGTATGAACAGCAGCACCTATTTTTAATAGACAGTATCATAAGGTTAAGGCGAGTATTTTGAGACCTCTGTTCCTGGAGGCCTGCAATAAACTTCAAAATTGAAGTTGTTAAGCTGTGCATTAAGGTTCTTGCAGTTCTAGACAGTATTAGTGTTGTTTTTTCCTCCCCAAGTGATTTATGGTAAAATGATTCTTATCACCAGAATGAAAACTGGAAAAGTCTAATTACTAGAGCTCAGTTACTGCACTTTGCCATTCCAGCTAAAACAAGGGCAAGATGTAACTTGTAACTAAGTTAAACATTAGCTTGCAAAAACAATACCACCAAGCTATACAGTTTACCTATCTCCCACACTTTTAACACGGTGGACTAAAATACACTTGGATATGGATTAAATTACTCATTCCTTAGAAGTGAAATTCAAGAAAATATGACAACTACAGTATCTTTCCTACAAGCTTGTTTCAACCACTTATTCTGTGTAATCGCACAAAATCAAGTATTAGAGCATCTGATCTGATGTTAGAAAGAATGAATATCTGTTATTTCTATTGCATTTAAAAGCAGTCACAAGTATTTTTGATACAGTGCACACAAACGAAAAGAATTGTTATACTTACAATATAGCCGGCATAGTCCTCATTCTCAACAAAAGAATCATGAAGCCAAATAAACTCTTCATGTTGCCGGACAACAGAGAATTCACTTTGTTTGAAATTTGGTAAGGAACTCTAGAAAAGGAAGAGGAGGAAGAATTATAGTGAAAAAAACAAAACCACCACACCACCCATACGTCAGAAAAAGCCCCAAAACCCACAATCGTTTTAGTTGCTGTACAAAAAACACCTTGAAGGAACAGCAGAAATACTTCTGTAAAAATAATATAATCATCCAAGTAAGGATTTGACCATAAAAAAGTTTGTACAGCAATAATTACCCCCATCTTAATTAGTGCAGCAATCAATTGGAATGGGTTGCCCAAAGGGGTTGTGGAGTCTCCGCCCTTGTGGAGACATTCAAAACACAAAGGAAAAGACTTGAGCAATGTGCTCTGCTTCACCCTCATATACTGGTGGGATGAGGGAGGAGATGGAGCTAAATGACCTCCAGAAATTTTATTCGACCTCAACTATTCCGTGATTCTTCAATCAACAAACATTCAAATCCAAAAAAAAAGCCACAAACAAATAGTAACTAAAAATTATTCTTGAATGCAATTACATTATGAAATATACTTTTAGAACCTGAAACCATGGTTAATGTAATAAAAAACTATACAGAAGAATACTGAGACCTATGAAAGATTCTATATACCAACAGGCAAATTAATAAGTATGGGAACATCATGACAACACGTGAGTATAAAAAATAATATCACTTTTTCTTAACAGATTTTTAACCTTAACTTTTTAGTCATCTTTTTCTTAAGCCCTGCAGCTACGCAGTCTTGTAAATATGAGATAATGCTACTTTCTCATTTCCTTTGGATTATGTTACACTTATTTCACCAAACAGTTTAGGTAAACATTCTTTTCTGTCTAATTAAGAAAACAGTTCAGTGTACAAACCCAGGCTCTTACCTTTGTATGGACAGTGAATTTCACTTTGTCCCTCTCGCTGAGTGCATCTGAGATATCCACTTGCAGAGCAGCATCAGTCTGGAGATCTACATTTATTGCTCTAAGCTAAACAAAAAAAAAATCTATTTAGCTTAAATAACAAAAAAAAAAAAAATAACTGTATTTCCTTTAGTCTTCCCTTGAGAAGAACCCTGATCCTGCAATGCTGAACATCCTTAAAGGCCTGAAGATAGGTTACAATAAAAAAACAACATCAAAAGATTATTTCCAAAGGGAAAACAAATTCCAGTAGTTCTCATTTCGGCACATATGACCATATAAATAATTTCTTTAACCACATTCCTTGTGAGTGCACTATTTTCAATTTCTGTGTATTGTTAACTTGCTAGTAACCGAGACTGTCAAGACAAAATACATTTAGAGAGAGCAGCAAGTTTGGTAGGTTTCTCTCTTCATTTTTTCTCTTCATTCTCCCCACTCCCACAAACTGACAATCTGCTGTAAGTAAATTTATTTGTAAAGGTAATTATAAAGGTACTAACAGCTGGAAAGGTACTTTTAAGGAGAAAAGTGGCCCTATATTTCAAATAAGCAAGAACTATTAAAAACCTGATTTATTCAAATTGTTTACACTTTCTTTTGTTTACCGTAACCCATGATAAACTGAAAAAGCTGAAAAGAGAAATATTCTGAAATTCACAGAGCTAAGACTCCTTGGATTTGTTTTCTTTGGGGGGGGACACCAACCACAAATCCAAGATTTCAATCTCTTCAAAATCAGCATGAGAAATTACGGAAGTGCAAGAACTATGTATATTTTTTTCCACAAGAAGTAAAACCTGAAAACTCTCATAAAAGAAGTTCAAAGTCACATCAAACAGAAAATGAGATAATGTTCAAACACAGAAAATATGGAACATTATCTGAGCACTGCAATGTTTGGCTGTAATTGTACCAACAGCTTCAACAGCACTTGGTGAAACGACATCTTCACCTAGACCCCACTCCGAAATTCGAGTCCCCTCACCCTTGCACCGTGGTTGTTCTAGAGCAATGTGTCCCATGACAATTTCATCATGACAATCAACAGATATTCAGAATATTTATACAAGTACTAAGGATAAGTCTGAAATCTTCTCTAATTCACATTGAGAAAAAAATGTCAACATCACGCTCATGAGGATTACTTCTTACTGAGATACTGTGTTTTCTTTGACACTGACTTTTTTTCCCAGAAATAGCACAAAATTCTTTGCCATATCAAGATGTAGACTTTTTCCTTCAAAAATTTTCAGGACTGCATTTTGAAGTCTGTACTCAAGTAAAAAAATTCCTTCAAGCATCAGCAACACACAGTACAAAGGTTACACATGAGCACATTTTGAAGGTAATGCTGCAAGGCACTGGGACAGCACTAAGAGAAGCATCAACTGCCTCATCTTGTTTTTCAACAGTTATCTTAAATCATAGTGGTCAGTTCCCACTCTAATTTTCTCATTAACCTCCATGCACGAACAACTCTGCTGCTTACGTACCAGCAAACCAGACTATCCCATCTTAGAATTAATGTATTGAAGTAAACAAAAAGAATACAGTCTAGCATATTCTGCTAGGCTAGCAAAATATAACAGTTCAATAGCTATTATAAAAATAGGAATAGCTTTTCCTTACAGCAAAGTTGGAAATCATTAAGATCACCATACAGTAACATATTCATTCACACAAGTGATTCTGGCATCACTTTTTGTTTTGTTTTCCTAAGATTTAGGGGGTCACTGCCTCACACAAAGGCATATTATCATGCAATGATCCACTGCTGATCGCTCCTCAGAGGCAGAATCTTCTAGTTCCTATTGAGTTTCCAACATGCTGAACATCTGATTTGGGAAAGAAAAATATAATCTGACATACAAATGTCTGCCTTATGTCATGACACAACATTTTTGAGATTATAAAAAGGTTCTTAGTGGTTACACTGTCTGGGGTAACATTTGTTTCTCTTTGATCCCCCAGAACACATCAGCAAACAGTAATCTCAGCAAATGATCTGGATTACCCAAATGGTATTTTTCTAGTCTTTCACAGATCACAAAAAAATTCTACTAAAATGTGCTTTTTTTCCCTCCCTTTTCTTTTTTTTAAAAAAGCGGTACAATACAAAATTCGAACATGCAGTACACAAACTGATCAAGTTCATGACCAACATGCATGCAGTCTCCAGAGCAGCACAACCTGGCCATAGGCACTATTCACAACTTTAGAAACAAAATGCTTATCTGTGCTGAGAAAATTAAGAACTACCTAAACATAACAACTTCACTCACGACATGGAACAATATTTGTTTGATTTATACTTTAAGTTTGTAACAGTTTTGAAGAGTTCAATCATGTTAAATTATGCTGTGTAACCTGACTGCCAACAGGGAACATTTTCATCTGCAATGGTAATGAAGCATTTATGAAAGGTGTCAGAAACAATCAGAAAGTTGAAGGATTTAAATGTATTCACATGACACAAAAGTTCACAATGATGTATTACTGGGAATTAAATTCGCAAACAATACCATCACACAACTTAAGCATTCTCTTCATCACTACTTCCAAAAGAAAACTGCCATCAATGGACTGTTTTTTCAGTCATGAAGGAAGTAGAAAATGAAAAAAATAAGATGCTACAAAACCTGATTTAGATGAAAAGACTGATTTAGATGAAAACTGAAATGAAAGTACCTTAAATTCTGGAAAAAACAGAGGTGGAACACAGTCACTTTGTATCTTGCTCCCCCTCTCCCCAGTGTAATACATACAAGAGCACAATTATTTTATGCTTAGATACATGCTCTAACCATCCTGAACAACTTGTGAAACAGAAGCTAATTTAATTTAGCTGCTTTACAGTTTCCTATGCTATGCTTTGAGAGTCACTGTTCTATTCAAATGGCCTAGAAAATATCAGTAGCCAAAACCAGAGCTATGCGATGTTACGTACTAAAAGAGAACACAATGCAAGTAGAGGATTTAGCACCTAAGCTCTTGCTCAAGGATCAATTATACTTCAAATAATAATGAAAGGAAGCTTGTAGAGACAAAGGGAACAACTAAACCTTTAATTCCTAGGCCATGTCATCCTTTAACAACAGTAACTTCTATAGCCCAAACTCTCAAAAAATGTTAGAGAGAAAGGACTCTTTCTTCAGCGTGTTCTTTACAAGCAGATAAATACATAGAGCAAGGGAAACAAAGGCAACCAAAGATTACAAAGTGTCATCACAGCATCAAATTTCCAGCAGACTTATTCTAAGGGGCAGCTCGTTTGCCCTAAATGAGAAGACAAGAGCATTAGTTAAGTTAGCTAAAGTTTATATAGACATAAGACACGCAAGCCAATACTAGCACCTTTCAAAGCACATATTGTTTACATTACAGACATCACAAAAAAACCCAACAGGATCTGAGTTACTCCAAGCCAACTCAATAGTATTTTCCCAAGCAAGATTTAGAAAAGCAATTCCCTCAAGTTCATTTTATGCAGACTGTTTATAGTAAGTTCCTTCTACAGACCACCCACTGCTACTTCCTCAAAGATGATTCCCAGTGCTCTATTTTACAGTTCTCCAGAAAAGGCTCCATATAGTATAACACAATTGTTTGAGAACTACCATTCTATGTGGCATCAGTGTAATTTCCAGTTTTCTTTTCATTCCATCACTCCCATGTTAAACTTAACACAACTGCATCTGACCAACATTATTCTGAAGTGTTAAACATACAGTTGTCATAGTACAGTCTAAATTCTAGAGAGGAAAGAGTACTGATTTTCAAAACTAAAAGCTCAATTATTCTAACCAGAAGCTGCCATCCATGCTTTCAAATAAAGGACTGACATACTCATTTTTTAATCACAAATGGAGAAAGGCAACAAATCAGGGAAGCACTTTATGAAAAGCTGGTTTTTACTACAGCTACCAAGAAAAAGAGAGTTATGATTCTGAAGATTAAAAGGCAACAAATCCATTCATGAACAGACTGCCAGTATTGCTTTTGATTAGATTTTCAGTATCACAATCAAAATCATGCAGGTAACAACTCATGTTTTAACCCCGGGAATTTACATAGCAATGCAGAAATCAAAATCCCAGAATGACTGAAAATAAGAGAACTAAAAAAATTAGGGAAAGGAGAAGGACACTGGTTTAACTCAGTTCTGGATGAACATCAGGGAGGGAGCAGAAAAATAAAAAAAAAGGACTGCATTTAGCCAAATGAGATGATGTAAGTTGTCCAACAGCACAAACAAGACTGCTAAGAGATTTCTTAAGGTTTTCAAATTACCTTGTGAACTCTGACTACCTGTAGCCTTGGAGGGAAAACTAATAATGAAACAAATAAACAAGTTTCACACGAGATCAGATCTGTATTGTTATGTTCTACCTGCACCTTCAGATTAAGACAATTTAACCGTGCACTTCAATGGCTGTTCCTAAATACCAAGGACAACCTATGTAAATACAACTCCATAATTAACAAGTTCTTCAGTCCTTGTCCTGAAGACACCCAAAGGATAACAGTTTCTACCATCTCTCTTTTTTATCCAATATTCTTTCTAAAGTAGGCATACAATTCAAGGCAAAAGCTCTATAGTGTCCAGAATTGGCCTAATACAATACTATAATTCCTTCTTTATTTCCAGAACATAAAATGCACTGAATTCCTATCACATGCATACAGTCAAAAATCATTTGGCACTTAACATTATATTGGACATTTGAGTATGGCATGTATGATAAAAGCCTACACAAACACACTGCTTTCCAGATTTTGTGGTTTTAGCAGTATAGTGAATGTAGCCACTTCAATAACCAGCATACACAAAGCAACCTAAGCAACCCAAAAGCTGCTCTCCTACCTTGTCCAGAGTCAGTCTTTCTCAAGACACTCACTAGGGTAATCAGTCTGATTAAGTTATACTAGATTAACTGATTTGCTGCTTAAATAAGGCAGGCAACTTAAATGAAGATGGATGTAGCAGATAGAATATAATGAAAAACAAAAAGAGCAGAGCAAAGAAAAAGGTTTTCTCAGTAAGAAACATCATTACGGCATCCAGTCCCAATAACAGAACTCCTTCGCAATAATGAGTTTATCGTGCAGCGTGGCCTGAAAAGTAAACGTCCCACTTTTATGTATGGGAGAACCTCTGGGGCCTAAAGGTCTTCCAGTACCTGAAGGGGGCCTACAAGAAAGCTGAGGTGGGGCTTTTTACAATAGCAAGTAGTGATAGGATGAGGGGGAATGGCTTTAAACTGGAAAGGGGGAGATTTATATTAGACATCAGGAAGAAATTCTTCACGAGGAGGGTGGTGAGGCAACGGCACAGGTTGCCCAGGGCAGCTGTGTATGCCCCTCCCTGGAAGTGTTCCAGGCCAGGTTGGATGGGGCCTTGAGCAGCCTAGTCTGGTGGGAGATGTCCCTGCCCATGTCAGGGAGGTGGAACTGGATGGACTTTAAGGTCCCTTCCAACCCAAACTATTTTACAATTCTAAAGAGAGCAAAGAGGGCACGACTGTTTCACCAGTCCTGGCTCTCAATTAAAGATGGGCCCTGGTGTTCCCCACAAGACTGGCCCACCTGGTCAGGGCCACAGCACAAGCTGGGAGTGAGCAGCAGGATGAGGGGCACGGATCTGCCCAGGGAAGGACACAGCGAGGGAATGTGTATCTCTAGCCACAAGCACAGCCCCCCGCCCCCCAAGGCTGATCCAACAAAAGCGTGAAAGAACAGCTCCCCCAAAACTTGGGTGACAGAACAATGAAAAACCCCAGGCAGAACAGAGAGAATATCAGAGGCAGGCGGTGCCATTTCCACACCAACAGCCCCGGCTGCCCACGCCCCTGCATCACGCCCCCTCCCCACTCTGCCCTCCCAGCCCCCGATCCCATCGCCCTACAGCACTCACGCCTCGGTCCTCCTCGGAGAGGAAATCGGGGCCGTCGTCCGAGCCTTCCTGCTGGGGGCGAGGCAGAGGAGGCGGAGCGGGCCGGGGGCGCGGAGGGGCACGGCCGGCGGCGGGGAGGGGGAAGACAAAGCGCACACAGGTTAGAGACCCGCGGACACACAGATACCGCCCGGCCCCGCCCCAGCCCCACGGCCGGCCCGGCACCCACCATCATGGCTGCTGCCGCCGCTCCGCGCCCGCCGCCCGCGCGCAGCCTAGCGGCCAGAGGGGCGGGGCTACAGCGCGGGGG